>OFHU01002655.1:0-33558 GCA_900245905.1 Lacerta viridis
GTAAAAAATTAATTTGAGGCCGGATTAAAATAGATAGTAAGTAGTTCCCCGTTTAGGTTAAAGTCAATTGTGGGCAGCCTGCCTCTTCGTCCCACCTTCCAATATGTCATATCAATAAATCATATATGGCTAGATCAGTAACCTGTGGGAAAGAGGCGTTTCACCAGGACAACAAAACTACGCCATTATGGGGCTTGTGGACACTGAATGCACTGGGTGGGAATAGGGCAGAAGCGCCTTGGAGTCTCGTGAAAGATTCTGGTGCGTTCACATGGGAGTCTATTTGCATGTACGCCTTTGCGCCAAACCACCTTTCTGTTCATCTCGTCAACAATCAACCGCCCGAAGATGCTGCTACCACATGTTGTGTGCTATGGCACCTATACAATGGGCCACAGCTTCGTGTAAGGTTACTGAGCATCGGCCTTCTAACAAAACGAAGGCCCCTTGTCCGCCGATTTGCAAGTCCTCCAACGTGGTTTACTCATTCAAGCTTTGATAGGTCACCCATAACTGCCGAAAAAACAAACGTAATACAATCAAGGCACCAAGTTTCGTGTCTGATTTGAACTTTATTTTATTTTATTTTGAATGGGAACTGTTTTGGATGTTGTTGTCACGGTTTGGGTCAGAGAGGGTATAGGATGTACCTGCACACAGAGACACAAGGAGAATAGCAGACCGAACTGGGACTGGAGCGAGCGAAACTGATGTCGTCTTTTCACAAGCTGGGTCTCAAGTTGCAGTTTTGTTGAGCTCCACAGCTTGAGCCAAAGAAATGCTTTGGAAGAGAGCAGAGCGGTGCCCAGACTTACCAACGGGGAACACCTCTCTTTTAATCCGGCCTCAGAATTATTTTTTTACCTATGGTGATGAATTTGTTGATAGCAGCAGTGTTGCAGTTTTGTTTATTTATTTTATTTAACAACATATATACAGTCGCGGGCAGGTCTCCATATTGTTGTTGTTGTTGTTGTTCAGTTGTTCAGTCGTGTCCGACTCTTCGTGACCCCATGGACCAGAGCACGCCAGGCACCCCTATCCTCCACTGCCTCCCGCAGTTTGGCCAAACTCATGTGGTTTTACATATCAGGACGTAATAGCAATCATCTGTTCCCTAGCAGGTCTTAACATTAGGAAAACACAACCTCAGGTGAACAACAACACACAGCATATTACACCGTGTCATGATTTATTAAACAGAAATAAAGCCAAGATGGAGAAATAATATGCGAAAAATTAAGTGCACCCTTACTGCTTCCATACGAATTAAGAAGCTAAGTAGCAGACAAGGACTGCTAATAAAATGCCCTTGCTTAACTGATCATCAGCTAGCTAGTGTGCCCACCTCTATAAAAGCAAAGACAACAAAATGCTCTTAGGGAAGCAATTGCTGCCGCCAATGAAACTGGGAAGTTCTAAGGCCATCTTCAACCAGTTTTAAGTCCATCATTCTACAATGAGAAAGATTATTCAAAATTGGAAAATATTAAAGACAGTTGCCAATCTTTCCAGGAGTGGACGTCGCTGCAAATTCACCTCAAGGCCAGACCCTGCAATGCTCAGAGAAATTGCAATAAACCCATCAACAACACAAGAGTTACATCTCAGGCTCTACAGGCCTCAGTTAGCATGTTAAATGTTAAAGTTCATGACAGTGCAATTTGACAGAACAGGCATTGAAGGGTTTCCAGGAGAAAGCCTCGCCTCTCTAAAAATAATATGGCAGCATGGCTTTGGTTTGCAAAGTTGCACCTGAACAAACCACAAGACTTCTGGAACAATGTCCTTTGGACAGAAGAGACCAAAGTGGAGTTGTTTTGCACAGCGCCATGTTTAGCAAAAACCAAACACAGCATACCAACACAAGCACCTCATATCAACTGTCAAGCACGGTGGAGGGGTGATTACTTGGGCTTGTTTTGCAGCCACATGACTTGGGAACCTTGCAGTCATTGAGTCTACCATGAACTCCTCAGTATACCAAAGTATCCTACAGTCAAATGTGTGGCCATCTGCCCAACAGCTGAAGCTTGGCTGAAATCGGGTCATGCAACAGGACAAGGATCCCAAGCACACCAGCAAATCTACAACAAAAGTTTATACATTTTAGAGAGAGCTTTCTCTTTTGATTGAATCAACTCTTTTTCTAATCTAGATGGTTCTATAGCGAGAAAAAAGGAGAAAAGAACAGAATCAAAGTGTTGCAATGGCCCAGTCAAAATCCAGACATCAACCCAATTGAAATGCTGCATGGGACCTTAAGAGAGCTGTGCATAAATAAATGCCAGAAAACCTCAATGAACCGAAGCAACGTTGTAAAGAAGAATGGGCCAAAATTCCTCCACAACAATGTGAGAGATGGATAAAGTCCTACAGAAAACAATTACTTCATGTTATTGCTGCTAAAGGTGGTTCTACAAGCTATTGAATCATGAGGTGTACTTAGTTTTTCACACGCGCCTTTTCGACTTCGGCTTTATTTCTGTTAAATTAATAATGACACAGTGTAATATGTCATTTGTGGTTCATCTGAGGTTGTATTTACCTGATTTTAAGACCTGCTAAGGAATAGATGATTGTTATTATGCCTTCATATGTATAACCACAGTATTCAAAGAGGGTGAACTTTCTTTTCCCCGTGACTGTAATGTTGCTGGATTGTAAGAAAACCTCTAAGCCGTTTACAAAAAATATAAAAACAAAACATCCTCAATTTTTTTTAAAAAAGACTAGTAAGATATTTTAAAAGATGCAAGAGATCACTAAAATCAACAGTAGCTGAAAAGAGATGAAGTACAAGGAAATTCTGCATGTCTGGATAGCCTTGCCTAAACAAAGATTTTTTTTAGCAAGTGCCAAAAAGAATATAGCAAAGGCCTAATATCAATAGGCAGAGAGTGTACATTGGGTGCTGGCACACTATAAGACTGATTTATTTGGAGTGTGGAATAAGTATTATGCAGCACCTATGGCAGTGCTAGTTCTGCACAGGGCCAGTGCTAGGGTTTTTTGCGCCCTAGGCAAGACCACCTTCTGGCACCCCGCACCCCACCAAAGCCTGCTTTAGCGGGAGGTGGGGGGTGGTGGAGAGGCAAGCAGCACCTTCTCCACTGTAGCGGAGAAGCTGCTGCTAGCCCGTCCCGCCCAAGCCTGGCCAGCGCCCCCTCCATTTTGGCGCCCTAGGCAATTGCCTAGTTCGCCTTAATGGACGCGCAGGCCCTGGTTCTGCAGATTGAAGCAGCCAAGTGGTGAGGCGATCCTGCAAGTAAACCAATCCCAAGGTGTTAAAGGCATTAGTAAAAGTAGCACTTTGAACTTAGTCCAACAGCAGATTGGCAACCACTACAGCTCTCTGAGCAGATGTGTTGTACTACAACTCCCATCATCCATGACCATGGCTGAATTGGCTGGGGCTGACAGGAGTTGTAGTCTGACCAACCTCTGGATCAAATCACATGGGCAGCCTTTGCCACCCTGGTGCCCTCCAGATGGTTTGGTATACAACTCCTATGAGCCCTAGGGCACAGTTTACCTTTCACTCTCCTTTAGTGCCAACCTTGAAGGAGGGGGAGAGGAGGGATACTAATTAGTATTATTTATATGGTGTTTGTGTGCGCTTGCACTTGAATATCTTTTTTTTAATGGAACTGCAGATCTGTTCGATAGCTTTTCTCTGAGGCAAGTCTCACTCCCACCTTCCTTTAAATATTGATTGATTGATTTTGAGAATCTGCAGGAGCTGTGGGTCTTTTTTTCCCTCTCACCTGGGGACAAATTAATGCCTTCCCCAAGGTCCAATTAAGGTGAGCTTCCCAGAACTTGCTAGAGCCCAAAACGCTGTCAGCTATGCCCCCCCGCCCTTTTACTGCTTCCTGCTGCAAAGTTGTGCAAACTTTCTGTCCATAGTGGGTCCTTGGCATGCTTTGGCAGGTTCTGGCAGGGTCAAGCCCCCCCGCCACCCTCTTTTCCCTCCTCCTGCACTGCTCTGTGGGCTCGCAGCCCTGCCCTGCTGCGCAGGGTGAGGCTTTGCTGGCAGAGGGTGGCATTTTTGATGCGGTGATTCCCGCCCATCCTGTCCTCTCCTTTTTCTCTCTTGGCAGGTTTCCTGCTGCCTGGCCTACGTGGAATGTGTTGTGCGGGTGGGAGAGCATTAGAATGCCAGGCTAGAAAGCCATCCATCACCCCTCCCCACACCCTTGGGGAGGGCTTCCCTCTGAAATTCCTTTTCCCACCCTGGACTGGGCAGATCCTTCCACGGTGCTGCTTACAATAAACCACCCTGTCCTTTCCACTCCTTCCCTTTCCTCCCTGCTTTCTTTCAAGCTGCAACGCTTTGAGAGTTCACTCTCAGTACGTGTGCTGTTTTGTTATTTTAAGTTTCTGTCCTTTGCAGTCAAGGTTTAATTTATTGCCGGGCTCAGATGGCTCAGCACCACCTCCTTAAATGAAGGAGTCGTCGTTAGGCTGCATGTTGTGCAACTGACCCATGGGACAAGGTCACGTGTGCGAGAGAGAATGCAAGGTTGGCCTCCTATGCTTTTATATATTTACTTATTCCTCTTTATGAAAACCTACCACACACACACATACCTGTTCTTGTCCTGGCCTCTCCATCTAGCCCTCAGAAATTGCCCCACACTCCACTCTCCCTTCACCAGGTCTGCTTTGCACCTTCCTAATGAGTTTTTGCCTGGCTGGAATGTGTCCTTGAACTCTGATCGGGCCTCCTGCATGCCCCGACAGAGGGCAGAAGGGAGGGGTGTGCATAGCCTGCAGCTCAAAGGTAAAATCTGCATTCATAATGTCTCTGGCCCTGCCACTCAGAAAGTTGCCTGGGAGGAAATGTTCTGCACCCCTGCATCACATGGGGATAGGCCCACATGGGTTGTGTCACCTCAACAGGCACGTGAGGGGGCGGGTGCTTATTGGAGCCCTCTGCTAACTTGCTGCGCTCCAGAAGTTTTGGACTTCAAAATCTGGGTATGGGGCTGATGTGAGCTGGAGCCTAAAAACATCTGCTCTAAAATCAGGCCTGCTTCATGTTGTGACCTCCAGGAGCAGCCAGCCCTACTGAGCAGCAGCAACAACCTTGACCATAGTAGTTCAGGCAATGGTGACTTCAAAATCTCCTTGTCTTGCTGGAGGGCAAGAAAAAATTGCTAGTCATCCCCAGGCAGGACTGCAGTGGCATGGAACTGTATCATCTCACCTTCCAGAATCTTTCAAGGGAGATGCTGGGCAGCCAGCCATATACGTGCTCTCTCTCTCTCTCTCTCTCTCTCTCTCTCTCTCTCTCTCTCTCTCTGTGTGTGTGTGTGTGTGTGTGTTCTGCCACATGCCTGGGAAATGGTCATGCTGGCTTTCAGAACCCATCCACGATCAGCAGCCCTGCACCCCCATACACCCAAATGGAGCCAGAGAAATGTCCTGAGATTCATTCTTACCTCCACCCATTCTCCTCCTGCCTCCATCCATGGCTGCATTTATTTCCCAAGCCTATCTGAAGGGGAACGGCTGCAGCTCAGTGGCAGACCACCTGTGTTGCATGCAAAGGGCCCCAGGTCCAATCCCCGGTGGCATCTCCAAGTGGCACTGAGAGTGACCCCTGTCTGAAAGCCCTAGAGAGCTGCTGCCAGTTGGTGTAGACAGTACTGAGCATGATGGACCAATGCTCTGACTAAGCAAAAGGCAGAACCCTGGGTTCCTGTTTCTGTCTGAATTATGAGGACTAGAATCTTAATTTATGGTTAGGAGGAAGACTGTAGCTCAATGGCTGGGCATCTGTTTGCACACAGACGATCCCAGGTTCAATCTCCCAACATCTCCAGGAAGGGCTGGGAACGTCCCGTTCCTGGAAGCCTTGGAGAGTCATGGCCAGTCATAGACAGTACTGAGCTAGATGGACCAATGATACGGCAGGTTCCTATTTTCCTAAGGAGATGGTGGTGCTGGATCTAGAGATGCAGGGTGGTTGTGGTGGTAGAGGAAGTAAACCATTTCCATAGGACCTCACACATGTGCACAGCCACAGAGCTTGGCTGCAACATCTGGTGTCTCTGAATCCTCCTGGGTAGGCAATCGTATTTGTAACGGGGGCAGGACAGAGTCATGGTCACATTCTGCGTAGCTCCTTGCCTTCCCTAAGGACGAGAGAAAATATGTTCTTGTGATGCACCAGGCTTCCGGTATTCTTCTTCCACCAGTGTTGAAATAACCCCTTTTGTTTTGTTCTTAATCCAGCATCCCTATTGTTTCCTCCTCTCCCAGAGCCTTGCAAAGAAACCAGGGACAAGGGAGAGTTAACACTACCCTTTCTCAAAGGAGAGAGAGAGAGAGCGCTACCTGCTTCCCTGCCAACTCCAGACTCAGAGAGTCATTAAAAGAATGCCAGCTCTTGCTTTCCCTTTTTTTCCCCCTTTTACACCTCTTCTTTCCTTTGCCCATTTCAGAGTGGAGTGTGTGCCCGGGCTGTAATTCTTGTTGCTGAAACCTTAACTCAGACCTTGCCAGATCTAGCCACATCTTGGCTTAACTCTTCTCATTCCATCCATATTTGAAAGCTGTCTACTCCAAAAGGTTTAGGTGTGTGTGTGGGGGGGGAGACTGTGGAGAAGGGCTCCCAACCTTCCAGCCTCCCCCTTCCCCAGCAATGAATCACACACGGAGGAATCATGGGCAGCTGCGATGCACCCCTTTCTCCAACCCCCTTACGGGGGTGTTGCTTGTGTTGAAAGGTTTTCAGAAGTCATGCGCTGACTGTGATTCATCCCCTGTCACATTATTTTTAGTCACTTTCTCTTCCCTCTCCTCCCCCTCTCCCCCCCCCGTGCCAAAATGTGGCAATTTCCCTTTTGAAGACCTTCCCCCAACTTTGGCTTCCCAGACAGGATTCCTCTTTTGTAGATGTTATGTCAATTTCCAGAGCGCTGTGATTGTAACTCTGACACTGCGCACAGGCGCAGCCCAGCCTTGCCTGTTTAACTCTTCCTTCTTCTTTTTGAACCCTTTCCCTCAGCTGGTTGGGCTTGTAAGGAAATGTAGGAAGCTGCCTTCTACAGAACTAAACCATTGGTCCATCAAGATTATCATTGTTTGCACAGACCAGCAGTGGACTCTTTAGGGTTCCAGACAGGACTCTCTCCCAAACCCTGCTTGGAGACAGCAAGGATTGAACCTGGGACCCTCTCTTTACATGCCTATGATCTGAGCACCACAGCACTCACCCCTCTTGTGATTCCCAGCAACTGGATTTCAGGGGGTCCAGTTTGCAAGGCTGTGTTACTGTTTTGTTCTATGCAAGATTTGTCTATATGGCAAAAGGGCTCCATTTGCTCTTTCTGTCCTGTCTAGGAGGCTGGGGCAACCTCTCCTACTGGATAGGATCATTTTGATTGACCCTGACTGCTGTAGGTTGTATTTTTTTCAACCTTGTTTCCCCAGATGTGTTGGAGTGCAGCTACCATCATCCCTGAGTGTTGAGCTAGGGATGATGGGAGTTGTAGTCCAACTCCATCATGGAATTGTAGAATTGGGAAGGTCCCTGAGAGCCATCTAGTCCAACCCACTGCAACGGAGGAATCTCAACTAAAGCATCTGTGACAGATAGCCATCCAACCTCTGCTCATATATTGGAAGGACTGGGGCAACCCAGTTAGATAGGTGGGGTACAAATTATAAAATTGTTGTTGTTGTTTAAAAAAAACAACAACCAAGGAAGGAGAGTCCACCACCTCTCTTGGGAGTCTCTTCCACTGTCAAACAGCTCTTAGTGTGAGAAAGTTCTTCCTCATGTTTCATTGGAATCTGCTTTCTTGTTACTTGAAGCTGTTGGTTCATGTACTAGCCTCCAGAGCAGGATAAAAAAAAAGCTTGCTCCATCTTCCATGGGACAATTCCATCAATTGTTGCTCATAAGGCTTGGTTTCCAGACCCTTGATTATCTTGGTTGTCCTCCTCTGCACACATTCCAGTTTGTCAATGTCCTTAAACTGTGGTGCTCAGAACTGGACACAGTATTCTAGGTGTGGTGCTATTACTTCTCTTGATCAGGCTGGGGACAATGGAACTTGTAATCAAATGGCATCTGGCAGGGGATGATGGGAGTTGAAGAACATGGTTGAAGAACACTGCTCACTGCTCTAAGAGACACAGAGTTGACGCTCCTCCCCCCTTAAAAATAAAAGCACATTCCCCTTTTCTCTTCCAGGTATTTCTGAGGACAACAAGGTGGAGGCTCCTGCATTCACGGATGCCGTCCGCATGTACCGCCAGTCTAAGGAGCAGTATGGCACATGGGACATGCTTTGTGGCAATGAGGCGCAGGTGAGTCTTTGAGGGAGCAGCCCAGGAAATTAATTCCTAGGTATGCCTGACAACCTGAGGTCATAAGAACATTGGAAGCAGCCTTATATTGAGTCAGAACAGTGGTCCTTCTTGCTCAGTATTGTCTACTTTGACTGGCAGATGCTCTCCAGGATTTCAGATAGGAGTCTCTCCCGGCCCCACCTGGAGATTCACTGCCAGATAGTGCAGACAGTACTGGGTTAAATGAACCAACAATCTGGCCCAGTTTAAACCAGCTTCCTTTGTTTCTACCTCCCAGTGTGTGGTCAGGGCTGTCCCCACTGGCACTGGTTTTTGCCATGACTTAGGTGCCAGACAAAGGTATTTCTTTTGTACCTACAGGAGTTTGGATAGCACCAATGACTGGGTGTTTTTAACCCAGCTATGTTTTATGGATTGGTCTTATTGTATCTTAGTCTCATTGTGAATTGTTTCAGGGCTTTTCGTTGTGGGAAGCAATACGATAAATTGAACCAACCTTTCCTTACCTTTATACCCAATCCAGGTCTTGAGCAACTTAGTGATGGAGGAACTTCTTCCTGAGCTGAAGAACATGATTGGGCCCCGCCTGAAGGGCAAAATCCAAGAGAGACACAGAGTTTGGATCCAGGTGAGTGTGCACTGAGCGTGCACCAGGTCCCACTCTGTAATATGTAAACGTGTGGAACTCTCTGCTGCAAGGTCCCAAGTTCAATCCCTGGCATCACCAGGTAGAGTTGAGAGAAACTGCCCGCTTCAAACTCTGGATAGCCACTATCAGTCAGTGTAGACAATACAGAGCTAGGTCTGTATTGGTATTGGTCTGACTTTGTATAAGGCAGCTTCCTATGTCCCAATGTTGCTCCAGGGATGTGAGAACCTCTGGCTCTCTGAATGTTGTTGAACTACAACTCCCATCATCCCAGACCATTGGCCTGGCTGGAGCATGCAGGAAATTGGACCCCTGCCACATCTGGAACTCCACAGGTTCCCCAGCTCTGTCTCCCTACTTCTCTTATGAATGGGAAATGGGATTTCTCCACCAGAAATTTCTCCATGCATTTGTGGGCCTGTCCATTTCCAGGCTGCATTCAGTAAAAAAGAAAGAAAGAAGGAAAGAAAGAAAGAAAGAAAGATAAAGTGGCTGTGTGATAAAGTTAAGGCTTACTGGGAGGTAATATATAATGAGATAAAGAGGATTTTGCAGTATACATTTCCAAAAAAACCAGAGGCGTTTTTACTTGGTCTGGTTGGTGAAGAGATCAGAGGGAAAGATCAGAGATTCTTTTTGTACGCCACCACAGCGGCCAGAATTTTATTGGCTCAGAATTGGAAATTGAAAACTATACCAACGGAATTAGCAAGACTGACTGCAAGAATTAGAGACCAAAGAGATCAACAGGTTCAGGCTGATTGGAGTAAATTTTTGAAATATTTAGAAGTCTATAACTATGTAAATCACTAACAGGGGTGACAGAACACTTGCAACCTAAGGGAAAAAAAAAACATAACTAAGGATGGAGGTATTATAATAGAGAAAATGAAATGTGAGATATAAGGGAAAGCGGACGAATGATGTAAACTAAGAAAACTAAAGCAGAGATGGAGGGAAGTCAAAACTCGGCGGAGTTCTTGTAATATTGTAAAAATTGTATGTGGCAAATGTGTGTTCAGTTTTGTTGATTTTTTTGAAAATAAAAAATATATTTCACAAAAGAAAGAAAGAAAGAAAAGGAGGGGAGAAAAAACCACGCATTTAGCTGTAAGATAATTATGGCCCAGAATGTCAAAAGTCCTCGGGTGGGAAGAAAATATATATACTGTTTGAAAAAGCAGTATAAATATTTCCTTGTGAGCCATTTTTAAAAATAGATTGGCAGAAAACTCCCTTTTAAACAAATACTCAGCTCCCGGTGGCTACCTTCCAAACACTGGTATAATGAGGACATTCCCTCCAGCACACTGGAGCCCTGTGTGGAAGAGTAAAAAGAGAAAAAAACCACCACAGGACCCCTTTCGCATGCACCTTCTCCAAATTTCTTAATACTTCCTTATTTATATGTAGGGTTGCAGGTGTGCCCTGCGATTCTGCGCTGTAACAGGAATTTATAATCGGGCTCAGAACTAATCTTCCTGTACATCTCAGCATTCTTCATGCACCTATCTATATCTGTCTATATCTATATCTACAGGCGAAACTCAAAAAATTAGAATATCGTGGAAAGGTTCATTTCTTTCAGTAATTCAACTTAAAAGGTGAAACTAATATATGAGATAGACTCATGACATGCAAAGCGAGATATGTCAAGCCTTTATTTGTTATAATTGTGATGATTATGGCGTACAGCTGATGAGAACCCCAAATTAACAATTTCAACTTTGGGGTTTCATCAGCTGTACGCCATAATCATCACAATTATAACAAGCAAAGCTTGACATATCTCGCTTTGCATGTCACAGTCTATCTCATATATTAAACTCCAGTAGCTAATGAAAACAATTGCTTACATAAATGGACTTTTCCATATTCTAATTTTTCGAGTTTCACCTGTATATCTATCTATATCTATTTCTGTATCTGTATCTGTATCTATATCATCTATATCTCTGTCTCCAGTGCTTTTCTTCTACAAAAAGATGCCAAGACTGTGTACTCTTGAGTGTCCCCAGAAAAAAGAAGCACTGTCTATATCTATATTCAGGTTTCTAGTCCTTATGAAAGTTTGTGTAGATGTCCTTGAAAGCGCAGCTAAAAAAATGCAACAGAGCAGCTGTGGGCAGTGTTTATTAACACTGAAATTTTAATTTATGGAATAGTCATAGATCACAGAATCGGAGTTGGAGGGGACTACGGGGGTGTAGTCCAACTCTCTGCAATGCAGTCTTATTGTTAATATTAGCTGGCAAGGTTTTGGTGTCCCCCCCCCTCTTTTTGTTACGCTCGCAAATAAAGATCCTTTAATAATGAGAGTGTGAGAGTTCAGGTGATATTTCAGGACCTGCTATTATGCCACTGTTTTTTCCCTCTTTCCTTCTAGCGGTGGGGAAAATATGTGTTGCTTTGCAGAAGGGATGTGGGACTTGTGGCCCTCAATATCTTGCTCGACTTCAGCCCCCATCTTCCCTGACCATTAGCCATGTTGGCTGGGGCAGATGGGAATTGGAGTCCAAGAGCATTGGGTGGGCCACAGGTTTCTGCCCCTGTTCTAGGGAAAGGAGTATAAAATCATGCAAATGGTAGAGATTTGTGTGGCCTGGTCTGCTCCAATTAAGGGGCACAGAATTTAGATTCCTTGAGTGCACGTGTTTTGTTTTGTTTTACTCTCAACTTTTAACAGCTTCTCATTTTATTTTTGCTTTTGCTTAACAATAGAACAAATTAATATGATCAATAGAATGGGGGGGGGCAGAGAAAGATTAGCAAGGGATCACAGCAATTTGTAGGGCAGTATCATTTCCGTGCGCTGCTCTGGTTTCGCCAGAAGCGGCTTTGTCATGCTGGCCACATGACCCGGAAGCTGTACACCGGCTCTCTCGGCCAGTAACGCGAGATGAGTGCCGCAACCCCAGACCTAATGGTCAGGGCTCCCTTTACCTTTATCATACACTTAGAGTAAATACTATTTGTACAAATTTAAAAAGAAGTCATACCGGTAGGTGTTCAGATGGGGGAGAGGAGGAGGGAAAAATTGGGGGTGGGTGGGTTTCCCACAGAGCCTGATGGGCATATACTTTGTGCTTACAATTCTAAGTACAAATCCCAGAGTGAAAATCATTGAACTTTCTCTCTGTTTTTTGTTTTCCCCATAGAACAAGTCATTCTAATTTATTAATCTCCGCATCCCTGCCCATGTACACGTGTTCTGTTGCGAGCTGCAGGGCATATCTTACCCTTGCTGCAATAACCTTGATGTTTTGTTATGTGGTGAAAGCTGCCCAGAGTGGCTGGGGCACCCCAGCTAGATGGTTGGGGTAGGAGGAGGAGTTGCCTGTCTCTTGATGGCTCACTAAAGGAGGATGGTCTCCCTGCAACCTTCCATCTTATCCCCCAAAAAACCCTTCCCCATCTTTTCCTAGGTCTCTGACGCTGTGTACAGGATGGTCTACGACCAGACAAAAGCCCAGTATGACGAAGCTGTGGTTAAATGCGAGGTTGAAAAACCTGGGATGACCAGCACCATCCGCACAGATATGGATCAGATCATCCAATCGAAGGAGCACCTGGCCAGCAAAATCCGAGGTAGGGGATGGAGAGAGAACATTTGCTTTGTGGAAAGGGCCTTGGCTCATGGAAGAGCCCCTGCTTCGCATGCAGGAGGTCTGAAGTTCACTCCCCAATGGCATGTCCAGTAAGGGCTGGGAAAGACTACGGTCAGAAACCCAGTAGGTGACAGCCAGTGTAGGCAACACTGAATTAAATGGACCAACAGCCTGACTCGGTGTATAGCAGCGTCTTATGAAGGGAAGGGATGTAGCTCAGTTGTAGGACGTTGGCTTTGCACACAGAATGTCCCGGTTCAATCCCTGGCATCTCCAGGGGGGTTGGAAGAGACCTCGTTTTGAAATCATGGAGTGCTGCTGCCAGTCAGTGTAGAGAGTACTGAGGTAGAGGGACCAGCTGTCTGACTTAGCATGAGACAACTTCAAACTGTCAGACTAGTGGTTCTCAAAAGCTTTTGCTCTGGGCTACACTTTCAGAATATTTTTTTTTCTTGTGTCACACAAGAGATTTTTCTTTTTCTTTTTTTGAGACATTGGAAAACACAACTAGGATTGTCCTCATTGTCGGTTGATGCTCTTGAAAAGATACTTACCCATATTGTGCAAATAATAATAATAATATTTTTGATACTATACTATACAGGCGGCAACCATTTTAGGCATTTCCAATTGGCGTACGATCGTCAACATACGGGTCTTTTTGATCCCGGAAGAGGGCAGAATGGTGGCAGGGGATTCTTGTGCATGCTCCACCAACATGCGCGGTGGCCAGGGGTGGATCCCCTGCACAAAATAGTTGCTGTACCCTGGAATATTTAAGGGCTTCTTTGGTTGTCCTTGAATCTTCCCACCACACTTGCCACCCTCTCCTGCCACACCAATGTGGGGCATGCCACACCCTTGGAGAACCACAGAAGGCAGCATCTCATTGGCTAATGGTTTTAGAGCACCTATCCATGGGTTTTCTGCAACATCAGGGATTGGGCTAGATCAGGGGTCAGCAAACTTTTCAGTGGGGGGGCGGTCCACTGTCCCTCAGACCTTGTGGGGGGCCGGACTATGTTTTGAAAATAATAATATGAATTCCTATGCCCCACAAAATAATAATAATAATAATAATAATAATAATAATAATTTATACCCCGCCCATCTGGCTGGGTTTCCCCAGCCACTCTGGGTGGCTTCCAACAGAATATTAAAATGCAATAATCTATTAAACATTAAAAGCTTCCCTAAACAGGGCTGCCTTCAGATGTCTTCTAAAAGTCTGGTAGTTGTTTTTCTCTTTGACATCTGGTGGGAGGGCGTTCCACAGGGCGGGTGCCACTACCGAGAAGGCCCTCTGCCTGGTTCCCTGTAACTTGGCTTCTCACAGTGAGGAACTGCCAGAAGGCCCTCGGCACTGGACCTCAGTGTCGGGAGAATGATGGGGTGGAGATGCTCCTTCAGGTATACTGGACTGAGGCCGTTTAGGGCTTTAAAGGTCAGCACCAACACTTTGAATTGTGCTACAAATAACCCAGAATAAAAGGACACATTCTACTCATGTAAAAACACACTGATTCCCGGACCATCTGCGGGCCAGATTTAGAAGGCGATTGGGCCAGATCTGGCCCCCAGGCCTTAATTTGCCTACCCATTGGCTAAATGACCTTCCAAGGCATTTCCCAACTCTGGTTGATATCTGTATGATCGATCATATGGCATTTGCTAGCTTCCTGCGCAGGTGTCCAGATCTGGGGTGCAGGTTTGTGGAGGCAGTTCTAACCTCCCTGATGCTTCTTCATCCAGCCACAGTCTTCTCCAAAGCAGAGGTCTGTGTTCGTAACCACATCCAGCCTTACATCCCTTCCATCCTGGAGGCACTTATGATCCCTACCAGCCAGGGCTTTGCAGAGGTGCGGGAAGTCTTCTTCAAGGAGGTGACCGACATGAATATGAACATCCTCAACGAAGGGGGAATGGAGAAGATGGGGGAGGTAAGCTAGAGGTCTTGGTGGCAAAAAATTTGGGGTCGGGGCAAGCATTGTAGGGGAGGGTCTTCAGCATAAGGCTCCTCAGACTTCAGCAAAAGGACCTGGAAATTGGCTATTTTCTTTTTACCCTAGCTTTTAGCCCTTAATTTGAAGGGTTTCAAGTACCTGTGGCCTCTTTTAGCGGGACAGTATCTGCAATAACTATCTGAATAGATGTGGGATTCCTTTAAAGGTTCTCATGGGTAGCATTTGCTATAATTGGTTTCATATAGTATTTGTAAGCCTCCTTGGGTTACTTTTTTGAGGAAAGCACTAGTAAGTCGTCGCGGTAGTAAAAATAATACAAATCCTTCTATATACATAAAAATGTAAGGCTGTCATCGTGTTGCAGTATGGTAGCCAGGTGAGTGAGCAGCAGCATGGGAGGCTGGTGGCCCAGGTGAACTGTTTAATGGAGGTGGGGGGGAGGCACTTCAGAGAGCAGTTTGCTAAACCACTCTCTGAAGCCCCTCACCCTCCTTTAAACGGGGTGGGGCTTTGGGTGAGCTGGGAGAGGAGGGGAAGGGGGGTTTGGGATAGGCCAGGGGGTGGGTGAGGCGTAAAGGGAGGGGGGGGGGGAAAGGTGGCAAGGAGGTTGGTGTTGTTGAGCAGAGTAAGCAGGGACAGAAGCCTCTAGCAGCAGTTGTAATTAGGAGGAGGAGAAGGAGGAGGAGGAGGAGTAATACCTTTTCCTCTCCCCACTCCTCCAGTACATGGAGAACCTTTCCCAGCTGGCTTTCCACCCAGTCAAGATGCAGTCCTGCTATGAGAAGATGGACCAGTTGAAGCTGGAAGGGCTGCAGCAGAGGTTTGATGTGTCCAGTGCCTCTGTGTTTAAGCAGCGGGCCCAGATCCTGATGAGACAGGTAGGGACCGCCTTGCCAGATTGGACCAAAAGCCAGCCTCGTTGACAGTATCTGGGCAAGCTTGCAAACAGCTCTTTGGATCACAGGATTCAAATGGGAAGACATATTTATTTCAGCCCGAGGGTCACATTCCAGGGGCCCATGTGTTGGTGGTAGGTGGGACCGGCAGTAAAAGTGGACGGAGCAATGGATGTGACTCTTTGTAGAGTGAGACTACATTCGAGAACTCAAGACGTTTCTGCAGGCATGCAAACATTGCATCACATTCCTGTTACTATCTAGATTTAAATATGGTCAGGGGTGGTGTGCAACTCTTTTTATCTTTCTTTTTATTTAAAATAATATTTATTGCATTTTTTTTAAAAAAAAAAAAACAACAACAACAAACACAGTACAAACAAAACACAAAAAAATTCACAATCCATATCATTGCTATTTTCCATTGTATGGGGACTTCCCTCAGTCCCCCTCTCTGAGCTGCATTTACCCTGGAAGTTCTTCCTAACGTTTAGTCAAAAATCTTCTTTCTTCTGACTTGAATCTTTTGGTTTGGGTCCTTCCCTCTGGAGCAGAAAACAAGATTGTTCCATCTTAGATTATTCAACTTAGATCCATCATTTTCAGTAGGTTAGGTAAAGGTAAAGGTACCCCTGACCATTAGGTCCAGTCGTGTCCGACTCTGGGGTTGCGGCGCTCATCTCGCTCTATAGGCTGAGGGAGCCGGCGTTTGTCCGCAGACAGCTTCGGGTCATGTGGCCAGCTGACTAAGCCGCTTCTGGCGAACCAGAGCAGCGCACAGAAGCGTTTACCTTCCCACTGGAGCGGTACCTATTTATCTACTTGCACTTTGATGTGCTTTCGAACTGCTAGGTGGCAGGAGCAGGGACCGAGCAATGGGAGCTCACCCCGTCGCGGGGATTCGAACTGCTGACCTGATCGGCAAGCCCTAGGCTCTATAAATTCCACGCAAAGTGGACCCGTTAATGTCAACTCTGAGTAGGACTAGCAGTGGATGGGACTGAATCTCCCCCCCATTGAACCTTTTACCCCAATTCCCCCCCCAAAAGGGAGGGATTCACTCAGCTCCCACCCCCACCAGATGAATCAACCGAGCTGAGAGGGTAGCCCTTAGTACTATTATCACCCAACTTCACTAGGTGTCCCAGAGCATTGCCATGGTTTTAAAAAAGGGAGAGCTAAACCTTCACTTAATTTAATCACAGGGCCTCCAGTGATGTTTGTTTTTGTTTGTTTGTTTGTTTGTTTGTTTGTTTGTTGTAAAAGCACCATTTGGGTTACTTTGCTGTTGAAGAAATTTTCAGCCTAGTGCAACCACCAAGTTCTAGTGGAAAGGTCTTCTCTGTGACCCTGTTTGGGCAGGGAATTGCCACCACTGCCCTCTAGTGGCCAGGATTATTTGTACATGTTTTACGAGCCAAACATTCTCTTTTAAAACAAAACAAACAAAAATTCCTTCCAGTAGCACCTTAGAGACCAACTAAGTTTGTTCTTGGTATGAGCTTTCGTGTATCTGAAGAAGTGTGCATGCACACGAAAGCTCATACCAAGAACAAACTTAGTTGGTCTCTAAGGTGCTACTGGAAGGAATTTTTTAATTTTTTAATTTTGTTTTGGCAGGTTTACCTACCTGTAACATTCTCTTTTAAGTTTGTTGTTGTTGTTGTTGTTCATGTACTGTTTGGGTTCTCTTTCTTCCATGTAATAATTCAAATCAGAAACAACAATGACATCCAAATGAACTTAGACGTGCTATAAAATTACACAATCGAAAGATTTAAGAGCATAATTGTGACACTTATTTTAATTTCAGAAGGTAATTTTTTATTTATTTTTTGGTGGCTAAGCTACCAAATCCGAACACCTCTTGAATGTCCTAGTGCTTCTCCATCAAGTGTTGATGGCACTTCAGCAAAGAGGCCTATAGAGGCAGAGCCGCAAGCAAATCGGGGTTTAAAACTGTTATTCCAAAGCCAGCGGTCTTCTAAGCAACATGATTCAGTGTTTTATATCTTTTAAATAAACGGTTACTTGTTGTTTTGGGGTTTTGCAGCAAATGGACGATACTGTCTACACCTTTGAGACGCTCCTCCATCAGGAGGTGGGGAAATCGCCAGACAAAGATGAGCTCTGCAAAACCATTCAGCGCATCCTGGAGCGGGTGCTTAAGGTGAGACTGCATGCGAAGCTTTGGGTCCATTTGCACTGGATCAGACCTGCCAGGCTGGCTTCTGGAAGAAGCAAATGGAATCATAGAAACGTAGTTGGAAAGGGACCTCAAGGGGCCATCTAGTCCAACCCCCTGCAATGCAGGAATCTTTTGCCCAGCGCGGGACTTGAACCCACAACACTGAAATTAAGAGTCTTGTTGTCTGCTGACTGAGCTGTCCTGGTTGAGAACTGCTGGTAGCCTATCAAGCCACATGGCATTAAGTCAGAAATGGGGAAAATGTTTTCTTTCCTTTTTACAATCTTACTTTGCTCATTATTTTTTTTATGACATTTAACAACATTGTACACACAAGTAATAAAATATCACACCCTAACTCAAGAAGATGGTGTTCAGGGAATGCATGCAGAATAGCAACCAATAGCATAATACGTTCCTACCCCAGTCAACCATTTGCACATAAGGAGATAAACAGTGTATTTTTAATTTTATTTATCACATATTTATCCCACCTTTCCTCCAAGAGTTCAAGGTGGCATACACAGTTCTCCTCCCCATTTTATTCTCACAACAACTCTGAGAGGTAGGCAGAGAGTGAGTGACTTGGCCCAAGGTCACCCACTGAGCTCCATGGCTGTGTAGGGATTTAAACCCTGGTCCTCCATGTCCTAGTCCAGGGGTAGGAAACCTAAGGCCTGTGGGCCGGATGCGGCCCAATCGCCTTCTAAATCTGGCCTGTGGACGGTCCGGGAATCAGCGTGTTTTTACATGAGTAGAATGTGTCCTTTTATTTAAAATGCATCTCTGGGTTATTTGTGGGGCATAGGAATTCGTTCATTTTTATTTTTTTCAAAATATAGTCCAGCCCACCACATGGTCTGAGGGACGGTGGACCGGCCCACGGCTGAAAAAGGTTGCTGACCCCTGACTAGTCCACTCTACCACGTCTCACTAGCAAAAAATTTCTAAAGTTATAAAATACCTCCGTTTTCATTTTTAGCCATGTGCGTAACAAATCTGTGCCAGCGAAAGATTCTCTGTGCTTCATGCCTCGTGCCAATTTATTATTATGATTATTATTCAATTTCCCCCACAAGTGCTGTTTGCCATACTTCACTGTACCGGTTTGTCGGAGAAACACCTTCTTAAGTATCTTGCTATTACAAGCCTGACCACTAATAGAGAAGAACTTGCTAGACATTCCAGCTGCAAGTGTCATGAAAAGATTGGGCAGCACCACCTCTGGAAATTTAGAGGCATTTTGTTCAGTAGTGGCTTTTGTTTTGGCCAAATACTTCCTCCCAGAACCAAGCCAATTTCCCACACGTCAACTGCATGTGCCATTCCACAGCCTCTCCAACAGTTTAGGGAGTAGCAGGTGCTAATATGAACTAACCGTATAGGCGTCAGATGCCATTTTTTGCACTATTTTAAGAGCTGCCTCTTTTGTCAAGACAGATTTAAAAGGAAACCTGGACTTTGCCTTCCCACACCTGCCTGAAACCATCTGCTGTACCCATTTGGTTACATGCTGTGGAAATGTTTTCACCTCCAGGAAGGCATTCCTTCTGGGCAACTTTGTAGGAGGCCATAGCCAGTGGAGTGCAGAGCCAGAGGGGGGAAATGGACAGGGCAATGGATGCAAACTTTCACTTTGCACAGCAGGCTAATTTCTACAGCAGGTTGAGACCCTACCTGCCCGCAGACTATCTCACCAGAGTGGTGCATGCTCTATTTATCTCGTGCTTGGACTACTGCAATGCACTCTACATGGGGCTACCCGGAAACTGCAATTAATCAAGAATGCAGCAGCTAGACTGGTGACTGGGAGTGGCCGCTGGGACCACATAATACCGGTCCTGAGAGATCTACATTGGCTCCCAGTACGTTTCCGAGCACAATTCAAAGTGTTGGTGCTGACCTTTAAAGCCCTAAACGGCCTCGGTCCTGTATACCTGAAGGAGCGTCTCCATCCCCATCCTTCTGCCCAGACACTGAGATCCAGCACCAAGGGCCTTCTGGCAGTTCCCTCATTGCAAGAAGCCAAGTTAAGGGAACCAGGCAGAGGGCCTTCTCGTAGTGGCGCCCGCCCTGTGGAACGCCCTTCCATCAGATGTCAAGGAAATAAGCAGCTATCCTATTTTTAAAAGACATCTGAAGGCAGCCCTGTTTAGGGAAGTTTTTAATATTTAATGCTGTATTGTTTTTAACACTCGATTGGGAGCTGCCCAGAGTGGCTGGGGAAACTCAGCCAGATGGGCGGGTACAAATAAATTATTATTATTATTATTATTATTATTATTATTATTATACATTCACCCCTCTCTACCTGCCACCCAGACAAGCAAGAGGCATGATAAGAGTTCGATGACACATTGCAGCCAGCCAGGAACCCTCAAGGAAGTGGGGCAAACAGGGGCAGTAAAGGGGTTGGTCTGGGAGAGGGGGGTGGCTGAGGAGTTGTAGCTCCCCTAGGCCAAGATAGCAAGGCTTGGTGGGTTGCATTGGTCTTCTAGGTGTGAGGTTAGGCATACCACTCTTCTCTGACATGGTTTAAGCCCCTTCCCTCTGTCTCATCTCCTGGTCAGTGGTGTGATTCTGTGCCCCTTCTTTTCTCTCCTCCCTGCAGAAATATGACTATGACAGCAGCACGGTAAGGAAGAAGTTCTTCCGGGAGGCCCTGCTCCAGATCACCATCCCCTTCCTGCTGAAGAAGCTGGCCCCCACTTGCAAAGGGGTAAGCACAAGCCCCCCAACAGGAAGAGGGGTGCGCACACATGAAATGGCAAGCAAAGCCTCCCCCCTTCCAGGAGGAGTGTGCTAGCATCATGGCCGGGAGGAAGAACCTCTGGCCTCATTCGGGCTACCATGTCTCCTCAATTGGCCCATGAGATAATTTGGGCCAAGCTATGCCGTCCTGTTCTGCATTTGCCATCCTAGATGATGCAAGGGTGTGGCAGGCAATGATCTTGCTTAGCTTAAAGGGCAGTTTGCCATCATAGCTGATCAGAGCATCTGCAAAGCTCTCCACAATACCTGACAATCTACTGATAACCAACTCTTACCAGTATATATATATATATATATATATATATATATATATATATATATATATATATATATATATATATATGGGGGAATAAGCATGTATTCAGAACATTTGAAAAGAATAAAATCAGCAATAAGCTAGTAAAGGTAAAAGGACCCCTGACCATTAGGTCCAGTCGTGGATGACTCTGGGGTTGCGGTGCTCATCTCGCTCTATAGGCCAAGGGAGCCAGCGTTTGTCCGCAGACAGCTTCCGGGTCATGTGGCCAGCATGACAAAGCCGCTTCTGGCGAACCAGAGCAGCGCACGGAAACGCCGTTTACCTTCCCACTATTCCTATTCATTGTGCTTTCGAACTGCTAGGTTGGCAGGAGCTGGGACCGAACAATGGGAGCTCACCCCGTCGTGAGGATTCGAACCGCCGACCTTCTGATCGGCAAGCCCTAGGCTCTGTGGTTTAACCCACAGCGCCACGCGTGTCCCATAGCAATAAGCTACTACCATATTAAAATACATGGCAGCTTCCACGTGTCATGAATAAGTATGCCCAAAGGAAAGTATTTTCAGCAGGCTCCAAAAAGACTACGGTGAAGGAGCCTGCCGGATGTTAAAAGGCAGGGAGTTCCAAAGTGCAGGTGCTGCTGCACCAAAAGATCAGCTTCTTACAAGTGCAGAATATTAACGCCACACAGACCACAGGTTGAAGCAGAGTGGGTGCTTATGGGATAATGCGATCCTGCAAGTAACTGCTAATGGAGCCGCCTCCACCAGGCAGCAACTCTCACCATCCCTAACTGGGGCTGGTGGGATTGGAGTTCAACAACATCTGGAGAAGCCACTGGTTTCCTTTCACTGGTTGGTGTGTAAATGTTGTGCATAACTTTTTAAAAACAACAACAGGAAACCAACTCTTGTCTATAAGGTTCTTCAGGTTGCACTTCGCCTGGGCAATTTTGTCTGGCAGAAAAACTTTCGTAATTTTTTTAAGCAAATGCACTACAGAAAAGAAAGAATGAATAAAATAAAATAATGATAATTAATTAAAATAACGTTTAAGGGCTGCTGTTATTAGAGAGTCTCGTTCCCAGTCAATTCTATTCTTCCTTCCTCCCTCCCTCCTTTCTTATTTTTCCCTTTTTCTGTTGTTTATTTCAAATACTCTTCTTTCTTTCTCCCTTGGCAGGACCTCTCGAGATTCCAGGAACTGATTTTTGAGGATTTTGCCCGTTTCATCCTGGTGGAGAACACCTACGAAGAGGTGGTATTGCAATCTGTCATGAAAGACATCATGATGGGTAAGGAGGAGTGAATGCCCTCCTCATGGAGGATGCTACTATTCCATTGAAGTGGTCGCTGACTGTTTTTGGACCGGTGGGTACATTTGGAGTTGTGAGAGGGCACCATGGATGCCAGTCACAGAATAGCCACCATGGGGAGGGTCTGGCTTCACAGCAAATGATGCAGGTGCTCGCCCATCACCCACCACATCACTGGGGAGAAAGATGCCTACCCCAGACATCACTGTGCTACGGTTCCTAGAGTGGTTTAACAGTATATTGTTCTTCCCAGGGAACCCTAGGAACTGTAGATCCATGAGGGGAATAGGGGCCTCTTAACAACTCTCAGCACCTTCAACAAACTACAGCTCTCATGATTCTTTGGGGTGAAGGTAAAGGTAAAGGGATCCCTGACTGTTAGTTCCAGACTCTGGGGTTGCGGCGCTCATCTCGCTTTACTGGCTGAGGGAGCCGGCGTACTACTTCCAGGTCATGTGGCCAGCATGACTAAGCCGCTTCTGCCAAACCAGAGCAGTGCAAGGAAATGTCGTTTACCTTCCCGCCAGAGCAGTACCTATTTATCTACTTGCACTTGACGTGTTTCGAACTGCTAGGTTGGCAGGAGCTGGGACCAAGCAATGGGAGCTCACCCCGTCGCGGGGATTTGAACCACTGACCTTCTGATCGGCAAGCCCCTAGGCTCTGTGGTTTAGACCACAGCACCACCCATGGGGGGGGGGGAAAGATATGACTGCTTTTTAAATGCCTGGTGTGAATGTGGCCTTATGCATTGTCCCATTTGTGGTCCATTTCAGCTGTGAAGGAGGCAGCTGTGCAGCGGAAGCACAACCTGTACCGCGACAGCATCGTGATGCACAACAGTGACCCCAACCTCCACTTGCTTGGCGAGGAGACGCCCATCAACTGGGAGGAGGAGTTCGGCAGGCAGTCGGACTCAGACCCGCCAGATGAGAAGCAGCGCCGGGCCAAGCAAGTCGTTTCAGTCATCCACGTTGACGAAGAGGCCCTTCCCTATGAGGTCACTTCCCTGGAGGGGTCCCCAGGTGCAGCTGAGCTGGAGCCCGAGGGGGCGGACCACAGTCCTTCTCCTCCTGTGCAGGGGTCCCCTGACAGCGTGAAGGACCTTCGTACGATGCTGGTGAAGGAGTTCTGCGTCAAGGCTCCACTTGAGAAGGCTGAGGCCCAGCTGGGCAATGGCACCGTTGCCCAGAGGAGCGAAGTAGACCCCAAACACACAGAGGGGAAAGAGGAGGAAGCCACCAGGGAGGCAGGCAAGCACACGCCACAACATCCCGCTGAGTGCCAGGGGGAGGCGCAGGAGGCTACGGACGCCATGCCCACTTCTCCGGCCCAATCGCCTTCCCTGGCTGCCGACGGGGGGTCCAGCGTTGGCTGCCTTGAGCCTAGCGATAAGGAGACAGGGGAGGAGACGGGGGTGCAAGTGGAGGTGACCCCAATTTGTGAGACGAGCGTGGAATCCTTTGTGGAGAGCAGCCATGGGGCTACAGAAGGCAGCGAAGGGGTGCAGACTCAGTTCTAGGACTGCCACCCCACCTCTTTTGCAAGAGGGTTCCTCTATTGGCTGTGTCAATGCCAAAGGCAGACTGAAATTGGGGGACCCTGTGGGGGGCAGTGTGTGTGGGGGGAGAAGGCAGGCAGGGCGAGGGGAGAGCAAAGCGCCTGAAGTTCAGTTCTTTGGCCTCCTTAATTTGCATGTGCTCTGCATCCAGAGAAGTATTGTGGGGGGGCCCACAGGGGATGGGATGGGATGGAGCCCCAGAAATAGTATCAGTTCTTCTAGCTGTCTCTCTTGGGACTATGCTGACCTTTCTGGGCTTCTGTAAGCCTGGAATTAGGTTGGCTTCCTCACTTTCCTTTCCTTTGCACCTTTCATTCATAATTGGCTCATCCGGGGTTATTCCTTCCCCCATTCCAATTCTACTGAAAAGACACTTTACCTTGGATGCCAAGGAATGTTTGGGGTACAGGAACAGAGTGACAGCTGCTTCCCTCCTCCTTGCCCTCCACTATATAGAAAATGCTTTTCTGCATTTCTTCCAATCCACCTTTATTTTCTTGGAACTTGGTTGTGTTTTAATGCAGTCTCCTTGCCCCACTGATAATTTTTTTTTTAAGGGTTCAGTAGTTACCTTCTTTAAACTGTTTCACAAGTAAGAAAATCTCATCACCTTTGCATCTCCACCTCTTCTCCAGGGTTGACAGCCATGCCCTAGTGTAGTTCCGCAACCCCCATCACTTGGAGACATCTGGGTAGGAATATTAGCTGCAGGGCCTAGTAGGGAGAGCCAGTGAGTCCCTTTTCGCTAGAGAATGACGATGCAAATGAAGGTTAGAGAAACCGGATGTGGCGGTTGTTGTTAAGGCCGAACGAGGGAAGTGTGTAGCAGAAAGCAGTGAAAATATGTGGATGTGGGCGAAGCTGCAGAATTAAGTTTTTTCCCCTGCCCAGGAAGGGGTGAAGTAACATACATACTGTAGGTCTACCACCAATGCAAGAAACTGGGTAGATATCTTAATGGTGATTGCTTGTATGCAATACTCATCATACTCGGAGTAGGCCTCTCTCTGCACCCAATTTATAGGCAAGGAAAATTATAAGCGAACTTGTTTTAGAACGTTTTCTTCATTGGTGATGCTGGGTGGATGGGGAAAGCCATAGCAATGGGTTGCCCCGTTGAAAGTGTGCGTGCGTGCACGTATTGGATTTACAAAAATACCCACTTTTCTTTTTACCCCTGGTAGGTAAAAGGAATATGGTTATTGCCTCCTGGAGCTTCTAGGGATTGTGCCAAAACTTAAGTCCTTGCTTGGAGGCAGACCCACTGAAATTAATAGACGTGAGTCTCTTTCAGAGAAAAGGGTGGAATATAAAGCCTGGTACAGATGAAACTGAGAGTAGATATGATAGCCATCTTCAAATACCTAAAGGGCTGTCACATGGAGGATGGAGCAAGCTTGTTTTCTGCAGCTCCAGAGGACCAACCCAAACCAACATCGGGAAGAACTTTCTGATGGAAAGAGCTGTTTGACAGTGGGAGTGTCTCCTTCCAGAGATGGTGGACTCTCCTTCCTTGGAGGTTTTAAAGCAGAGGATGGATGGCCATCTGTCATGGATGCTTTAGCTTAGATTCCTGCACTGCAGGGGATTGGACTAGATGACCCTTGAGGTCCCTTCCAACTCTACAGTTCTACGATTCTGTGAAATATATGTGTAATATTAATAATATGGTGAACTTAGGCATGTTTCAGTGAGTCTGCTCTGAGTAGGGTAGCTTTGGATGCACCCACCGCTGGGTTTTCCTGTTACCTGAGGGTTAACTCTCTCATTTCTCAGCATCTCTGACTCTAGTTTATGAGGCAAATCAAATTTGAGGAGCTTCAGTCATCCCAGAAAGTGTAGGGCAGTCATTGCTTAGCCATGGAACAGCACCTACCTCAGGAGGGCTGTTCTAGATAATATCCAGGTGTTGTATATTTGAGAGCTGTTCATTACAAGTTTTTTTCCCCCACCAGTCCACTCTTGTTTCCCTCTTGCTCTGTGCCCCCCAAATAATTGTTTATCTTTAAGGCTATATTTTACGTGTTTAGAACCACAGGTTGGAAAGTTGATGTGTATAGTTGCCCTCATGGGAAGGAGCTGACCTCTGGAAGCCTAAATGGACGCAATGCTTCTCAATCTTGGACCTCTGGATGTTGTTGGGCTACAGCCGCCACCATCACTGAATGTTGGCTAAGCTGACTGGAGATGATGGGAGTTGTAGTCCAGCAGCATCTGGGTAATCCAAAGTTGACTAACACTGAATGGGCCTCTTGTACAGGAATGCGGAATCTGTGGCCCTCCCCACCATCCCTAGTCACTGGCTATACTGGTTGATGGGAACAGCACCTGGAGGCCTTCCTGTTCCTCATCCCTGTCACATTTCCTCTTCCCCAATGGTGGCCAAGTTGTTGCTTTCGCCTACCAAACATGCTTTTATAGGCTCAGGAGGGCAGGGAAGCAAATGGACATGGGTATATTTGTATGTGTTTTAATTAAGGGGGTGACAGAGTGACGTTTTAGAATGAAAACAGTGGAGGCCAATGGGGCATCTGGTTTCCACTAAAGTTAGAAGGAGTGGGTAGGGTGCAAGCCCACGAAAGGCTCTAGCGACTTAGAAATGGAGTGTCTTGATGCAGAACTATTGTACACTTTTCCAAAGGGCTATGGCAAGGCTGAATGACCATGATGCACACACACACAGAGAGACACACACACCCCTTCCTGCAGTTGTGGCACCATGCCAGTTTCAAAGTGCTTGTTCATTATTCCCTTAATGTCTCTTTAAGAATGTTTTTCTTTTCTTTTTTGGAAGGGGGGGGATGGAGACCTATTTAGCTATTCAATTTCACTTTCTGTCTCTGCTCATCTTAAAACAAAAAGTGCCTTAATCTTGGGAACTAAAAGCCTGCTGTCTTTTTAACTTTTTTCTTCCAGTATACTTTATTGCAAAACTTATACCAAATGTTTAAGAAGGGGGGAAATGTGGCTTATATATTATTAATAAAATCTAGATTTATTTAAGATCAGTACAGCCTGCCTCCTCCTTCGCATTGCTTGGGCTCTTGACAAAAATACGTTTGGAAACTTTGAAAGAGAAGACACAACCTCTTGTCAGATAGGCCTCCAATTGATTTTACTGTGACTGCATTCACACTGCATTTTATTCCCATTTCCCTGATGCTGCTCAAGCTGTTCATTCCCCCCATTGTTTTTTGAGCTTTCACACAACACAAAGGTACTTTCAGAAAAGCAATGGAACATAGCACGAAAGATCCATCCGCAGCCCTCTTAATCCAGAAAATCATGGGAGAAAAATAACAAAATTTGGGGTGGTATCCTGGCCTACGGTTGTTTCCTGCTGTTTTCATAGGGGGTGGGGTCATGGGGGAACAGAGGGTGGGGAAGTAGCAACATTTGTTGTTGGCAGACCAACTCTTGTGTTACAAAGATGTCTGCAAACGTGACGTGAAGGCTGGCAACATCAACCCTGCAGTGTGGGAATCCCTTGCAGAGGATGCCAGTGTCTGGAGACAGTCAAGTCATGCATCCACAGCAGTGACCAGAGGAGGAATGACCGCTGGGAGAAGCACCGAGAGAAGAAATGTCATGGCAGCACAACCGGACACCTTCATCTGCCCCCAGCTGCAACAAAACCTGTCTCTCCTGCATTGGTCTCTACAGCCACAGCAGGCGCTGCAACTGTCCAACAGCTTGACTTCACTTCCAAAGGTCACTCCTCCACTGTCTCCCGAGACGAGACAGATGCCAACACCACGACTACCACACTCAACTGGTGGGAATGAAATTTAACACGTGGTGCTGGTGTTTTGGCAAAAACAAACGAACAAACATAAAACACTGTTCCATAATGCAACGGGCACTGCAGTGTGAAAAGAACATTAGAAAATGGACATAAGTGTTGGCATTACAATCAAGAAAACTAATGCAATAACCCCTCACATCTTAATGCACTTGTGGCCCTCCTGCATTCTTCCTCACTTGAGTCTGGTTCAAAGGATGCGGGGTGAGGGGTGGGGAATCTATGGACCACCCTATGTTGTTGAACTCCCATAATCTCTGTTTCTCCCTCTCTCTATATTATATATATATACTACTATTCATAAAATCCAGGTGGTTTACAACAATCACCCCTGTCCGTTGGCTTTGCTGCATGGGCCTTATACAGTTGGCTGTCTGGGATACAGGATCCCCCCCCCCCCCGGTAAGAGACTCTCAGACAGCCAAACTCTACTACTGATAACTCCAACCTCTCTTATTCTCCCCCAGCTGAAACTCTTTTTGTCCTGATCTACAATTTAAGCATTTTTAATCCTCCCTTGGGATGCAGGTGGCCATGTGGGTTAAACCACAGAGCCTAGGGCTTGCCGATCAGGTGGTCGGCGTGTCGAATCCCCGCAACGGGATGAGCTCCCGTTGCTCGGTCCCAGCTCCTGCCCACCTAGCAGTTCAAAAGCACGTCAAAGTGCAAGTAGATAAATAGGTACCGCTCCAGCGGGAAGGTAAACGGCGTTTCTGTGCGCTGCTCTGGTTTGCCAGAAGCGGCTTAGTCATGCTGGCCACATGACCCGGAAGCTGTACGCTGGCTCCCTCGGCCAGGAAAGCGAGATGGGCGCTGCAACCCCAGAGTCGTCCGCGACTGTATCTAATGGTCAGGGGTCCCTTTATCTAACTGTCTGCAGACAAAACGCCGGCTCCCTCAGTCTATAGAGCAAGATGAGTGCCGCAACCCCAGAGTCGTCAACGACTGGACCTAATGGTCAGGGGTACCTTTACCTTTAATCCTTTCTTAGGATGGGCAGGTGGATGGTCTCTCTAGCCAACCTTAAAGAAGCCAACCTGTTTGCTTTGCATTCATCCTGCTCTGTGTGCTAGGTGGTCTGCCATCACCACGTTTGTTGAGCATTCATTCCGTTTGGTTTGTGGAGAGGCTAGCATACGGCAAACGTGATTACCTCTCTTTACGGTGCCTTTCCCATTCTTTCCTTAGCTCAGAAAGTTCATTTTTGGTTGGGCTGGGACGGGGCGGGGATGACAAGTGGGCTTGCTGTACAAGAGCATCAGATCACCTTCGATGGCTCGCCCTGAATTTGCCAGTTTGTGATTGAATCCCAGCCAAAAGTAGCAACAGTCTGGAATGATCCACAGAGGTATGTGCTGAATGTGCTTAAGCAGTTTTGGGGGAAGAAAGTGTAGTTTTCACATGCAGGAACAACCTGAGCCACCCCTCACCTGATTTGAAGACCATAAAGCAACTTCTGAAATCTGGTGTGTTAAGTAAAATATTTTATTTGACATTGATTTTTTGCATCAGATTTCATAGCACATTCATTTTTAATTTAGGGGGTGCCTCCAAGTTAAAGCAAGATGCTACACAAACGTTTTTCCTTAGTTCAGCATCTGGAGCCATAATGGTGCCCCTCTAGCTGTGCTGGACAACAGCGCCCATAATCTCTTGATCACTGTTGACGGGGGCCAATGGGAGTCGCAGACCAACAATATCCAGAAGGCACCACATAGGCTATCCTTGCTAAACGCCCTGTGTACATTTTCCTCCCAACACAGTAATTCCAGGTGTGGTCTGAACAAAGCAGAATAAAGTGGTACTGTTACTATGGCCTGCTCCCTGTCCAAGCACTGACCAGACCCAGTCCTGCAAGCCATTAGTGAGGCTAACATTTGATTCCCATCTCTTTACAGCCTCACCATGTGGTGGTGAGTCCCTTACGTTAATTATGCAGTGTCTTCCCTTTTGTGCCCTGAATCCAATACCCCCACCCCCAGAAAATAAAAGAATGTAAGAGCTCTATTGGTCAAAACCAAAGGCTTTACATATACAGTAGTCTGGCATCCTGTACTCACAGTGGACAAAAGAAGAGCAGCTGGGTCAGACCAGTGGCCCAAATTCTCTGGCCAGTGTGGCGTAGTGGTTAAGAGCGGTAGACTCATAATCTGGTGAACCGGATTCGCTTCCCTGCTCCTCTACATGCAGCTGTTGGGTGACCTTGGGCTGGTCACACTTCTTTGAAATCTCTCAGCCCCACTCACCTCACAGAGTGTTTGTTGTGGGGGAGGAAGGGAAAGGAGAATGTTAGCCGCTTTGAGACTCCTTCGGGTAGTGAAAAAGAGGGATATCAAATCCAAACTACTACTTCTGACAGTGGCCAACCAGACACTTCCATTGGAAGCCCTTAAGCAGAACCCGAACACCACAGCCCTCTCCCCTCCTGTGGTTTCCAGCAACTGGGATTCAGAAGCATACCGCCTGTGACTGGCAGCGGGCAACCAGTTGCCCATGGGAATGCTTTAAACAGGATATGCGCTGAATGGCTCTCTCCCATTAATGATCCTCAGCAACTGGGATTCAGAGGCGTGTTGCAGGGGTAGGACCTAGTCGTCACAACTGGCAGCCACCTGTAACATTATCCTCTGTGAATTTGTCCAGCTGCCATTTATTGCTGCCCAAGTTGGTGGCCATAGCAGTAATGGCATCCCATAGCTTGCTTACTTATGTGCTGTGTGAAGGAGCACTTCCCTCCTGAATGCTAGAGCCTCCCACCATTCTGAGTTATTGGATGGCCCCAGTTCTAGGTTTATGAGAAGTGGGGAGAACCACTTCTTCTAATCCCCTTTCTTCCCATTATGTATAGTAATTTTATATATCTCCACCATTGCCCCCCTGCACTAAAAAGCCCCCAAGAGAATGGAACCGAATAGTACAGCATGTGCTTTGAATGCAGTTGGCATGTGTTCCATCCCCTCAGAGGACAGAGCGTAGCAGGGTTGGTGAAGTTGCTCCCCCCCACACACACACCTCACTTTCAAGAGTTGCTGCCAGTCAGAGTGGACAGTGCAAGGCTCAGCTGACTAGTGGTTACACATCCTGAGGGTTGAAAGCAAAACATCTCAGTTCTAGCTATTGCGCATTTGTTCCAAGGCACTTAGTAAAGGCAGTTACAAATAAATTACAGTGAAAGAACAAAAAAGTCATTCTCAAAAAGGTAGGAGGTTTAAATGCCCTCCCTGTGGAGGTCAGAGGATGGGAGAAATATTGGGGAGCAAGGGGGAAGAATCTTGGAACTACAACAGGGTGACTCCTGTTTACCCAGTTCAGTATCCAAGCACCACAGAATCTGTTCCCAATGCAGGAGTCTCCAGTTAATCAGCACTGTTAAACCATCTTCCTGTGCTGATGTCAGCGCTGCTATCTGGGACTGAGCAGCGGGTATGCTATGTAGTAGCCAATGGCAGAGCCAGCAATCACTCCCAGGAAGACCCACATGTTGTAAGACATCACAGCCAGCATCACCAGGTAACCGAGGACTACTTGGACCACGTGGAGCAGGGTCTCGATGACATGCCACGAAAACCAACTTTTCCAAAAGGAAAGAGAAACAAATGTCAGGGCTTATCTACACTTAACTTTGCTCTATGCTTTCCAGGAACAGTCTGCACTTTAAAGCTCTGTGTCTGAACACACTTTCCCTGCCCCCCGCCCCTCCAGAGCTTTCCCCATGAAAACCCACCCTTTAAAGGGAATCAGAGAATTACAGGTTTTCTGTGATCAGTGTTAGCTTTCCCCACCCCACCCCCTTTTTTTTTTTACTTCTTTGGGGTGCTGCTTAGTTGTTCCAGGCCCGTGTTAATAGATGCCCTTTCTGGCTCTCTCAAGGTCTCCTGGCTGATGCTGGAGGTAATGGGTGGCATTGTGTACTGAAGCACTTTCGCCTTTCCAACTTTTATGAATTCGTACAACACCGCAAGCAGCATGATCACCAGTACTGAGAGCACCATCCCTGTTGGGTAAAAAAAACAAAAACAGATTTATGGTTGGAGATGGGGTGAGGTGGGTGGGTAGGTGGGTGTAAAAATATATTTGTACGCAACCATTCCCAAACCTCTGTGTAACTACAGACTGCATAATTCAACTGCAGGATTCAATTTCCTGCAAACCTTATCTTTGGGGTTTGTTTTTATTAAGGGTGCAAGTTTCTAGCCCATATGTGTGTTGTTGTTGTTGTTCAGTCATTCAGTCGTTTCCAACTCTTCATGACCCCATGGACCAGAGCACGCCAGGCACTCCTGTCTTCCACTGCCTCCCGCAGTTTGGTCAGACTCATGTTAGTAGCTTCGAGAACACTGTCCAACCATCTCTCTCTGTCGTCCCCTTCTCCTTGTGCCCTCCATCTTTCCCAACATCAGGGTCTTTTCCAGGGAGTCTTCTCTTCTCATGAGGTGGCCAAAGTACTGGAGCCTCAACTTCAGGATCTGCCCTTCCAGTGAGCACTCAGGGCTGATTTCTTTAAGGGTGGATAAGTTTGCTCTTTTTGCAGTCCATGGGACTCTCAAGAGTCTCCTCCAGCTCCACAATTCAAAAGCATCAGTTTAAGTTAAGCTTATTTCTGGGAGGGGGAAAACAAGGAGTATTCATTTTATATACACTTTTAGCACTCTGTGGCACAGCTGAAATATTAGAATGCAATAAAGATAATAGTGTACTGATAATGCAACTACTAAGAGGCAAGCATGGTAATGATATCCAAAAAGGTCACATCAGCCCCTGCTCATATCAAAAGATCATTCATTATTATAAATACCCTGTTTATCAAAACAACAATAAGCTGAAGGAGGCTCAATAAGACGTCCAGAGTGAGAGGAAATGAAGGAGATTCAGGCGGCAACCCTACACTCACTTTTCTAGGAGTAAGACCCATAGAACTCAGTGGGACTTAATCCCAGGTGTAGGCATGTGTAGGATTACAGTGTCAAATTTCCAAGAAGCAAGTGGAGCATTGTTTTCGCTAACCATCTTTCAAACGTTTTCACATACCTGTTTTTAATCAACAATTTTAAGGTTCTGGTTTATATTTATGTAAACCATTCAAATAATAATAATAATAATAAAATAAAGCAGCTGGGTTTGACTGCCAAACCCCACTGGTCTGTATGAGACTTTTCCCTATCACTGCTTATATTAATTCCCACAAGCTATCAGACCACTGCTATGGGTTGTTGGTGTTTTCACTGTTCATCTATAGGGAGCTAGATTTGATCTCGGGAAACCTACCAGAGCCTCAACAATTATATCCTTGTCCAAGAGGCATGTGCTCTGAGTGTGTGTTCATGTAAATTACATAATTCGCTCACGTGCCTATGTCCATCTTCCCTTAACTCTGTGTCTGTATGCTTTTTAGTTGTGGGCGGGGGCGGTCCTTAAACTTTTATTTGGGGAGGTGGGGTGAAGGTCGAGTCCCTTCCAGACCTATTCTACCTTTCATGTATATCCAGCAATCCCTGATTTGGCATCCAGATATCCTTGCACAAAGTCCAGCATGGTTGTTGTTGTTGTTCAGTCGTTCAGTCGTGTCCGAATCTTCATGACCCCATGGATCAGAGCACGCCAGGCACCCCTATCCTCCACTGCCTCCTGCAGTTTGGCCAACTCATGCCAGTCGCTTCGAGAACACTGTCCAACCACTCGTCCTCTGTCGTCCCCTTCTCCTTGTGCCCTCCATCTTTCCCAACATCAGGGTCTTTTCCAGGGAGTCTTCTCTTCTCATGAGGTGGCCAAAGTATTGGAGCCTCAACTTCAGGATCTGCCCTTCCAGTGAGCACTCAGGGCTGATTTCTTTAAGGATGGATATGTTTGATCTTTTGCAGTCCATGGGACTCTCAAGAGTCTTCCAGCACCATATTCACCAGCATGGTCAGTAGTCAGGAATTGTGGGATTTGTAGTTCGGTATCATTTGGAAAGCAGCAGGTTCCGTAACCTCTGGCATGGAGGCAGTTCTCCTTAACCACCTTCTCTGCCCCTGAAGGGAGCTGTAGTTCTCACGGGCTCCCCATTCTTTTACCACACCATGCATGACGGAGACTAGCCTGGAAAGTAAGCTATCTTATACTGAGTCACACCATGTAGTTAGGTAATGTCTCTCCCAGCTCTACCTGGAGATAGTGGGGATTGAACCCATTAACCTCCTGCATGCAAAGCAGATGCTCTGCCACTGAGCTACAGCT
>OFHU01002608.1:0-328385 GCA_900245905.1 Lacerta viridis
AGCAATGGATTCAAACTACAAGAAAGAAGATTCCACCTAAACATTAGGAAGAACTTCCTGACAGTGAGAGCTGTTGACAGTGGAATTTGCTGCCAAGGAGTGTGGTGGAGTCTCCTTCTTTGGAGGTCTTTAAGCGGAGGCTTGACAGCCATCTGTCAGGAATGCTTTGATGGTGTTTCCTGCTTGGCAGGGGGTTGGACTGGATGGCCCTTGTGGTCTCTTCCAACTCTATGATTCTATGATTCTATGAAATAAAAAAACAACAGGTTTCCCATACCCATTGAGTCAATCACCCATCTCCTACTACCCTCCTGAGACAATCCCCACCACATCCTCCCACTACATATAAGGGTCTGGTGACTTGTTTCAGTGTACCTGAAGAAGTGTGCATGCACACAAAAGCTCATACCAAGAACAAACTTAGTTGGTCTCTAAGGTGCTACTGGACTATTATTTTTTTTAATTTTTTATTTATATATTTCAAGGGTCTGGAAACCAAACCTTATGAGGAACGGTTGAAGGAGCTGGGCCTGTTTCGCCTGGAAAAGAGGCTGAGGAGCCCTTCAAATATTTCAAGGGCTGTCACATGAAAGAGGGAGAAAGCTTGTCTTCTCCTGCTCTGGAGGGTGGGGGCTGGACCAATGGCTCCAAGTTACAAGAAGGGAGATTCCGACTAATCATTAGGAAGAACTTTCTGACAGCAAGAGTTGTTTGGCAGTGGAACCGACTCCCATGAGAGGTGGTGGACTCTTCTTCCTTGGAGGTTTTAAAGCAAAGTTTGGATGGCCACCTGTCCTGGATGCTTTAGCTGAGATTCCTGTGTTGCAGGCGGTTGGATGGCCACTTGATGACCCTTCGGATCCCTTACGAATCTACAATTCTTTGATTCTATGAGAGAGGGAGAAGAATGTTTCTCTATCCCCCTGTATCCTTCCAGACCACCCGGCAGTGGGAAGACTTAGGAGGATGTTCAGCTCCTGAAGGGTTAATCCAGACTAGATAGAGGTTCTCCTGGTCAGGTATTCGGGAACAGAGACACAAATGCTGATCAGACATCCTGATCAAGTCTGCAGATGACACCAAATTGGGAGGGGTGGCTAATACCCCAGAGGACAGGATCACACTTCAAAATGACCTTAACAGATTAGAGAACTGGGCCAAAGCAAACAAGATGAATTTTAACAGGGAGAAATGTAAAGTACTACACTTGGGCAAAAAAATGAAAGGCACAAATACAGGATGGGTGACACCTGGCTTGAGAGCAGTACATGTGAAAAGGATCTAGGAGTCTTGGTAGACCATAAACTTGACATGAGTCAACAGTGTGATGCAGCAGCTAAAAAAGCCAATGCAATTCTGGGCTGCATCAATAGGAGTATAGCATCTAGATCAAGGGAAGTAATAGTACCACTGTATTCCGCTCTGGTCAGACCTCACCTGGAATACTGTGTCCAGTTCTGGGCACCACAGTTCAAGAAGGATACTGACAAGCTGGAACGTGTCCAGAGGAGGGCAACCAAAATGGTCAAAGGCCTGGAAACGATGCCTTATGAGGAACGGCTTAGGGAGCTGGGTATGTTTAGCCTGGAGAAGAGAAGGTTAAGGGGTGATATGATAGCCATGTTCAAATATATAAAAGGATGTCATCTAGAGGAGGGAGAAAGGTTGTTTTCTGCTGCTCCAGAGAAGCGGACACGGAGCAATGGATTCAAACTACAAGAAAGAAGATTCCACCTAAACATTAGGAAGAACTTCCTGACAGTAAGAGCTGTTCGGCAGTGGAATTTGCTGCCAAGGAGTGTGGTGGAGTCTCCTTCTTTGGAGGTCTTTAAGCGGAGGCTTGACAGCCATCTGTCAGGAATGCTTTGATGGTGTTTCCTGCTTGGCAGGGGGTTGGACTGGATGGCCCTTGTGGTCTCTTCCAACTCTATGATTGTATGATTCTATGCTGTTTAGGAATGCATAACACTCTAGAGAAGGGTTCATTCTGGCTCATTTTCTCATTTTGCAGGACTTTGGCTTGAAAGTTTTTAGTAGCAAGGAGCTACGGAAGCCTACCTTTTGCAGAGAACATAGAATTTTACGTAAGAACCTGGTGTTCGCAATGTTGGTGGCAATTGTGGGAGTGGGGGTGGGATTTCTTCCAGTTAGCCTTCGTTCCATCTTCATAATGCCGTCAAAATCACAAGATTTATGAGCTCTGCAAATTTAAGAGGAAAGATAAGAACTTAAGAATAACCAATGCCAAATCTTGTCTAGCATCCTGTTCTCTGAACGGTTGCTTGTGGGAAACCAACAAATGAACACCCAACTACCCTCTACATCCCTAAGGGGCTTGATGCAATTGACTAAAACTTTTGCTGAGTGACTAGTTCTGCAGCCCCTTTTTTTTTTAATAAAAAAATATTAAGATACTTGGCAGAAGGGTTTTCAGGAAGAGTTTTAATTACCTCATCCCTGCCGGCATTTGCATGCTTTAAATAGAAAGTTTACAGTGGAACCTCGGTTCCCGAACGAAATCCATTCCGGAACCCCGTTCAGCTTGCGAAATGTTCGAAAACCGAGGCATGGCTTCCCATTGGTTGCAAGAGCTTCTTGCACTCCACAGAAGTTGCGTCGCACGTTCTAGTTCCGAAAAACATTCGAAAACGGAAACATTTGCTTCCGGGATTTCAGCATTCGGGAACCAAAACATGTGAGAACAGAGGCGTTCGGGAACCGAGGTTCCAATGTACCAGTATTTGCCCAAAGATAGATTCAGAGTGTATTTTGTTCTATTGTGCTCTTATGAATTTGCCAGCGTTATCGTTATGGTAAAATATTGTACTATTTAAATGGCATAGATTTATTTAGTCACTCAGCATCAACAGAACATGGTTATAAGCCTCAGAGGACACACGGTGATTTGCAGAATTCTACCTTTGGTTTTAAAAAGTGAAATGTAGTTAAATGGAACCAAATAGAAATTGGGTGCTCCTGTGCAGGTTGGGGGGTTGGATTGTAAACACACACACTGTCACGGAGCCAAGCATGGCTTGGGAAGGGAGCGTGGGAGAAGGAAAAGGGGGAGAAAGCTGGAAAGCAGACAGTCAGGGGGAGGAGGCTGGCTATAGAGAACCGGCACAATTAATCTCAACAGATACGTCATCCTCTGACAGCCCCCTCTTGCAGACATCACCGGAGGAAAGAGAAAGTACTCGAGCCAGTGATAGACAGGGGGAGGGGAGCCAGAGGGGGAAGAAGAAATTTACACGTCATTTCAGAGCGACCAGGAAATTCTTATGTTGGAAAAGGCGCGAAAATGAAAGCAGTTAGGATATTTGCCGTAGAAGGGAGTAGACATGATTTATTGCACTGTAATTACCGAGCACTAAATAAATGCTTTTGAAGTTTGAAATCGGAGCCGGCTTTAGCTCGCAGCAACAGCAAAAAGGCAAGGGTTGCCGTGACACACACATACACACAAGACAGCTGTGTATGAAACACAATTTATGACACACACGCACATACACAAAGAGAGAGAGAGAATACAAAGAAAAAGAAAATGAAATCAAATAAATAAATTAGTTGGCATCTGTTTTTCTCAAGAGATAATATAAGAGTGCGGCCTTAGGGGTGAAGTCAAACCGTTGGACAGTTAGAGCACTTGCTGTGGCTGTATGGGAGAGACATGTTTAATTGCAGCTGGAGCAGATGAAGGTCTCAGTTTTGCTGTTACAGGTGCTCTGTGGTGTTACTTATGTCCCAGTCAGGGGCGTAGCAAGGTAAATTGGTACCCGGGGGTTAAAAAAAAAATTGTCACCCCCCAGGCATGGGAAGGTCAGGTGGTACCCGGTGCGGAAAATTTCTTGTCAACCCCCCCATTGATCCCCCCCCCGCAAAAATGGTTTTACGTTATTTCATATTTTCTTACAAAGGAATAATAACAAGTAATAATAAAAAAACTTTTATTTATATCCCACCCTCCCCGGCCAAAGTCGGGCTCAGGGTGGCTAACATCAGATACATAACATTGGTATAAAATCAAACAATAATTAAATTACCTCCTAAAAACATCTCAAAATCAAATTAAAGTCTAATTAGATGGCTTTCCACAGGGTTAGGGTTGGGAACAGTAAGTGTTCTCTGAACTGAAATTTCAGCCTTCATGACATAGGAAAACAGCCAAGTGAACAGCTATTTTGGTGGAGGAGGGTCAAGATATTAACCGATATGCATGAAATTTCATATATAGCTATATGATCCTTCGGAGCAGGTCTTTAAAAAAAAACAAATTCAATTTATTTTTTAAAAAATTGTAATTGATAATTTGTCACTCCCTCCATTATGGAACCCGGGGTGGCTCCCCCTGCCCCCCCTTGTTATGGCCCTGCTCCCAGTGGTCATTTCTCCTCTGGTCACCACTGTGGAAATAAAGTACATAATACAGGGCAGTATCCAACAGAACCACTCAGAGTATACCTTCTGAAAGCAAGAGGGCTTTCTGTTCATTGAGTCCAAATAACAATGGCTATCATCTATGCTCCTCTTCCTTCAAGCTGCTTCAAGCTCTGTCGACATGCCAAGAGCTCCAGACACTTTTGCACCACAAGCAGAAAGAACAGGAAGACAGCAGGAGACTGTCAGGAACTACTTTCCCGAGACGTGGCTGTGGAACACATATGTAGTGAAGTAAGTGATGGTTTTCAGACTTTGTGGGGTGCGCATATTGCAGATATTCATATTATGCAGTTTGAAGCGACTGGATGCATAAAAACGGGCTCCTTTGGAAATGAAGCACTGACAAGGCCCATAAATTTAACGAAAGCTTTGCTTGCAGAACTTTCTTCAAAACGAAACAAAAACATCCAATGACACATCCAAACAACTCCATAAGACATATGCCACCAGTCCAAGGCATAGGCTCAGCATCTTACAAAATGTGAAACAAGTTTTTAATGTTTGATGCTGTATTGTTTTTAATATTCGGTTGGAAGCCACCCAGAGTGGCTGGGGAAACCCAGCCAGATGGGCGGGATAGAAATAATATATTATTTTATTTTATTTATTTATTGTATAGCAGACCTAGAAACAGAGGTCTGTCTCTCCCCACAACCTGCATCCTGCCTGGGGCTGTTTATCTGGAGAGCTTCATCTACACTCTCACTCTCACAGAGCCCAGGAACAAAGGACTCCAGCCATCACCCTTCCAAGATGGCGAAGTTGCAATTTGATTCAATACCTCTAAGGTTAAACACTCACATGTTAGCTAGCAGAAAACAACATTCCATTATCAACTCAGTTAAGGCTCAGAGTCCCTTAGAGTACGGCAGTGGAATTTTCCAACATTAAACCCTTTCACCATTACACATAAGCATTCCCATTTTGGTGTCAATTAAAACAAGTATAAACAACAGGGCAGTGGTGGTGCTGGGGGATTCCATAGCGAAAATCCCTTGAAAGAAATGCCGAGAACCTGTGGCCCTCCAGGTGTTACTGCCATGCAACTTTCCATCATGCCTGCTCACAGGCCATCCAGCCTGGGGCTGATGGGAGTTGGAGACCAACAACAACGGGAAGGCCACACAGCCCCCACCCTGCAAAATCTCTGCCCTATTACAAGCCATAACCCTAGGGAGAATTAGACAAATTGGTGAAGGACAAGGCTCTTGATAGCACCTCGAATACTTGGAAGTGACGTGCATTTTACAGGATTTCCCTGGTGATGGGAAATGAAGATATGGCTTGCAGAAGGGAGCTGTGAAAATGTTCCCCATCCTGCACGGCCATCTTTAGAAATCTAAAGGCCTGTCACATTGAAGATGGATCAAACATTGCCGGGGCTTGTACTAGATGACCCTTGGGGTCCCTTCCAACTCTATGATTCTATGAAACTTGTTTTCTGCTGCTCCAGAGTGCAGGGCCCAAATCAATGGATTCAAGTTATAATAAAGGAGATTCTGGCTAAACATTATGGTGGCCAGAGCTGTTTGGCAGTGGAACGGACTCCCTCAGAAGGTGGTGGACTCTCCTTCCCTGGAGGCTTTTAAGCAGAGCTTAGATGGCCATCTGTCAGTGATTTGTTAGCTGGGATTTGTGCAGTGGACTAGATGCTGCTTGGGGCATCAAACACCGAGTAAATTGGCAAAAATGTACAAAACTAAATCAAATAAATGTTGGAAATGTAAAGAGAAAGAAGGTTCTTTTTATCATATGTGTGGTGCCAGTGTGGTGTAGTGGTTAAGAGTGGTAGACTCGTAATCTGGGGAACCGGGTTCGCGTCTCCGCTCCTCCACATGCAGCTGCTGGGTGACCTTGGGCTAGTCACACTTCTCTGAAGTCTCTCAGCCCCACTCACCTCACAGAGTGTTTGTTGTGGGGGAGGAAGGGAAAGGAGAATGTTAGCCGCTTTGAGACTCCTTCGGGTAGTGATAAAGCGGGATATCAAATACAAACTCATGTGGTGGTCTTGTAGTAAGGTTAAGGCTTACTGGGAAATGATATACAATGAAATGAAAAGGATGTTTAAAATAATGTTTGTAAAAAAAAACACCAGAAGCCTTTCTCTTGGGAATTATAGGGATAGAATAACAACAACAACAACAACAACAATAACAACAATAACAACAACAACAACAATAATTTAATCATTTATATCCCGCCCATCTGGCTGGGTCTCCCTAGCCACTCTGGGCGGCTTCCATCAAATAATAAAATACATTTAAAATATCACAGATTAAAAACTTCCCTAAACAGGGCTGCCTTTAGAACTTTAGAACTACCTAAATTGTATAGAAATTTATTCATGTATACGACAGAATGGATAGGTTTATCTTGCAGTCCATGGCAAGCACCATAATTCAAAAGCATCAATTCTTTGGCGTAGCCTTCTTCTTGCCCCAAAAAGGAAAGAAGCAGAAGTCCCAGCAAAGGAAGAATGGATATGAAAACGTATGGAATATGCAAAAATGGCAAAACTTACTGGAAGAATAAGAAATCAAGATAACAAACTTTTAATAAAAGAATGGAAATGGTTTATTGAATATTTACAGACAAATTGTAAACAGATAAAAACACTGGCAGGATTATTGTAATAACCTGCAGTTATATAAGAGTATGTATTCAAAGAAGATAAATAAATGAGCAAGTTAATTTGGATATGCAGAATATATTAAAAACAAATTTAAGGAACTGCAGAAAGAGGGGGAAGGGAGTCAAGTTTTAAAATGTCAAAATGACTGTAAAATCAATGGAATGTATATATCTGAAAAGACACACACACACACACACACACACACACACAAATAGATGACCTTTGGGACCCCCTCCAACTCTATGATTCTTGTTCTTCTCTGTCCCTCAGCGGCGAGTCCCAAGGCGAGATTGACATCCCTGTGACCATTCCGGACACCATCACCGAGTGGAAGGCGGGAGCTTTCTGCTTGTCCCCGGATGTGGGATTTGGCCTGGCCCAGACTGCCTCCCTCACGGCCTTCCAGCCATTCTTCCTTGATCTGACCTTGCCCTACTCTGTGGTGCGGGGCGAAGCGTTCACCCTGAAGGCCACTGTCTTCACTTACATGCAGCGCTGCATCAGGGTGAGAAATGCCCTAGCTTGGCTCCCGATTCCCGAAAACTCCTCACCCTCTTTTCATTAGCATAGAATTTGGATCGCATAGGCACAGAATCATATTGCTGCAGGCACCCCGTCTCTTGAGTGGTGAGAGACTTTTATTTCCACCCCGGTAACGCCTTTCTGTTCATGGACAGGTCAGTATATCGCTGGCTCCCTCTGCTGAGTTCGTGGCTACCCCTCTGGAGAAGGAGGAGGAGTCTTATTGCCTGTGTGCCGATGAAAGGAAAACGGTCTCTTGGACAGTAACTCCCAAATCTCTGGGTAAGCAGCAACTCTAAAGGTAAAGGTAAAGGGGCCCCTGACCATTAGGTCCAGTCGTGTCCGACTCTGGGGTTGCGGCACTCATCTCGCTCTATAGGCCAAGGGAGCCGCGTTTGTCCGCAGACAGCTTCCGGGTCATGTGGCCAGCATGACAAAGCCGCTTCTGGTGAACCAGAGCAGCACACGGAAACGCTGTTTACCTTCCCAGCGGAGCGGTCCCTATTTATCTACTTGCACTTTAATGTGCTTTTGAACTGCTATGTGGGCAGGAGCTGGGACCAAGCAATAGGAGCTCACCCCGTCACAGTGATTTGAACCGCCGACCTTCTGATTGGCAAGCCCTAGACTTTGTGGTTTAACCCACGGCAGCACCTGGGTCCCTAAGCAGCAACGCTAGGAACTGGGGAAACTCACCCAGTGGGACAACTGTCTTCTAAACCCTTAGATCAGCGATATGTATACAGTGTTACCTCAGAAATCGGACAGAATCTGTTCCGGAAGTCTGTTTGAATTCCAAAACATTCAGAAACCAAGTCGCGGCTTCCAATTGGCTGCACGAAGCTCCTGCAGCCAATCCTAAGCCACTGAAGTTGCGTCGGACGTTTGGGTTCCAAAGAATGTTCGCAAACTGGAACACTCACTTCCGGGTTTTCTGTGTTTGGGATCCAAAACGTTCCACTACGGAGGCGTTCGAGATCCGAGGTATGACTGTATATGAAAGGAGTCCTGATTCCTCCTACAGTTGCCATATTTAGAGTGCAGTGATGGTGTGGGGTTTTTGGGGGGGGGGTTGGTGCATTTCAGGCATGTAAATACTGTATTTTAAAGGTAAAGGGTAAAGGTAAAGGGACCCCTGACCATTAGGTCCAGTCGCGGACTCTGGGGTTGCGGCTCATCTCGCTTTACTGGCCGAGGGAGCCGGCGTACAGCTTCCGGGTCATGTGGCCAGCATGACTAAGCCGCTTCTGGTGAACCAGAGCAGCGCACGGAAACGCTGTTTACCTTCCCGCCGGAGCAGTACCTATTTATCTACTTGCACTTTGATGTGCTTTCGAACTGCTAGGTTGGCAGGAGCAGGGACCAAGCAATGGGAGCTCACCCCATTGCCGGGATTTGAACCGCCAACCTTCTGATCGGCAAGTGCTAGGCTCTGTGGTTTAACCCACACCGCCACCCGCGTCCCTACTGTATTTTTAGTCCATGGCAAATTTGGCTACTGCCTACATTTTGGGTATGCATTGATTTCTCTCCCAACTTTAAATAGCCTGATAAGAGTGGAAAGGATTGCAAGGGAACCATGCTATTGACAAAATAGAACGAGGGCGGTCCTTTTTCTCTCTTCTAGGGGAAATAAACTTCACAGCAAGTGCTGAAGCCGTGAACTCTGAACAGCTCTGTGGGAACGAAATAGTGGAGATGCCCAGCGAAGGGCAGAAGGACACTATGATCAAATCCCTTTTGGTCGAGGTACAAGGGCTGCTTTAATCTTGATTGGGGGTTGCATAAGTGTGATGAGAGAGAGAGAATGAATGAATGAATGAATGAATGAATGAATGTTTATTTGCATTAGCCACATAAGTGTGATTTTGTGTGCAATAAAGCAGACCTTCCAAGTGTCCCTATTTTCCAGAGACAGTCCCGGATTTACAGAAGCCGCCCCCGTTTCTGATTTGATCTTGGAATGTCCCGCTTTTCCTCCCCATTGTCACTTGAGAAATGTTGGAGGGCATGGTAAAGCAACAATGTTTGCAGTAAGATGCCTGGATCATTGGCGGATGACAGGGAGAAAGGGAACTTGCTCTTCCCACTGATTCCTTCATTTTCAGCAATTACAGTGGAACCCCGGGGTACGGACACGATCCGTTCCGGGTCGCTGTGCGTAACGCGGGTGGGCATAACTCGAACGTACCTAAAAAAAACCCGAAAAACCGGAAGCCGTGCCATTGGAGCACTTCTGCGCATGCACGAAGTGCGCAGAAGCGTTCTACGCATCTGGCGGTTGTGTGCACTCCGGAAAATACTTCCGGGGGCGGGAGTGCATATCCCGAATGTACGCAACACGAGGTATGACTGTACTGTATTCTTTTGTGTATAAGACAATGGTGGTTTTTTTTTTTGCTAAACTTGGGGTCATTTTAAATCCACATTGCACAGGGGTTCGGACTTGGGCTCTTGGAATATGGTAACCCCAAAAAGCTCAACAACATTGGCCAACTCCACCCAAAAAAGCTTAACAGTTTTTGGCAATTTCCTGTCAAAAGCTCAGAGTTGTTCTGTTTGATGTCTAAAATATTGACTTCTTAATTTTGGATTTTAAAAGTATGGGTTGCCTTACACATGGAGGTATCTTATACATGGATAAATGCGGTACTTTTTGGTAAGGTAGGCTATTTCAGGTTTTACTTCCTGCTTGTTCTCCAAGTTTCAGTTACTGTGAGCTAGCATGTGCCAGTGTTAACTTATCGGCTCTATCTTGGCTGCATGTAAAATTGATATACAGGGGCTTCAGGGTGAAGGGTTTGTAATAACTAAATAATATTTAGAACTAGTGGTTTAAGCCCATTAAAATAATGGGCGCTAGAACATATGTGGTAAACATTCTTTTTTGCAAGGACGCCAGCCTGTCCTCCAAACATATAAACGCCCCGCCCGTCTCAGAGTCCGGGGAAGCGATTGGCTGGCTGATGCGGGTCAGGGGCCAAAGGGAAAGGGGCTGGAAGGCATCTGCACCAAACAGATCGCCCGGCCGGTGCTTGTGTAAGGGGGCGCGGAGGGTGCCTGGTTGCAGCCTCCGCCTTGGACCATGGTCTGCGGGGCCGGAGGGAGGATCCGCAGCCGCTGTGTTGTTCTTAAGGCTCCGATCGGGTAAGTGGAGCCGCAGCAGAAGGAAGCGTCGCCTCCCCTTAACATTGCAGGGTTTGGAGCAGCGTTATCTTGTTAAATGTTATTATTTAAAAAGCGCTTTTTCGGTGAGGATCCTCTTGCAGCTGCTCTTGGACGGACGTGTCCTTTGGAGGGGGAATGTTGTGCTCTGCGGACACCCCTAGCCCTAGCTCGCCAAGCCGCTCATTTTCCTTGTGGTCGCCCACAGAGCACGAATTGAAAACCGCATCTCAGCGCAGCCAGGTGACTCTTCTGCCCCGACAGCAATCCCGGCGAATGGCGAGCGCCTCCTCCTCCCTTCTCCTCCCCTCCCGCGGCGGTGGCAGTTGAAGCGGCCTCGGGGCTCTCCTTGTAGTGACGGCAGCAGCAGCGTGACCTTCCTCCTCTGCCTCTCTCTCTCCATCCAATCCCTGTGTCCCTGGGGCACATGCGCAGTAGCGCAAACCCAGAGACACACGGACTGGACGCAGAGACACTTGCATTTTATATATTTAGAATGGCTTTGTTTGCCATGAGGAATACACCTTAAGTTTTCTTTATCTTTCCAACCAGACTATTTCTTTCTGTACACTGCTGGAATGCAGAACTTTTTTCGTTCTCAGCCTAGGTGTTACTTCTGCAGAGTTTCTCATTCTCGCCTCCCCTTTTCTTTTCTCTCCTCTCCTCATGAAGCCAGAAGGTGCTGAGAGGGACGTGGTCTTCAGCAACCTGCTATGTGCAGCTGGTAAGTGTCTGCTACCTGAAGGAGCATCTCCACCCCCATCATTCTGCCTGGACACCGAGATCCAGCTCCAAGGGCCTTCTGGCGGTTACCTCCCTGCAAGAAGTGAGGTTACAGGGAACCAGGCAGACAGGGCCTTCTCAGTAGTGGCACCTGCCCTATGGAATGCTCTCCCATAAGATGTCAAGGAAATAAACGAACTATCTTACAGAATACACCAGAAGGCAATCCTGTTTAAGGAAGTTTTTAATGTTTGATGTTTTATCGTGTTTTTAATATTCTGTGGAAACCCAGCCAAATGGGTGAGGTATTACATTATTATAGGCCTCCCTACCCATTTCTCTGCATAAATCTCACATAACTGGTAAGGCCACATCTGCACCATACAGAAACATCATTATTATTATCATCATGTTCAAATATATAAAAGGATGTCATATAGAGGAGGGAGAAAGGTTGTTTTCTGCTGCTCCAGAGAAGCGGACATGGGGCAATGGATTCAAACTACAAGAAAGAAGATTCCACCTAAACATTAGGAAGAACTTCCTGACAGTAAGAGCTGTTCGGCAGTGGAATTTGCTGCCAAGGAGTGTGGTGGAGTCTCCTTCTTTGGAGGTCTTTAAGCGGAGGCTTGACAGCCATCTGTCAGGAATGCTTTGATGGTGTTTCCTGCTTGGCAGGGGGTTGGACTGGATGGCCCTTGGGGTCTCTTCCAACTCTAGGATTCTATGATTCTATGGAAAAACTCTCTCTGTTCTGCTTGCAGAGAAGTCAAAGTCATCAGGACCTCTTTCTTTAAAGCTGCCAGACAATGTGGTGGAGGGCTCAGCCAGGGCCTCCTCCTGTGTGCTGGGTAAGTCATGAAAACTTGCCACGACTCGGGCTTCACAGAGACACTGTGTAAACGCTCTGAATTCCACGCCATCTGGCCCAGTCTTCACCCTTCCACACATGTTAATGGCTCTCTGCAGTTCCAACGTCCTGGGTTGAGTGTAGTTGCTTATGCAGTCAAGACAGCACCGTCCACATAGAAGATGTCAGCAGGCTTGGAGGAAGCCCAAGATTTGCAGAAGTAGCAAACCAAGTTGTGGAAAGAGAGCTAAGGGCTGGGGCTGGGGCGGAATGGAACAGCTCAGTGAGGATTGAGCATGCCCCATGGACATGGGGTGCTAACTTTTGGGAAGGGAATTCAAGTGGGAGGGGTAATGGAACGGAGTATCCTGGAAAGGAATGTGTCTATCTGGAACTCAGTGCTACATGCCGTAAATATTTCGCACTTATTTTCTGCTTGTCTTTCCTCTTATTCGAGCACATGCTTTCTTGGCCTGGCCTCCCCCTGCCTCCTTAATTATGCCTCCACCTGAGCCTACCCATTTCTCCGGCAACCTGGCACTAATAATCTGTGGGAATTGGACTCTAGTTCCCATTTACAGAACTATGCGAAAGGAAGAGACCGGGTTGTTTAACCCTTTAGCTAGTTCCCTTTCCCGTCCTATAAAAGCACACAAGGCACTCTCTTTTTAAAGTTTAAATAACAAATAACTTTTACTCAGTGTACTTGCACTTGTTAGATTAAACATACAAGGCAGGTAGGTGTTACTCATGTGGCTAACTAGGGACGTAGGTGGTGCTGTGGTCTAAAGCACTGAGCCCCTTGGGCTTGCCAATCAGAAGGTCAGTGGTTTGAATCCCTGCGACGGGGTGAGCTACCATTGCTGTGTCCCAGCTCCTGCAGTTCGAAAGCATGCCAGTGCAAGTAGATAAATAGGTTCCGCTGATAGTCGGTAATCGGCATTTGTGTGTGCTCTGCTTTCCGTCACGGTGTTCCATTGCACCCGAAACGGTTGAGCCTGTTGAATTACGCTGGGTGTATCTTCCACGTCTTCTGTCCACAGGCAGGACGACTGGAACACCTTCACAGCATAATCCAGAAAACCTGGACTCATAACTTCTATCTATGAGCCCCAACAACAGCAACCAATAAACGGATGCAGTTCTGCTCCGGCGGTTTTAGAAGTAATCCTTCTTTATTTCTACAAGCTAAATCATGTTTACAGGATATACAGACTGTGTGAGTTTGCAGCTTCTCACTCAGCCATCTAATCTACAGCAGAGATAACAGCACACTTCATTCAGAGCTCAGAGTTAGGAACACAAGATCAAAGGACAGTTCCTCCCCCTTCTCTCCCCACTGAATCATCCGATTCTCAGAATGGGAGGGGTGAAAATGCTAACATAGTCATGCTGGCCACATAACCCGGAAAAGCTGTCTGTGGACAGCCTGAAAGCGAGATGAGCGCTGCAACCCCATAGTCGCATTTGACTGGACTTAACCGTCCAGGGGTCATTTGCCGTATTTTTTGCCCCATAAGACACACTTTTTTCCTCCTAAAAAGTAAGGGAAATATCTGTGCGTCTTATGGAGCGAATGGTGGTCCCTGGAGCTGAATTGCCCAGGGGCCAAAAGAGGATCATGCTTTTTATTTTACAAAGAGAAAAGGGGGTGTTGAAAGGACCCCGCTCAGCAGCTGATCAGCAAGAGATCGGGAGAGAGATAAGAGTCCCCGGCTCCCTTTCAGCCCCGCCCTCTTGCCCAGGCCTCCATTGTTGAATGTGCTGCAGAGGGAGGTTGTTTGTTTCCCCAGCGACATGTGACTGGCTGATTAGATTATCTGTCTGGAAACTGTAGAAAAGGCTCCCTTTCCTTTAGAAGCTGCAGAAATGTGAGTTGAACCCCATAAAAATGGGGCTTTTCCTCTTTGCTTTTCCCCCTTTGCAAAAGGAGCTTTGCTTTTCCCCTTTGCAAAAAAGCTGCAAAACTTTTAGCTGATCCTCAAAAAAACAGGGCTTTTCCCTTTGCAAAAAAGCTGCAAAACTTTTAGCTGATCCTCAAAAAAACAGGGCTTTTCCCTTTGCAAAAAAGCTGCAAAACTTTTAGCTGATCCTCAAAAAAACAGGGCTTTTAGAGGAGGAAAACCAGAAAAAAAAATTCCTTGTTTCCTCCTCTAAAAACAAGGATGCACCCTATGGTCCGGTGCGCCCTATGGAGCGAAAAATACGGTACCTTTTATGTTGTATCTCATTAGCACTTAATATTTCTCTGATTCCATCTGGCCATTCTGTCCTCCCACAGCATTTTCATTACAATTCCACCTGAAGCTGTTTTTTTTCCTCCCGCTCCCTGATCTGTGATTTCCTTACAGAATTTTGCAATGCTTTGATGTTTTCTTTTGTCATGCGTTTAACTCGGTGGCTCTGCAGCACCCCCTCATATTCCAACCAGCCCCTTGAGTCCATCTTTGCCCTCCCCTCCTCTTCCCACATCCCAGGGGACGTCCTTGGAACAGTTATAGAGAACCTCCACCAACTTGTTCGGATACCCTACGGCACTGGGGAGCAGAACATGGCCCTCTTTGCCCCCAACATCTACATCCTGGAGTACCTGAATAAGACTGAGCATCTGACGGAAGAGGTCAAGTCCAAGGCCATCGGATACTTAGTGTATGGTAAGAAAAACTTGTGAAGAGGGGGCGTACGGGAAGAATTCTACATTTGTTGTTTCCTGCAGGGCGGGAGGAACAATGTAGATTCACTCAGTCCATAGCTGTCAACTTTTCCCTTTTCTTGCGAGGAATCCTATTCAGAATAAGGGAATTTCGTTTTTAAAAAGGGAAACGTTGACAGCTATATCTCAGTCCATATTTACAAGCATGGACTGAAATCAATACATTAATTAACTACCACACTAGTTGCTGGATTGCTAGTAGGGACCAATTTTAATCACTGGGACTTTGAGCTCAGGACACACTTTGAACCTATTGAGAACCTGAGGGTGGAGTGTCTAATAATAATAATAATAATAATAATAATAATAATAATAATAATAATAATTTATTTGTACCCTGCCCATCTGGCTGGGTCTCCCCAGCCACTCTGGGCGGCTTCCAACAAATATTAAAATACATTAGAATATCACAGATTAAAAACTTCCCTAAACAGGGCTGCCTTCAGGTATTTTCTAAATGTCAGGTAGTTGTTTATCTCTTTGACCTCTGATGGGAGGGCGTTCCACAGGGCGGGTGCCACTACCGAGAAGGCCCTCTGCCTGGTTCCCTGTAGCTTTGCTTCTCATGGTGAGGGAACCGACAGAAGGCCCTCTGCGCTGGATCTCAGTGTCCGGGCAGAATGATGAGGGTGGAGATGCTCCTTCAGGTATACCTGGACCGAGGCTGTTTAGGGCTTTAAAGGTCAGCACCAACACTTTGAATTGTGCTCGGAAATGTAGAGCCAATGTAGATCTCTGAGGACCGGTGTTATGTGGTCCCAGCGGCCACTCCCAGTCACCAGTCCAGCTGCTGCATTCTGGATTAATGGCAGTTTCCGGGTCTTCTTTTGATGCCCACATAGCCTCTGAGCATCCATCACCGCCCCGTTGGCTGTATGGCTGAGTAGCCTTTCCTCCCCTGAAAAGTACATAGAGCCAAAGGAGGAAGTTGGAAGAGTGATGCTCTTTCTCACTTCTTCCTTCAAATCTATGTGCTTTACAAGGCTCAGATTAATTCTGCTGGATCCACTCAGATCCCTTGAATCAACTAGGTGTGTGTTTGTGTACCCACTTTCTTTCTGTCTCTGTGGGCTGGTGAGTGGATAGCAGCATTTATCAATGAGGTTATGAGTTTGTTTTGTTCTTGTTTTTATCATGTATTTTGTGTCATTATTTTGTATGTTTCTTAGTGTGAACTGCCCTGAGATCTTTGGGTGAAGGAAGGTGTACAAGTTTAATTTTTAAAAAATGGATTAAAAAAAAAAGTTAAATGATATGCTATCTTACTGCTTCCTTTTCCCAAAATGGCATATTTGACGAGTTTTGGGTAGCATTTAGGAAAACACTGAATGTAGCATTGCCATAAATCAAGAAGGATACTGACAAGCTGGAACGTGTCCAGAGGAGGGCAACCAAAATGGTCCAAGGCCTGGAAACGATGCCTTATGAGGAACGGCTTAGGGAGCTGGGTATGTTTAGCCTGGAGAAGAGAAGGTTAAGGGGTGATATGATAGCCATGTTCAAATATATCAAAGGATGTCATATAGAGGAGGGAGAAAGGTTGTTTTCTGCTGCTCCAGAGAAGCGGACACGGAGCAATGGATTCAAACTACAAGAAAGAAGATTCCACCTAAACATTAGGAAGAACTTCCTGACAGTAAGAGCTGTTGGACAGTGGAATTTGCTGCCAAGGAGTGTGGTGGAGTCTCCTTCTTTGGAGGTCTTTAAGCGGAGGCTTGACAGCCATCTGTCAGGAATGCTTTGATGGTGTTTCCTGCTTGGCAGGGGGTTGGACTGGATGGCCCTTGTGGTCTCTTCCAACTCTATGATTCTATAAAGAGCACACTCCTCTCCTATTATTGCAGAAGTAGACATAATTCACAAAATGATCCGCGCAAAATGGAAAAGTAGTCCTTGTTTATCAGGTTTCAGAACTGTAAGTATTCAACCTTGCGCTTTTTTGTTGCATTACAGTTCTTACCACTTCTTTCCTTAGAAGATGCCTCTGTTGAGTTTTGGGTAAGTTGCAAATTAAATCAAGAAGATTAAAAAAGGACAAAAAAAACACCCTGATTATCCTTCCATTTCAGGCTACCAGAGGCAACACAACTTCAAGCACACTGATGGCTCCTATAGCACCTTTGGAAAAGATAGACAGAGCCCAGGAAACACCTGGTGAGATAGACAGAGGCCGCGTCATTTACGCAAGGCATATATACATGTTGAGCAGGGGGAGCTTACCTGGTTGAGTTACCTTGAAAGTCCAAATACACCATGTCAGCTGGCTCACCCTTATCTATATGCTTGTTGACACTCTCATAGGGCTCTATAGGTTTGTGGGACAGGACTTGTCCTTGCAGAAGCCATGCTGGTTCTACTCCAGCAAGGCTTGTTCTTCTATATGCTTGGTAATTTTATCATTGACAGATGTTAAGCTAACCAGCCTGTAATTTCCACAATCCCTACCCCAGGATATATTCTATCTTAATACAATTCTGTATTCCTTAGCTTGGGACGCGGGTGGCACTGTGGGTTAAACCACAGAGCCTAGGGCTTGCCGATCAGAAGGTCGGTGGTTCGAATCCCCACAACAGGGTGAGCTCCTGTTGTTTAGTCCCTGCTCCTGCCAACCTAGCAGTTCGAAAGCACGTCAAAGTGCAAGTAGATAAATAGGTACCGCTCTGGCGGGAAGGTAAATGGTGTTTCTGTGTGCTGCTCTGGTTCGCCAGAAGCGGCTTAGTCATGCTGGCCACATGACCTGGAAGCTGTACACTGGCTCCCTAGGCCAATAAAGCGAGATGAGCGCCGCAACCCCAGAGTCATCCGCGACTGGACCTAATGGCCAGGGGTCCCTTTACCTTTACCTTTATTCCTTAGCTTAAGCTATCAATTTTTTGTTTCATACGTGAAAATGCTTTCCTGGTGTTGCAACCCATATTATTCATTCTGAGGTCCTATCAAAGGGTACATTTCTGGGCTTCTACCTTTCAAATTTCCCCAAATGCATTTGTGACTGGTGACTGACTCTGCTGTGCTGTGCGGCTTTCTTGCAGGCTGACGGCGTTTACGCTCAAGTCCTTTTCCCGAGCCAGACCCTACATCTTTGTGGACGAAAAACACATCCAGGATGCTCAGGCCGCTCTGGCTTACAGTCAGAAAGAGAATGGCTGCTTCCATGGCGTTGGGACCCTGTGGAACAACCGTATGAAGGTACAGAGAGAAGGAGAGAATGCAGTCAGAACCAACCTCAGAAACAAAAATTCACCAGTGTGGTTTGTGTTGGCCTTTTGGGCTTAATTAAGTTGGAAAGTGTCATGGTGTGGTTATCTTATGTTGTTCTGTTGAGCTCTTTCTGAGGCCTCTGGACTGTGGAAGTTGTAGTGTGGAAGATACCATGAAAAGAGAAGATAGGTGGGAACATAGATCCCATCTCTGGGGTGCCATAATAATAATAATAATAATAATAATAATAATAATAATAATAATATAATAATAATAATAATAATAATAATAATTTATTTATACCCCGCCCATCTGGCTGGGTTTCCCCAGCCACTCTGGGCGGCTCCCAACAGAATATTAAAAACGATAAAACATCAAACATTAAAAACTTCCCTAAACAGGGCTGCCTTCAGATGTCTTCTAAAAGTCAGATAGTTGTTTATTTCCTTGACATCTGGTGGGAGGGTGTTCCACAGGGCGGGTGCCACTACTGAGAAGGCCCTATGCCTGTAACTGCACTTCCTTCAGTGAGGGAACTGCCAGAAGCCCCTCTGCACTGGACCTCAGTGTCTGGGCTGAACGATGGGGTGGAGACACTCCTTCAGGTGTACTAGGCCAAGGCCATTTAGGGCTTTAAAGGTAGCCCCACGTAGAGCGCATTACAGTTTGGGTGCCCGGCTGGGTGACCCAATGCATTGCATGTGTGACATCACATAGTGCGACGAGGCCCAATGGGGTTCATCACAGCTGTGGGAGGACCAAATGGGGCCCATCACACCCTCTGGAAGGCCCGGCAATACATGCGCAACCGGCACCCCCAATGTGGGGCGGAACCTGGTGCACCTGGGCGGGAAGCAGTGCAGAACTGGAGTGGGGAGTAGGAATGGGACCATTTGCGTGGAAACCATCCATGAAAGGAGACCAATGTGGACCGGAGCTCTCAGTATGGTGGACAGCCAGAAGAAGTGCATCCTAGCATCAGGTGGGTTTTGGAGAAGGTGGATCTTGGGAGGAGCTGTCGGGGGATGGAGAAGGGCCTTCACATACCCCATGGAGCTGAGGCCTCTTCCGCTTTCTTTCCTACAGGGTGGGGTGGATGACGAGACCACTCTCACTGCCTACATCACTGCTGCTTTCCTGGAGAGCGGCCTGCCTCTCAATGTAAGTATCTGTCTTGTCCTTCCCGAAGCCCATTGCGGAACAAACAGTCACGCAGGGCAGGCAGGCAGGTGCCCCTCACAATCGCAGCTGACTGTCTCTTGGCAAATTCCCAATCAAAGAACAAGTGGGGTCCATGTTTCCTTCTCAAGCATAGCAACCAGCCTTCTTTCTCTTGCAGAGGGCAGGAGAACCCATGACCCTCCAGATCTTGTTGGACTACAGCTTCCATCTGCCCCAGCCAACATGGCTAATGCTCAGGGATGATGGGTTCTGTAGTCAACCACAGATGTTCTCTAACTCAAGTCTAGCAAGTGGCCTTCATGCGTTCTGTGGCGGGAATTTGTTTCACTATCCTGGCAGAGCTGAGAATTTTCCTGGTTTGCTTAAGATAGGTTGTCTTCATTCCAGTGGGGGAGATGCAGGACACATTCATTAGATGAAGGGTGGTATAGTGTCAGGGCTGAGCCAGTACGTTCGAGTTGCCCGGATGTGGGAGAGAACTTCAGGGTAGAAGAAGAGGACGCTGTGCCTGAGGGGGAGGAGCTAGTGAAGGAAGGGCAGTGTCTTCAGGCGTAGAGAGACAGGAAGCGGCTGCAAGCGAGCCAACAGCTCCACAGGGACAGCAGGGGTTAACGGCTCCTCTTCATCCTGGAGAGAAGTGACTAGTGGGGTGCCACAGGGTTCTGTCTTGGGCCCAGTCTTATTCAACATCTTTATCAATGACTTGGATGATGGGCTTGAGGGCATCCTGATCAAGTTTGCAGATGACACCAAATTGGGAGGGGTGGCTAATACCCCAGAGGACAGGATCACACTTCAAAATGACCTTAACAGATTAGAGAACTGGGCCAAAGCAAACAAGATGAATTTTAACAGGGAGAAATGTAAAGTACTACACTTGGGCAAAAAAAATGAAAGGCACAAATACAGGATGGGTGACACCTGGCTTGAGAGCAGTACATGTGAAAAGGATCTAGGAGTCTTGGTAGACCATAAACTTGACATGAGTCAACAGTGTGATGCAGCAGCTAAAAAAGCCAATGCAATTCTGGGCTGCATCAATAGGAGTATAGCATCTAGATCAAGGGAAGTAATAGTACCACTGTATTCCGCTCTGGTCAGACCTCACCTGGAATACTGTGTCCAGTTCTGGGCACCACAGTTCAAGAAGGATACTGACAAGCTGGAACGTGTCCAGAGGAGGGCAACCAAAATGGTCAAAGGCCTGGAAACGATGCCTTATGAGGAACGGCTTAGGGAGCTGGGTATGTTTAGCCTGGAGAAGAGAAGGTTAAGGGGTGATATGATAGCCATGTTCAAATATATAAAAGGATGTCATATAGAGGAGGGAGAAAGGTTGTTTTCTGCTGCTCCAGAGAAGCGGACACGGGGCAATGGATTCAAACTACAAGAAAGAAGATTCCACCTAAACATTAGGAAGAACTTCCTGACAGTGAGAGCTGTTTGACAGTGGAATTTGCTGCCAAGGAGTGTGGTGGAGTCTCCTTCTTTGGAGGTCTTTAAGCGGAGGCTTGACAGCCATCTGTCAGGAATGCTTTGATGGTGTTTCCTGCTTGGCAGGGGGTTGGACTGGATGGCCTTTGTGGTTCTCTTCCAACTCTATGATTCTATGATTTTAAGTTCTGGATCAGAGACTGGCAAGAGATTTATGACTGGGAGGCGTGTGGACAAGAGGAGACTTGAAAGGCTGGGCAATAAATTCCCGCATTTTATTGTGGGAACTTTTATATATAATATAGCAGGGTTAAATGTTTCCTTATTTGAATTTACACAGCAGCAAGTGGATTGCTGACTCGTTTGAGTCCTTTTTAATAATTATGTCTTCTACCTTCCTGCCTTCTTGGTTGTTAATCCCTTTTGTCCCTCTTAAAAGAAAAATACACATGAATCTGAATGATAACAATATAAACTAGTTTACTGTCAGATTCGTTGAGTACATGCTTAGGTTACAAAAGATATAAACTACCAGTATATATTAGATATTAGTGAGTCCTAAAAAGACTCCATTTACTACTTAACACTTCTATCAGCAGCAGCCTAACCGACCAACGGACTAGACTTCTCTGGTTCTCTGATTCTAGACTGACTGTCACATAGAGGCAGTTAGTTCTCTCTTAGAATGTTGGATTTTACTGACATATCCCACATTTATGAGGTGTTGGCACCATAAGCGGAGGCCTCTACTGGCATCTGAACTGAGTGACTCTGTTGAATGATAATGAACTCTTGATGACCATTGTAAATATTGTAAATAAAGACCATTATAATGCCAGAAGTCTCCGGAGAGGGTTGTTTGTGAAGAGAGGAACGTGCTGCCCTGACATACAGAAATTTAATAAATGAATAAAAATAAAAGGGCTTTTCCAGAGGCATCTGGTTGTGAGAACAGGGTGCCAGGCTAGATGGGCAGTTTGTGTGATCTAAGGTGCTCTTCTGGTGTTCTTATGTCTTTGCTCTGCCCAGCTTCCTGCAGCGGGTGGGCCTGACTCTGCTATTCCAGCCACCACCTATGGGTTCCCCCCAGGCCTTCTGAAACAGCTACAGTGGCTTGGGATAAGCCTGTCCTCCCTCCCTTCTCTCCACAGCATCCCACCGTGCATAATGCTCTGTTCTGCCTGGAGAAGGCGGCTCAGGCGAAAGAGATCCACGTTTACACCCTGGCCTTGCTGGCTTATTCCTTTGCCCTGGCAGGGAAGGAGGAGCAGAGGCAGAAAATGCTGCAGTTACTCCACCAGGAAGCTGTGCAAGAAGGTGAGAATGAATCTCTGGGTGGAAGGGAAGGGTGTGGTACTCAACCCTTCTTCTCCCCTCAAAAATCTGGCTCCTCATTCCCTTGGCGGCAATGAATAGTTGGCAATGCAGACAAAAGCACCAGTCCAAAGATCCGCCTTCTTCTCAGGATCCAAACACAGATTGCTGGCCCTCTTCCCATATTCCCACAGCACCTACATTGTTAGTGGTGCCTGGGTTGCTCGACACAAATATTAACGACTCCCTCATTCCCTGAAGAGGATGGCTCCCTTCACTGGAAGCGGCCTGGAATGGAAGATGTGAACCCGTACCATCCATACTTTCATCGCCGGGCTCCGTCTGCGGAGGTGGAGATGACAGCCTATGTCCTCCTGAGTTACCTGACCAACCAGCCAGCACCATCCCAGGAAGTACTGGGGACAGCCACCCGCATTGTCAAGTGGCTCAGCCGGCAACAGAACCCCACTGGGGGCTTCTCCTCCACTCATGTAAGCCTGCTTCCTTCCTTCCTTCCTCCTTCCTTCCTTCCTTCCTTCCTTCCTTCCTTCCTTCCTTCCTTCCTTCCTGGGATCCAGTTTGCCAGGAGTGATGGGAAGGCACAGCAAGCTGTCAGGGCTGCTGCAAACCCTTGAACTCTCAATCATAGGAAATTGGGGTATGGTAATGGGAAGTCCAGGGCCCGGTGAGGATGTCTCCAAAGTTTAGATACCTTGGCTAAGAATGCAAACCCCAGGGACGCCAAATTCTCACAATAACTTGGAGGTGACTATTGATATCCCCCTTGGTCAGCTTCTTCCCTGGCATATTGGGGGATACCATATGGGGTATACCATATGATATAGTTAAAGCTATGGTTTTCCCAGTAGTAATGTACGGAAGTGAGAGCTGGACCATAAAGAAGGCTGATCGCCAAAGAATTGATGCTTTTGAATTATGGTGCTGGAGGAGACTCTTGAGAGTCCCATGGACTGCAAGAAGATCAAACCTATCCATTCTGAATTAAATCAGCCCTGAGTGCTCACTGGAAGGACAGATCCTCTCTACAACAAGGTCCATGCCCCATCTTTTCCTTGGTCTGTGTTGCAGGACACTGTGGTTGCCCTCCAGGCCCTCACCCTCTACGGTTCCGTTACCTACTCCAAGAGCAGCACAGGCACAGAAGTGACCCTGAGCTCCACAGAGGGCACCCTGAGGCAGTTCCAGGTGGACAGCACCAACCGCCTGCTTCTCCAGTGCCAGGCTCTGCCCAGAGTGCCAGGGGACTACGACAGCATGGCCACGGGGGATGGCTGTGTCCACGTCCAGGTGAGTGAGTGTCCCACCTGGGATGGGTGTCTGGGAAAGAGAAAGTGTGAATGTGTGGGCCAAAGTGGGCCAAAGTAAACAAGATGAATTTTAACAGGAGAAATGTAAAGTACTACACTTGGGCAAAAAAAAATGAAAGGCACAAATACAGGATGGGTGACACCTGGCTTGAGAGCAGTACATGTGAAAAGGATCTAGGAGTCTTGGTAGACCACAAACTTGACATGAGTCAACAGTGTGATGCAGCAGCTAAAAAAGCCAATGCAATTCTGGGCTGCATCAATAGGAGTATAGCATCTAGATCAAGGGAAGTAATAGTACCACTGTATTCCGCTCTGGTCAGACCTCACCTGGAATACTGTGTCCAGTTCTGGGCACCACAGTTCAAGAAGGATACTGACAAGCTGGAACGTGTCCAGAGGAGGGCAACCAAAATGGTCAAAGGCCTGGAAACGATGCCTTATGAGGAACAGCTTAGGGAGCTGGGTATGTTTAGCCTGGAGAAGAGAATCATAGAATCATAGAGTTGGAAGAGACCACAAGGGCCATCCAGTCCAACCCCCTGCCAAGCAGGAAACACCATCAAAGCATTCCTGACAGATGGCTGTCAAGCCTCTGCTTAAAGACCTCCAAAGAAGGAGACTCCACCACACTCCTTGGTAGCAAATTCCACTGCCGAACAGCTCTCACTGTCAGGAAGTTCTTCCTAATGTTTAGGTGGCATTAAGGTTAAGGGGTGATATGATAGCCATGTTCAAATATATAAAAGGATGTCATATAGAGGAGGGAGAAAGGTTGTTTTCTGCTGCTCCAGAGAAGCGGACACGGAGCAATGGATTCAAACTACAAGAAAGAAGATTCCACCTAAACATTAGGAAGAACTTCCTGACAGTAAGAGCTGTTTGACAGTGGAATTTGCTGCCAAGGAGTGTGGTGGAGTCTCCTTCTTTGGAGGTCTTTAAGCGGAGGCTTGACAACCATCTGTCAGGAATGCTTTGATGGTGATTCTATTATTCTATGTGATGTTCTGGATCCCAGCAGCACAACTCCCCGGGCCAGTACTGCCTGGCACAAAGATTGGGTGGTCCACAAGACTGTTGGGGTTGCACAAGGTGGTGGCAGGTTTGCTTTGGAAGACATTGCCCTGCCCTAGAAATGATAAGCTTCTTGCCCTAGAAATGGATAAGCTTCTTCCGGTGGAGTATGGAGAAACCAAGTTGGGGCAGTTGGCCCTGAGCCCTGAGCAGGTAGCAAGAACAAAAGAATAGGGGGACACCTATCTTGGCAGAAGTACCTTTGTAAATGATCTAGGGGTCAACCCTGTGTTAGCAAAGAAACTAATGCAGTTCTAGGCTGCATCAATGGAAGTATTGTGTCCAGGTCAAGGGAAGTATTAGTACCACTGCCTGGAGTATTGTGTCCAATTGTGGGCACCAAAGTTTAAGAAAGATATTGAAAAGCTGGAATGTGTGCAGAGGAGGGCAACCAAGATGCTCAAGCGTCTGGGAACCAAGTCTTATGAGGAACAATTGTGGGAGTTGGGTATGTTTTGTCTGGAGAAGAGAAGACTGAGAGGTGACATGATAGTCAATTTCAAGCATCTGAAGGGCTGTCACATGGAGGATGGAGCAAGCTAGTTTTCTGCTGCTCCAGTGGGTAGGACCGAAACCAATGGGTTCAAAATACAATAAAAGAGATTCCAACTAATCATTGGGAAGAACTTTATGACAGCAAGAGGTTTTTTTGGAGGGTAGTGGGCTCTCCTTCATTGGAGGTTTTAAACGGAGGTGGGATGGCCATCTGTTAGGGATTCCTTAGCAAGGATTCCTGCATTTCATGGCATTGGACAAATGACCCTTGGGATCCCTTCCAACTCTACTATGGTTCTGTGACCAGTAAGCAAGGGCTGTATGGCAACTTAGGGAGCCAGTGAGTGGGAATAGGTCATTCAGAATCCTAGAGATGTGCCAATGAAGGGATAAGTTGTTCCAGCAAAGGCTAGATGCTAGATGTCTCTAAGACCCTCCACCCTTAAAGGGGCAGACCTCCAGCCGGAAGCTGGGCCCTGTGTCCTCTCTCTGCTAACTCTCATAAAGCCCCCAGGTTTCAGGACTCTGGCCCCTCTGGGGGTATTGGCTAGGGGGCTGCATTGGTTGATGGGCTCAGTGATGTCAAGATCCAGATTAGCTCCTTGGTTGGCTGTGCTACTGCCCTCCTGGTTCCAGAGGCCTCTTACCCTCTGAATTGGTGTCCAAGTCACTGCTGGAAACCTAGGACATGCCTGATGGAGAGAGAGAGAAAGACCCTCCCATCAGATGTCAAGGAGATAAAGAACTACACAACTTTCAGAAGACATCTGAAGGCAGCCCTGTATCGGGATTTTTTTTAATGTTTGATGTATTACTATGTTTTTATGTGTGCTGGAAGCCGCCCAGAGTGGATGGGGAAGCCCAGCCTGATGGGTGGGGTATAAATAATAAAATTATTAATTATCGTTAGAGCCCTGTTTCCTTTCCAGACCACTTTGAAATACAACGTGCATCCACACCAGGAAGAGGCACCGTTCATGCTGGAGGTGCACACAGTTCCAGAGACCTGCAATGGACCCAAAGCCCACAAAACATTTGATGTTGCCATCAATGTCAGGTAGTCCCCTTCATTGGCCAGGGCTATTTGGGAATCTGGACCACCCCACAATCAGGATGTATTAGAAGATGGATAGATGGTCACAGGGTGGGCTCTCAGGGGCGAAGAGTGGTGCGATTCTCTCCCCTCTCTCTTTGGCTTCTCAGTTACACCGGCAGCCGACCTGCCTCCAATATGGCCATCGTTGATGTTAAGATGCTCTCTGGATTCATCCCGGTGAAATCATCCGTAAAGCAGGTAAGAGCTTTGTTTGTGTGTGAAAGCCTCGCCAGAAAAAACAGCCTACTTCCTTGGCTGTAGGAGACTTGAGAAGAAAAGAGCTGCATTTGCATATTGCCTACCTACCACAGGCATCCTCTCTCCGAAAACAGCCACAAGGATCCCTCTGGGTTTCTCGCAAGCAGGACTCCTCTTGTGTTTGTTAGTCGTCTCCAAGCAGGACTCCTCCTTGTGTTTGTTAGTCTGTCTCCAAATTTTGCTACTCTGAGGCCTGCAACCTTTGTTCACAGAGGCGCCAGTGAGCTTTCGCAGCTGATAGATGTTGATACAGTAATTGGCCATGGGATTGTCCAATCCCGTCTTGGTTTTAAAGTCAGCTGACCTAACGGGCATAATCATATCCTAACGGGGTAAGAATGTTGTACTAGCTTGCAATGTCCACTAGCCACTAGGTAAGTCACCTGGAGACCTTCGGGTGACAAGTTACTAATAAATCTAATAAATGAATGAAATGATTGATGATTGATTGATTGATTGAATGAATGAATCACTCAGCTCAATCTCCTCTGCCAGGACTACAGAGAAGGCTCTCCTTGCCCTCACCTTAAGGTAGACTTAAGGTAGACTGAGGCTTCAGAGGTCGCTGGCGGAACTGGCACTGTTACATTTACCGCATAATACCCGTTCCGCATTTGTAAGAACTCGATCTTCTGGTGTGGCAGCGCCTGCACTGTGGAACTCCCTGCCTCTTGACACCAGGCAACTGTTAAAAAACATTCTTGTTTAGACAAGCAAGCCCAGGTGCTTAGGAAGCTAATGCGAGTTTTATCTGTTTTCAGTCTATTGCTATATTAACTTTTCGAAAGTTTCAAATTATTGTTGTGGATGTTTCTTATTCAGAGTTTTAGAATTTTATCTTTTCATGAGCCGCTTTGAGGTTGCTTTTTTTTTACAGTTAATAAGTGTATGAATTTTATGAAATAAAGAAACAACAACAACAATCTGTATTTTGCCCCCACCAGCTGGAAAGCCACAATCTGGTCCAGCGCACAAAAGTGAGCACCAGTCATGTCCTCCTGTATTTGGAGAAGGTGAGCAAAGATGTCCGCCTTGGGCAATTCTCTCCTCCCCTGGTAGCATCAAGGAAGAAACAAGAAAGTTCGTATTTATGGTTTTATTCAGTCACTGTGTTGCAAGACAATGAATCCAGTCCTTAACTCCACACTGACATTGCTCACTTTGATCTCCTCCCCTTCTTTCCCCAGCAACAGCACCGTATTTTTCGCTCCATAAGATGCACTTTTTTCCTCCTAAAAAGTAAGGGGAAATATCTGTGCGTCTTATGGAGCAAATGGTGGTCCCTGGAGCTGAATTGCCCAGGGGCCAAAAGAGGATCATGCTTTTTATTTTACAAAGAGAAAAGGGGGTGTTGAAAGGACCCCGCTCAGCAGCTGATCAGCAAGAGATTGGGAGAGAGATAAGAGTCCCTGTTCCCTTTCAGCCCCGCCCTCCCAGTTACTTTTAAAATGAACTTTTCCCTATCAAAATAGGGTTTCAATAAATTAACATGCAAAACCTTACAGTGATTCTCCTCCTGGCTCAACTCCACTAAATAATTAACTGCAGACAGTTTCTCGATAACCTTGAATGGGCCGTCCCCAGATGCTTTAAGCTTTTTGTGCCGCCTTGTCCTGAGAACTAAAACGTTGTCCCCTGGTTGGAACGTGCGATCCCTGGCATGAGCATCGTACCAATGCTTCTGGTGCCGCTGTGCCTGCCGCAAGTTGATTCCAGCCAGATCTTGTAGCTCCTTCAGGTCGCTTTGCAGCTCCTGGAAATACGTAACCACGTCTGTGCTGTGGATGTCTTCCTCGCCGGTCCACGCTGCTCTCATGAGGTCGAGCGGTCCTCGCGGTTGTCTTCCGAATAACAGCTCGAAAGGACTGAAGCCTGTGCTTTCTTGAGGAACCTCCCGATAACCAAATAAAAAGTGCTGCAAACGCTCATCCCAATCTGCTGGGTGATTGCAAGAAAATGTCCTTATCATTCGGCTTAACGTTGCATGAAACCTTTCACATAGGCCGTTGGCTTGAGGATGGTAGGCAGTCGTTTTCAGGTGTTTTATTCCACAAAGGGACAGAAGATCAGCCATAAATTTGGCTGTGAAGGTAGTTCCTAAATCGGTCAAGATCTGCTTAGGAAAGCCTAGCCTTGTTAAAACAGATAAAAGGGCCTTGGCCACAGTCTTAGACTCAATGTCCCTTAGAGGTACTGCTTCCGGAAACCTCGTGGCAAAATCCACCAGACATAAAATGAATTTATTTCCTCTCTTGGTGGCTCTGGACAGTGGTCCTATTATGTCCACTCCTAAACGCGAAAAGGGTCCCTGTATTACAGGTATAGGTTGTAATAATCCCTTTGTTCTGTCACCGCTCTTCCCAGCTAGTTGACAGCTTAAACATGACCTGCAATATTCTTTAATGTTCTTTCCCATTCGGGGCCAATAAAATCGCGCCTGGATTCGATCTCGGGTCTTATTTATGCCCAAATGTGCTGCGGTTGGGGCATCATGAGCCATCTGAAGTACTTGCAGCCTGTACTTCATGGGCAACACTAATTGCTTTTGCTCCTCCCACCTAGCAGCTGATTTTCTTCTTTTGGCTACTCTATAGAGTCTCTCATCAATAATTTTAAATACACAGGGGTTCTCTATAGATACTTCTGTGTCTGAAGTTTGGGCTTTCTCCCATAGTTCTTTTATGGTAACATCTTCTTTTTGCTCCTCTAAGAACTTAGTACTGTGTTCTTGAGCAATGGGCATATCATACAGCATGGCATTTTCCTCAGTAACCAGAGGTGTTTCGATACTGGCAGGTGGGTGACTTCCCATTTCCTGAGCTTGTGCTCGGGTAATGACATTAACTTGTTGTTTAGGGTTTGCAAGGTCATTTCCAATCAAAATGGGATTTTCCAAGCGATCCCATACACCCACTTTCCACTTTCCCTGATAATTCTTGTACTGTACGAAAACCTCTGCCGTGGGGACTTCGAACTCAGGACCCCATATTCCTCTCAGACTGAAATATTGCCCTGGTAGGTACTGTGTAGGTTGTACAAACTGAGATTTAACTAGAGTGACCTGAGCACCAGTATCTCTTAACCCAAACATCTCTCTACCATTTAATTGTATAGCCTCCATATAATCTGGAGTATTAGTTGGTTCTGCGCTCCAGACCTGCATTATCCTGGAGGCGGATTCTGAGAAGCTATTCGCCTCCTCTGATGCAGGTGGAGGGCCATTTCCAGGCTCTGCCTGCATCAACAGCTTTACTGGCTTAGCTGCAGTTGGTGTAATTTGCACCTTGGCCAGTAGGGGGCATTTGGACCGAATGTGCTCTTCTTTGTTACAGTTGTAGCAAGTGACTTTTCTTGTCCCTGCCTTGTCATAGCCTATTTCCCTGACAGGAAAACTTTCTGGTTTATCTTTCTTCTCACCAGATTTCCAAGGTTTGTACTTCTGAGGAGATTTTGTATATGGTATTTCATTAAAATCAACCTCTAGTTCATCTAAAACTTCGGCAGCTTGAGAGACAGAGCGTAACTTTTTGTCTCTCAAAAACCAACGCAAATTGGCGGGAACTTGCTTAAAGAATTGTTCTAAGCAAATTAACTGCCTGAGTTCATCAAAATTCTGTACTCCACTTCCCTGGATCCATCTGTCCAGTAATCTATCTAACCGGCTGGCTAATTGTGAGAAGGTTTCCTTAGGGTTGCGTTTTACCTCACGGAATGCTCTTCGGCTCTGTTTGGCCGTTAACCCACATCTCACTTTTACCCTTTGTTTAAATTTTTCATAGTTAGATAGTTCATCTTCCCTCATGTCGGAGTAGATTTCACTTAGTATCCCACATATATGTGGTCTCAGATACATCATCCAGTTGTCTTCACTTATTTTAAACTCAGTACACACTCTTTCAAAACTAAAAAGAAATGCTTGTACATCGTCTCCCTTCACAAATTTTGGAAAACGTTTGAGGTTAACTGAGGCAATATCACTAGAGGCTTGACTCTGAGGTAATTCTGATCTCACTCGAATTTCCTCAAGCCTCAGTTTACCTAGCTGAAGTTCTTTTTCCAAAGCCATTTTTTTCCTGCTCTAACTGAACTTTGTATTTCTCTGACTGCATTCTCTCTTCAGTAGCAGCCCTCTCTTTTTCTGCCTCTGCTTTAGCTAATAGCATTCTTTCCTCTGAAGCTATTCGCTCCTTCTCTGCTTCAACTCTGGCCATCTCTAATTTAATTTTCATCATCTCTAACTCTACATTAGGGTTCTCTCTTGGTTCTGCCTCATCAGCTCTCTCATCACCTTTAGCTTCCCTAGCTTTCCTTAGATGAGCCATTTTTCTGTCAGAACAATATTGTCCAAAATCACACAAAACTTGGCGTGTGGGCTTTGTATTTGAATCACAACACTGCTACCAATAAATGTGAGGGACCCTTATTCCCGATCCCTCCCTTTTGATGCTTCCCCAACTGTGTCTCTCCCTAGGTTTCACTGACGACTAGAATGAATCCTAAAGTGTTCATATGGGAGATGTCTCTGGGGTACCTCAGTGCTTCACGTTCGAAAACCTCTTGCCACCTATGGGATCTCCCTCCCCGGGTTCCCAACTACTGCAGTTTGCCTCACCTTTTTGGCAACTGCGTGGCACCTTTGGCTTCACTGCCCAGCCCTCTGTATGACAGGAGAATAAGCAAACCGTTTCCTCTTCCACAGGAAAACTTTGTTCTCTCCTCTTAGTCACACCTCTTAAGGCACTGATACACTGCCAGAGTCAACGAACGTTGAAACACATTTAACTTTATTGAGGTAACTTGAAAACATGGATGTCCAGGGTTAATTACTGTTACAAATCTTCTTCTCATGTAATTCAGCTTTGTTACAACATAGCATTGGTATAGACCTTTCCTCCCATTCCCCAAAGCCTAACCTCTCTCAATCTCTCTCCAACCCTCTCACCCTCTAACCCTCTCACCCTCCTGACCAACTGCCATTTCCCCCTTTAAAAGGGTGAAAAGCCCCGCCTCCTGCGAGTGAGCTGCCAGTCACATAGAGTGGGTGTTAACTCCGAATACGCTGGGCTCCTGACCATACCCAGCCTAAGGGCTGATCCGTTACACCCTCCTGGAGAAAAGACAAACTTTTGTTCATGCCCTCCACCATTGCTTTGCTGGGTGTGTTAAGGTCTGTCTTACAGTAACTGCTGGTTGACTCATATCTGGAACTAATAATAATAATAATAATAATAATAATAATAATAATAATAATAATTTATTTATACCCTGCCCATCTGGCTGGGTTTCCCCAGCCACTCTGGGCGGCTCCCAACAGAATATTAAAAACACAATAGAATATCAAACATTAAACAGGGCTGCCTTGTTCCCTGTAACCTCGCTTTTCACAGTGAGAGAACTGCCAGAAGCCAGTGTGGTGTAGTGGTTAAGAGCGGTAGACTCGTAATCTGGTGAACCGGGTTCGTGTCTCCGCTCCTCCACATGCAGCTGCTGGGTGACCTTGGGCTAGTCACACTTCTCTGAAGTCTCTCAGCCCCACTCACCTCACAGAGTGTTTTTGTGGGGGAGGAAGGGAAAGGAGAATGTTAGGAAGAACTTCCTGACAGTAAGAGCTGTTCGACAGTGGAATTTGCTGCCAAGGAGTGTGGTGGAGTCTCCTTCTTTGGAGGGGGTTGGACTGGATGGCCCTTGTGGTCTCTTCCAACTATGATTTTATGAAGCTCTTCCAGGACTGTTATTATATGGTCTCTGCGGCCACTCCCAGTCACCAGTCTAGCTGCCACATTCTGGATTAGTTGTAGTTTCTGGATCACCTTCAAAGGTAGTCCCACACAGAGCGCATTGCAGTAGTCCAAGTGGGTGATAACCAGAGCATGCAGCACTCTGACGAGACAGTCTGTGGGCAGGTAGGGTCTCAGCCTGCGCACCAGATGGAGTGAGTAGACAGCTGCCCTGGACACAGAATCTCAGCAGTCTTGTGATTCTGTATCTCAAGTGATGATCCTACCTGCTTGTCCACAGGTGACCAACATGACCCAGAGCTACACCTTCACTGTGGAGCAGGACGTGCCTGTCCAGAACTTAAAGCCGGCTGTGATAAGAGTCTATGACTACTATGAAACAGGTGAGAAAGGCCCCCCCACATTGCAGACCATTAAGGTTCACATATCCTACTTCTTAGTTAACTCTCAAAGCAAAATTTAGAACCACCAGGCAATAGGTGCATTTATGAGCATTCTGCAACCAACCCCTTAAAAGCCACCTGCTAGTCTAAAAGTGGTGATGGAGAAGGCTCTGGGAGGCAGAGGCTGGCCTGACCATCATTCTCTGTTGCTTCCCTCTCTTTCCAGATGAAGGTGCTGATGCAGAATACAGTGCCCCCTGCAGTACAGGTAGAGTATGAACAGAGATTGCCTTGTGCAAATCTGAACTGGCTTGAAACTACCAAAGGTCATCCCAGGCCATAATCCAGCTTTCTTCAGGGGACAGGACATGCTATAGGGGAGTGGTTCCCAAACCTTCTAGGGCCTCTGCCCCCGTGGTTCCCAAAAAAACCATCCTACCCTACCCTATAAAAAGCATTATTCAAAACAGCAGTTTTCACGACCCACTAATGAAGGCAATAACACAATAAAATTCAAAACAGTGACAATTAATTGCATGTTTATTCAAAACCCAATTAAACTCTTTAATTGGTTCAACAAAACGGATGAGTTTGATGCAGTGCTGCCAGATTTTTAAAGCCTGATAGTCGTTTACACTTCCAGCACCGCTCCCCCCCCCCGCTGCCCACTTTCCTCTTAGCACCAACCCCAAGTAATCCCACTGCCCCCCAGGGCATGGTACTGCCCATTTTGGGAATCACTGATTTAGCATCCTGGATTAAAGTGACTTGAATGGAGGCCAGGCCTCCTGTTGGGCAGGTTGAGGGGGGCCACCTGGGCTGCCAGGTTTGGGGAAGGGCATGAAACGGCAGCAGTTGGGCATATGGGGGGCGGTTGGAGGGGGGTTGCCATCTGGATCTCCTGCCCCTGTTCCCCCAGAGCATATTGGGACACTTATGGGTGAATGCTTGACCTAAAGGAGATTCTTATGCTCTTCCCTCCACTGCAGCTGAAACTAAACAGGGGATTGCTTGAAGGATGCTGCCCATCGCTCCCCAGATGGACTCTGCTGGCGTCTTCTTTCCACCAGATGAGGGGGGGGCAGAGAAGCTGGGCAACAACACAAGGTCTGAACCGCAGCCTGCTCTGGCAAAACCTGGAATAACAAGAGGAAGAAGAGGGGGTCGCTACACACTTCAAAACCAGCACCCACCTTTGTTGTTGTTTTTTGTTTTCATTTTGAGATCCTTCTGTATGGCTTCAATTTCCCTCTACGGGATAAAATAAAAGAGAACTATTTTATTCCAGTCATGTTTCAAGCCTATCTCTGCGGGCATTTCTGGAGTGGGATGTGGTGCAAATACAACTATTTATTTTTTGGTGTTTTATATTCTCTGATGCTTTTTAGTTTTCCAACTGGCCAGATTCAAACAGCATTAGGGTTAAGCGTCCAGTTTAGCAGCAAACTCATAAGGCAGGTTGCTGCTGAAGGGTGCATGCACTGTTTGTGTGTGTGTGTGTGTGTGTGTGTGTGTGTGTGTGTGTAGCTTCAGATGGAGCAGATGAAAGAACTTAAGAAGAGCCCTGGTGGATCAGGCCCATGGCCCTTATAGTTCAGCATCCTGCTCTCACAGTGGCTGACCAGATGCCTCTAGGAAATCCACAAGCAGAAACGAAAACGAGTCCAGTGTATATGAAAAAATTAAGACACAAATCAGAATTAAATACTCATTGAAGCATCCACACAGGGGAGAAACCATATAAATGCACGGGGTGTGGAAGGAGCTTCAGTGTGAGTGAGGCAGGTTTTAAAAGATTCACTGGAACATTGAGTTCTAGTGCAGAGGAAATTCCATAACACTGGAGCCACTGCAGAGGAGACCCTACACCACAGCCTTGTTAATTTCACAAAAGGAATCGCGTCCTGGAACCATCCTAGATAAAGATTTGGCCTTATCAGAAGCTATGGTTCTGGTCTAGATATCAGTGGGGACAGAACTTGTCTCCATTTCTAGTTCCTATTGTCAGATGTTTGCATCATTAGATGCTCTTTTGTATTCAGATCAGGCCTCAGTACAATAATGTAACACTTGGGGATGAAGATGCAGCCCAGGAGCCCGGCACTGGAAGCGAAGATAGAGAAGATCTGCACAGCCACCATGTATTTCCCCTTTGTGCTCAGGTAGGTGGGCACAAAGGACACCCAAACACTGCAGAAGACCAACATGCTGAAGGTGATCAGCTTGGCTTCATTGAAGGCCCCAGGCAGTTTCCTGGCTAGAAAAGCCACTGTGAAGCTGATGGTAGCCAGGAAGCCCATGTAGCCGAGGGCAATGTAAAACATGGCAACAGACCCTTCATTGCATTGCAGGGTGATCTCTCCAGGCTGGGAGTGCATGTCGGAATCTGGGAATGGTGGAAACATTACCAGCCAGATGGTGCAGATGAGAACTTGGACAGTGGAACAGGAAATGACAATGGAGTTGGCCAAACTCTTCCCCAGCCATCTCCTCACCCTGTTCCCTGGCTTTGTGGCTAGGAAAGCCGAGACCACTATGATGGTTTTGGCCAACACGGAAGAGACAGCAACTGAGAAGATGACACTGAAGGCAGATTGTCGGAGAAGGCAGGTCATCTTCCTTGGCTGCCCAATGAACAGGAAAGAGGACAAAAAGGAAAACAGGAGGGAGACAAAAAGGATATAGGAGAGGTCCCGGTTGTTTGCTTTGACTATGGGAGTGTCTAGGAATTTAATGAAGATTCCTAACACAATCCCTGTGGTTAAGGACAAGAATAGTGTGAAGGAGGCCAGGAGGATCCCCAAAGACTCTTTGTAGGACAGGAAGGTGATGATCTTAGGGACACATTGATCTCGATCTTTGTTTGGATGCCGATCTTCTGGACATTTGGTGCAGTGGTCTGTGTCTAAAAAGAAAAACAGTGAGTTCAGCATCATTCATATATCACTATTATCTCTGTTCTGTATTACATTCTATTATGTTATGAAGTCCTACATGCAACAGGAGGAGTGAGAAGATGTGATGAGCCATTTAGTGTCCAGTAGGAGTTGTTGGAAAAATGCTCTGGGGCGGACGGCAAACTCCCCAAGACTCCGGAGCGTCCTCCCGGTGGCCCTCTCTGGCTGGAACATTCCTTCAGCCCAGAGTGCCAGTAATCTGCAACCCTTTCCTTATGAAAAGAGCACACAGGTCTTCTAGCATCATGTAGCAAGAAGAAAGACTCATCTGTAGTGCTAAACTACTTTATTTACAGTCTATGTACAGAGACTCCATTTCTACGTTTGTGTTCTCCGAACAAGAGTACAGAACTGCGACACGGCAGAAGTGAAACTAAATTACAATAACAACCCTTAGACGGAAGAGATAAAGCAGACTTCCATTCCCACACTCTCTCTCAGACTCATGTGATTCATACCAAACGTAACAGTCTTGCTGAAGCAGCAGAGGATAAATAAAAAATCCAACAGGAGTTAGAACAGTGTTTTTCAACCTTTTTTGGGCAAAGGCACACTTGTTTCATGAAAAAAATCACGAGGCACACCACCATTAGAAAATGTTAAAAAAATTAACTCTGTGCCTATATTGACTATATAAAGTAATTTTTCAATTTTTCCCACGGCACACCAGACAACATCTCGCGGCACACTAGTGTGCCGCGGAAAGGTGGTTGAAAAACACTGAGTTAGAATAATAGATTCATATAAATGTAGAGTTGGAAGGGACCCAGGTATCACCTGAGTCACACCCCTGCAATGCAGGAACCACAGCTAAAGAACCTCTGGCAGATAGCTATCCAACCTCACTTCAAGGGGCAAAAGGAGGCATCCCAACCCCATCAGTGTGTACACAATCAGAAACGCTGGCGCTGACATATAAATCCCTTCTCTTTGCCTTCTCCAAGGGCTGCCCTTTTACCTTCCAGAGCAGAGATTGTCCCTTCCATGCACTGTGAGCAACTGTAGCAGCAAAAGGGTTGGCCTTCATGAATTACCTTGGTGTATCCCTGGCGACAGCTTTCGCTGCACCTTGAATGAGGTGGGGTCTGTTCATCAAAGGAAGGATGTGGGTGGAGAAAGGGAACAGATAAAAGTTTTTATCATTTCTCTTATAACAATAGAACTTGGGCACTTCCTTTTAATTTTAATTTTCCCATTTATAAATTTGTTGTTGTTGTTCAGTCGTTCAGTCGTGTCCGACTCTTCGTGACCCCATGGACCAGAGCACGCCAGGCACGCCTATCCTTCACTGCCTCTCGCAGTTTGGCCAAACTCATGTTAGTAGCTTCGAGAACACTGTCCAACCATCTCATCCTCTGTCGTCCCCTTCTCCTTGTGCCCTCCATCTTTCCCAACATCAGGGTCTTTTCTAGGGAGTCTTCTCTTCTCATGAGGTGGCCAAAGTACTGGAGCCTCAACTTCAGGATCTGTCCTTCTAGTGAGCACTCAGGGCTGATTTCTTTGAGAATGGATAGGTTTGATCTTCTTGCAGTCCATGGGACTCTCAAGAGTCTCCTCCAGCACCATAATTCAAAAGCATCAATTCTTCGGCGATCAGCCTTCTTTATGGTCCAGCTCTCACTTCCGTACATTACTACTGGGAAAACCATAGCTTTAACTATACGGACCTTTGTCGGCAAGGTGATGTCTTTGCTTTTTAAGATGCTGTCTAGGTTTGTCATTGCTTTTCTCCCAAGAAGCAGGCGTCTTCTAATTTCGTGACTGCTGTCACCATCTGCAGTGATCATGGAACCCAAGAAAGTAAAATCTCTCACTGCCTCCATTTCTTCCCCTTCTATTTGCCAGGAGGTGATGGGACCAGTGGCCATGATCTTAGTTTTTTTGATGTTGAGCTTCAGACCATATTTTGCGCTCTCCTCTTTCACCCTCATTAAAAGGTTCTTTAATTCCTCCTCACTTTCTGCCATCAAGGTTGTATCATCAGCATATCTGAGGTTGTTGATATTTTTTCCGGCAATCTTAATTCCGGTTTGGGATTCATCCAGTCCAGCCTTTCGCATGATGAATTCTGCATATAAGTTAAATAAGCAGGGAGACAATATACAGCCTTGTCGTACTCCTTTCCCAATTTTGAACCAATCAGTTGTTCCATATCCAGTTCTAACTGTAGCTTCTTGTCCCACATAGAGATTTCTCAGGAGACAAATGAGGTGATCCGGCACTCCCATTTCTTTCAGAACTTGCCATAGTTTGCTGTGGTCGACACAGTCAAATGAAAGGATTAGTTATGCTCAATTGAACTCGGAAGCTTTGTATTAACACCTCGGTAGATCGCAGACCTGCAGTACCAGTGTGGTCACCACTAGGGGCACTGTTCGCTAATGCTGATTAGTGGAAATACGGGAGCTCGCTTCATAGAAAGGAAGTTTGATTTCCAAGCCTGTCTCGCCTTATCTACGGGGAGAGTCCATTCTGAAGGAGTAACTGGGGAACGTGTGTGGGGGGGGGGGCTGTGCTTAGGTGACTTATTAAGGGGAATCCCTACAACAAAACCATTATTTATTTTCGTCCTGGCCTGAGTCCTTGCAACCTTTCTATTTGATTACCAGAATTCCCCAAGGACTTCCAATTTTTACATCTGCCCCAAATCTCAGCCAAAGGTTTCAATGGCACAGGAGGTGTCTTAATAATAATAATAATAATAATAATAATAATAATAATAATAAGTAGTAGTAGTAGTAGTAGTAGTAGTAGTAGTACCCCGCCCATCTGACTGGGTCCCCCCAGCCACTCTGGGCGGCTTCCAACAAATATCAAAATACATTAAAATGTCACAGATTAAAAACTTCCCTAAACAGGGCTGCCTTCAGGTATTTTCTGAATGTCAAGTAGTTGCTTATCTCTTTGACCTCTGATGGGAGGGCGTTCCACAGGGCGGGTGCCACTACCGAGAAGGCCCTCTGCCTGGTTCCCTGTAGCTTTGCTTCTCGCAGTGAGGGAACCGCCAGAAGGCCCTCAGAGCTGGACCTCAGTGTCCGTGCTGAACGGTGGGGGTGGAGACGCTCCTTCAGGTATACTGGGCCGAGGCAGTAGGCATTTCAGGCAAGTGAGATGGAGCTGCATCATGCTGCCTCCTTTCTGATATTACTGTTATTTGTCTCCAAGTGAGGTTTTGACCAGAAGAAGAGTAACAAATAACTGTGATTTATTTACTTTTAATTATAATTAACAGCTCTGCACTTTCATGGATTCTCCGTGTGGCGTTAGGAGCAGCTGCAAAATTGGAGGAAAACATGTTGGTGGAAACACAGATTCTGAGAAAGGTCAGGGAGGGGAAAGGTGAACTTGGTCTGACCTTCAGTGGAGAGCCACCATAAGATGATTGTGGTTGTGGTTGTGATCTTATTATTTGTACCCTGCCCATCTGACTGGGTTGCCCCAGCCACTCTGGGCAGCTTCCAGCATACAGGCATACCTTGGAAGTCAAACGGAATCCGTTCTGGAAGTCTGTTCAACTTCCAAAACATTCAGAAACCAAAGCTGAGCTTCTGATTGGCTGCAGGAAGCTCCTGCAGCCAATCAGAAGCAGCAGAAACCCTGTCAGATGTTCGGCTTCTGAAAATTGTTCAAAAACCGGAACACTCACATCCGAGTTTCGGTCATTCAGGAGCCGATTTGTTCGGGAGCCAAGGCATTTGAGATCCAAGGTACGGCTGTATTCAAAAACCTGATAAAACACTAAACATTAAAATGTTTCACCATATGATAGGCCGGGATCAATCTATTCATTCAGGGTGTATATGTGACCTACCAAAGTCAGGAACAGTCCAAGTCAGGAACAAGCCAAGTCAGGAACAAGCCAAGTTAGGAACAAGCCAGGAGTCAGGAACACAGGAACAGGACAAGCAAGAACAACCACGCGCTCAGCACAGCAGTTGCAGGTGCTAGTGAAGGGAGCAGCCGGCCTTCCTTAAGTAGCCGTCCCGTAATCACGTCTCTTATGAGCTGCAGCTGCCTCTAATTGTTCCCTGCATCTCTCAGCTCTACGCTCTACAGCTAAGAAGGGAGGAGGGGAGGGCCCCCGCCAGTGTCTCTCCTCACAAGGGCCTGATTCTGGCTCGACTTTCTCCTCCTGTTCTGGTGTTTCCCCTTCTCCATCTGATTCTTCCTCTTCTGAGGAGTGCCGCCAACACTCTTCTCCAGGTATGAACTCCTCCATTTCCCCAGATTCTTCTGTGGGTGCAGCCTCGCGGGGGGGGGGCTTGCCTCCACTCCTCCTCGTCTGGCTCATTGGACCTCACAGGGCAGGAGGCAAGGAGGTAAATGACAGGCATAGTCAAATGAATGTTTCGTCCCCATCCTCTTCCTCAATGAGTTCTACGAATGCAACATTCCAAAGAGGAGGAAGCTGACAGGCAAAGGAAGAAGGCGGGCAGGGAGCCTGGCCAAAGGTTGGTGGCCTGGAGCTCCATTTGCCATAACTAACCAGCCTCCGTTGCTGTCTGCGGCAGTGCATTCCAATGGCTGCCCCTTGGAAGCTTGGCTGGACCAAAGAGTTCTCGCCAGTTCACTCTGCCCTTCTCTGCATGATGGGAAGAGCCACGAGCCATGCTGGGAAAGTCAGGACAGGCAAAAGAAAGTACTCCTTCATGCAACAAATAGTTAATCTATGGAACTCGCTCCCACAGAAGGCAGTGATGGCCACCAATCGGAATGGCTTTAAAAGAAAAATAGACAAAACCACAGAAAAGTCTATCAATGGCTACTAGCCATGGTGACCCTGTTCTGCTTCTAAATACCAACAATATGAACTGCTGCGGAGAGCATTGCAGGTGTGCTCAGGTCCTGTTTGTGGGTTTCCGACAGGAATTGGTTTGGCCAATGTGAGAACAGGATGCTGGACTCGATGGGCCGTTGGCCTGCTCGAACAGGCTCTTATTGTGTTTATATTCTAGGACAGTGTTTCCAGTACTTTGGCCACCTCATGAGAAGAGAAGACTCCCTGGAAAAGACCCTGATGTTGGGAAAGATGGAGGGCACAAGGAGAAGGGGACGACAGAGGATGAGATGGTTGGACAGTGTTCTCGAAGCTACTAACATGAGTTTGGCCAAACTGCGGGAGGCAGTGAAGGATAGGCGTGCCTGGCGTGCTCTGGTCCATGGGGTCATGAAGAGTCGGACACGACTGAACAACAATCCTTTCAAGAAATGTAGCAATTCTGTCTACACAGTGTTTGCATGTGTTTCTATGTAACTTTCTTAACCTTCCGCTTGTATATGGGGTCTTCGTTGAAGTCTGACAACGGGGTTGGCCTTAAGTCAGCCAGCCATAATCCTTGAAGCGTAGCAGCACATCCCCAGCGGACCCAGGCAAACGGACTTCCTGCCTCAATGGTGCCAGACGATAAGCATTTGCCTTATAAAGAACTACCGCTCGGGAGTGGATTCGATTCAAAGGGACAGTGCTAAGGCCCTTCCAGGGGCAGCTGAACCTTTTGTTCATGGGGATGTGTGTCTGGGAGGGGTAAAGCAGACAGCAAGGCAGATGTCAAACTGCTCAGGTTTCTGCTCTAACCCCTCCTTTTCTGTGATGTATTTCTGATGTAACTCTGACATGACTGTAGCGTAACTTTAGGGGTGCATCCTGGTGGTGAGAAGGTGATAAAAGTTGCGGTCGCTTCTTCCTCGAGGCTTCCATCTTTTCCTTTTTTTTTTATAAAGAATTTATTGGTTTTTACAAAACAAAGAACAATATAACACATACACCGCACAAACCCAAACACAAACCCCACAATCAAACCACAACAAAACAAAACACACCAATAATTCTTATTTTTGTTTACACAAAAAAAACTTTTCTTGTTCGAATCACTACTTAGTGACTTCCCCCGTTTTCTCCCCTTTGATTCCAATTCTAACTCCCTCGGAGTTCTCCGTTAACATTTTCCTCTATTTTTGTTGTTTAAAGTATGAAACAAATTCCAGTTGCAATGATTTTTAACTCCAGGACAAGGCCCTGTTTCGTTTATTCTTCATCAGCTGCCGTTTCTTAGTTTCATGGTCAAAGTGTACTAAGAAACGACAGCTGATGAAGAATAGACAAAACAGGGCCTTGTCCTGAGATTTGGGGCAGGCAGGGACCCTGCCAGTGGGAAGGTTTCATTTCATTCCTCTCTTGTAATGTCACTGGGGCGTGGATAATAATTCATAGAAATAATGAAAGAAGTTGAATCTTTTTGGAACATTTCTTGGTTAAAGGTCCAGCCTGCCCCTCTGACCTATCCCAATATTATACAGTGGTACCTCAGGTTACATGCGCTTCAGGTTTCATACGCTTCAGGTTACATACTCCACTAACCCAGAAATAACGCTTCAGGTTAAGAACTTTGCTTCAGGATAAGAACAGAAATTGTGCTCTGGCGGCGCAGCAGCAGCGGGAGGCCCCATTAGCTAAAGTGGTGCTTCAGGTTAAGAACAGTTTCAGGTTAAGAACGGACCTCCGGAATGAATTAAGTTCTTAACCCGAGGTACCACTGTAATATGGGAGAAGTTGGGGGGGGTGTTCCTCCCCCCAACCAGTTCCACAACTGAACCCATCCAGAAAGTCTAGGAGGCTGCAGATGTGATGCATCCCATGCTAGTTATCAAAATTGTAGTGATTTATTCTCCATCGCCTTGCCAATACTCAAGGGCGTTCCCAAAGATCACAATTTAGAGCAATAACAGAAACATCAGAATCGACAGCAACGAGGTGAAACTTCTTGCAGCAGCAACCCTGCAGCATAAATACCTCCTGCGGCACCGAGAGCCTTGGGTGACAATTAGGAAGGGGCAGGATGGAGGGGGCTGAGTCAGGTTGAGGTGTCCTGTGTGGTGCTGTAGCCATGGCTAGATTCCCTCTGTGAGTCATTGCAGTCTCAGCCTTTGCCGGAGGGCGTTGGCTGCTTTTCATGAGCATGGAGAGCAGCCCCAGAGGCAGCAGCTCTGGCAGGTATCTCCAGATTGTGCTGATGGTGATACTCTTTTCCCGGACAACCTGTGAGATGCTGATGGCAAAATGCCCCTTGAATTTCATAAACAACCAGACAGACCCCTTGAATTATTACAGAGCAGCGGACTACATCATTAGTGGGGTTGTATCTGCCACCAATGTCATTTTACTCCCAATCAAGTTCTCCAAGACTCCCTCTATGAGATATTACCCGTAAGTAATCCAGGGGCAGTGGTGGATTTGTTGCAATTCCTGCCGATTCTGATTTTGTATGTCCCCATTGTGCCCCAGTCTCTCTCTTTTTCTAGTCCTAAAACTAAACAATATCCCCTCTTTTTGGCAGAAAGTTGTTATTATAATTATTATTATTAGGATTTATATACTGCCCTATATCCACAGGTCTCAGGGCAGTTCACAGGTTAAAATCAGAACATGCTAAGACCACAAAATACCTAAATCAAAATATCATCATCATGGTTACTGTTACTTAAATTTGTATGCCCAGCCTTTGCCCGCACAACAGCACCACAAATGATAAAAGGTGCCTTCTTTTTCTTTACATTTACAACAGATATTCGTACCTGTCTTATACCTGGTGGTTCTCTGCCTCTGCAGTGGGAGCCAGCCATGCCTCTGAATACACCCCTTGCTGGAAGCCTCAGGAGGCAAGAGTTCTCATGTGCTCAGGTCCAGCTTAAGGTTTCCCACAGGCATCTGGTTGGTTGTTGTGAGAACAAGTACACATCTAGCAACCAATGTGCCCCTTTGGTTTCATATAGTACATGGGTAAGGTAAAGATAAAGGGTCCCCTGACCGTTAGGTCCAGTCGCGGACGACTCTGGGGTTGCGGCGCTCATCTCACTTTACTGGCCGAGGGAGCCGGCGTCTAGCTTCTGGGTCATGTGGCCAGCCTGACTAAGCCGCTTCTGGCAAACCAGAGCAGCACACAGAAACGCGTCGTTTACCTTCCCGCAGGAGCAGTACCTATTTACCTACTTGCACTTTGTGCTTTCAAACTACTAGGTGGGCAGGAGCAGGGACCGAGCAATAGGAGCTCACCCTGTCGTGGGGATTCGAACCGCCGACTTTCTGATCAGCAAGCCCTAGGCCAGTGTACAATACGCCGAGAATTTCCAAATCAGTTCTCCAAATTGTGTCCCAAATCCCTTGCTCAGTGTATCATTACAGATTTAACCTGTTCATCCTTTGTATGCCATTCCAAAAGCAATTTTTACATATTTTAATTAAAAAGCAATTTTATTGAAATATCCTTGTATGCCATTCCAAAAGCAATTTATACATTTTTGACAGTAATTTATTATTATTTTCTACCAAATCTTTTTCAAACCCCGAGGTCTCATGACTGAAACCCCTCTTTTTATCTGTCTTGAAAATATTATTTAATTGCTGAAATTGTCGCCAATCGGTTAATAAACCCCTTATCTCTTCAAAATCCTTCATGACTCTGTGTTTGCTCTGAAGCTAGTTTAAATCTTCTGTTCACTATGTTGTTTGTTTGCAATCAAGTTTTAACTCAGTAAAGCTTTATTCTTTTACCGAAGAAGACTTTGGGTTATTAATTTACACTGCACGTCACCGTCTAGCTGCCGCAATCTGGATTACTTGTAGTTTCCAGGTCACCTTCAAAGGTAGCCCCACGTAGAGCGCATTGCAGTAGTCCAAGTGGGAGATAACTAGAGCATGCACTACTCTGGGGAGACAGTCTGCAGGCAGGTAGGATATCAACCTGTGTACCAGATAGAGCTGGAAGGCAGAATTGACCTGCGCCTCCATGGCTATCTGTGAGTCCAGAATGACTCCCAGGCTGCCCACCTGGTCCTTCATGTACACAGTTACTCTATTCAGAACCAGGGAGTCCTTCATACTAGACCGCCCCCTGTCTCCCCAAAACAATACAGTGGTGCCCCGCTAGACGAATGCCTCGCTAGACAAAAAACTCGCTAGACGAAGGCATTCGTCTAGCGGGAGGCTGCCCCGCTAGACGAAAAAGTCTATGGGGCTGCCTCGCAAGACGAAAATTTTTCGTCTTTTTTTTTTTGTCTAGCGAAAGCGCGGCTGTCATTGCCGCTTCGCTAGACGAAAAACCCGCTAGACGAAAATTTTCGCAGAACGAATTATTTTCTTTCTTTTTTCCCCCAAATATAAATCTTTATTATGATTTTTAAAATACAAATATATACAAATATTGAACAAATTAAAGAAATAATAACAAACATCAATTCAAAAGAAAAGGAAGAAATAAGAAAGCAAACAAAAAAAGGGAAAGAAAGAAAAAAGAAAAGGAAAGCAAAAAAAGAGGGGAAAAATAAGAAAAGGTAAAACAAACTTATACATTTAAAATTACTTCCACTGCTTATACAACGCTTCATGTTCTAATTTCCACATCATTCCATCTGTCTTTTTTAAACAATCAACTTACATTATCTATACAAATAATTTCCAAATCTCTTCCACACCTTTCAATCTTTACTTATACTTACTCTAAACATAACTCTCCTTCACGACCTTGCTTGCTCATATAATCATTGAGATATTTCCATTGTTCTTTTATTTTATTTTTGACTTATATCTGATGATATCTGTCAGCTTTGCGAGTTCCAGATATTCTAGTACCTTACATTGCCATTCTCTTTTTGTTGGTATGTAACTCCCCTTCCAATGTTGTGCTATGAGGGTCCTTGCAGCTGTTGTTGCATATAAAATGATGTTAGTTTTATCTTCTGGAATCTCATTATATAGCATTCCTAATAGATATGTCTCGGCTCTTTTATTATGTGATGTTTTTATCAGTTTTTTGATCTCCTCATGAATCATGTTCCAAAAAGTTTTGATTTTTGGACATGTCCACCACATGTGGAACAAAGTTCCAGTTTGGTCCTTGCACCTCCAGCATTTATCGTTGCCAGATTTTTGTATTTTGGCAATTCTCATTGGTGACATGTACCATCTATGATGGATCTTCATGATGTTTTCTTTTATCTGGTATGATGCTGTAAATTTTATATCCTTCACCCAGAACTTCTTCCAATTTTTGTATTCTATTTCATAACCTAAATCCTGTTCCCATTTTAGCATATTTTTAGTTTTGAGTTCTGATTCTGACTGTCTGTTATTCAATAATTTATATATTTTGGAAAGGGTTTTTTGCTTACTTGATATGAATTCCTCCAACTTCGTTTCTTTATTTTCAAAACCTCTTTCCTTCAAATATTTTTCAAATAACGCTTTTAGCTGGAGATATTCCAGCCAGCTTATTCCCAGCTGTTTTAGCTCTTCATACTTTTTAAATTTTGGATCTTCCTTCTTCTCCTCCACCAGCTCTTCATATGTGGGCCATTGCCTTCCTGACATGTTATTAAATGTTGCAGTAGCCTCCACTGGTGAAATCCACCATGGAGTTTTCTGGATTACCTTTTTTTTTGTTCTTTCCCATACCTCTATCAAAGCTTTCCTTACTAGATGATTTGTAAATCTGCTATGCAACTTTGTTTTCCCATAAAATAAATAACCATGCCATCCGAATAGTTTATCCCACCCTTCCAATTCCAAAATTTCTCTATTTTTAAGTGTCATCCAGTCTCTCAGCCAGATCCAACTTGCTGCCTCATAATATTTTGCTAAATCCGGAACTCCAAAGCTGCCAATTTCTTTAGGACTAATCATGGTTTCATGTTTGATCCTTGCCTTTTTCATGGTTTCATGTTTGATCCAAGGAAAAAGGGAAACAGAACGAATTATTTTCGTCTAGCGGGGCACCACTGTACTTTTGTCTTGTCAAGATTCAACCTCAACCCATTAGCCACCATCCATCCTCCAACTGCCTCCAGGCACTCACACAGGAAATTTACCGGCTTCACTGGTTCTGATTTAAAAGAGAGGTACAGCTGGGTATCATCCGCACACACTGATGAACTCTCAGCCTAACCCACCTGATCATCTCCATATTCTTCTTCATACTCAGGCTATGAACTAAAAAATCAAGCTTGCTGGGGAGCCAGGTTGCTGGTGACCTAGTTGCAGGAATTTATTGACCACTGACGTTACCATGGATGAATGCAGGTGTGTCATTGTGACATCAGTGTATGATGTCACACACAGAATGAACTCCAAACACCAGCAAAGTGAGAGACAGTTAACAGTCAGACCCAAGCTTAATGCTGTGGTTATTTGTCTAGCTGGATGGTGGTTAAATGTGGGACACAAATTTTGTTGCAGGTTATCAAACGTGCAGTTCAGGCAGCTCTTGCCCTTCATATTTGCCACTCAGAGAGTCAGCAGGAATCCTGGGCTCTTGCTCAACGTCACCCTGGGCTACAACATCTATGAAAACTACTTCGATGCAAGGGCGACTTACGATGCTACAATAGACCTCCTCTCTACTGGGCAGGCAAACATCCCAAACTACTGCTGCGGAAGGCGGAATAACCTGTTGGCTGTCCTCGAAGGGTCTGACTCTGAAATCTCTGGCCAGATTTCGAATATGTTGGGCATCTACAAAACCCCACAGGTAGGAAATGGGAAGTGTAGCTAGTACAGTGATACCTTGGTTCCTGAGCAGCTTAGTTGATGAACAAATTGGCTCCCAAACATCGCAAACCAGGAAGTAAGTGTTCTGGTTTGAGAACGTTTTTCAGAAGCCATACGTCCGTTTCGGCTGTTGCCATTGTTTGCGGGGCCAATCATCCAATCAGAAGCCGCACCTTGGTTTGCGAACGTTTTGGAAGTTGAACGGACTTCCAGAATGGATTGAGCAGATTATGTACTGACATCCTGTATTTCTTTGTATTTCTATGGCTGCTTTTTTAAAAGGTATAATCACATGTGAAGCAGAAGTTAATGCATAGTGTATTACGTTGAGGATTTTGATTGCAAAATCACACACACACACACACAATAAATGACAACAGCCATTTCAATAGCTAGTTGTGATATTTTAGGTTTGCAAACACCTCAGCTTTATCCTGAGATTCAAAACCTTCCTTTTCTCCGCAGGTCAGTTACGATTTTGTTTCTCCTGCTCTGAAAGACAAATCTCAGCTCCCTTTTGTCTACCGAATGGTCCCAAGTCCTGAGACCAAATACTTGGGCATTGCCAAACTTCTGCAGCATTTTGGGTGGAGGTGGGTTGGCCTCGTCGTTCCAGAAAACGACAATGGAGAGATGCTCATGAGGACTTTGACAGAAGTGCTGGCGAGAGAGGGGATCTGCGTTGCCTTCTCAGAAAAAATCCCAGCGCTCGTTTTGTACAGAAATATTTCCCCCATGGTTGCGTTCCTCGTGCAGAGGCAAGTCAACGTCGCCATTTTCTCCGGGGACTCTCAATCCGTTTTCGGGTTAGCCTACGCCATGTTCCGGGCTGGGAACAGCAAGCAGCCCACTGCAGGTAAAGTTTGGATCATGACGGCTTTGCAGGACATCAACCTGAGTGCTCTTTACCACATGTTTGATACCCAAAACACCCACACTTCCTTGGCCTTCCTAATGCAGTTCAAAAAGGGGACGAGGTATGAAAACGTCAAACCGCGGTTCAATAAGAAAGGATTTCGTTGCTTTCATATGAAGCATGCGTTGACGGCAAGAGGTCAAATGAGATGCATCAAGAAGAAGGAGAGCATTTATCAGGAGGTTGATGAAGGCAGCTTGACCCTGGACAGCTACATGATTTACAGTTTGGTCCGGACTCTGGTGCTTGCCTTAAGTGCTACATTTGCATCGAGATCCTGGCGGATGGTGAGGGGAGGTGAGAGCGACTTGGTCTTCCCAAGGGTACAGCCATGGCAGGTATTCTTTTCTCCTTCACTGCTAACATTATTGCCAGTTCCTTCATTTAATACCATATGTCTATGTGTTCCATTTGTATTCCTCACAAGTTGGGTTGTCTGCCTTTCTTTAGCAACATTTAGCAGCCCTCTATAGGGAAGTTTTCAGTGTTTAATGTTTTATTATTTGTTTTGTATATGCTGGACAACTCAGACAGATGGGCAGAATGCAAATAATAAAAATGTTGTTGTTGTTGTTGTTGTTGTTGTTGTTGTTGTTGTTGTTGTTGTTGTCAGTTTCCATTTCTTAGTGCAGAAAGCATTGATCTGATGTGTAGCGATCTTTCCTATTCTAATTCATCCAAGAGGTTTCTGGAAGCTTCTGGAAGCTTCTCTGTATGAAAGAAGCTTCGTGATTGTTTGGGTTATACCTTCAGAGAATCTGAGTACAGCTGGCTTGAACTGGTTTTCTTATCTCTTCCAGTTAGGGTCATGTTGACTATAAATATGGGCCAGAAGGAGCCTGGGTCTTACTTTCCCTTTCCATCTCTCTTCATCCTGGTGTGATGCTTAGTGTTAAGGTTTAGTATTGTTATAAGTTTATGTGTTTTTGTAAGTGCTGTGACTGGATTTTTATTGACTGTGCCAGTCCCGAATGTACTGGATTTGTGACCATTATGCTCATTTGCCTTCAATAGCAAGTAAAAGCTCTGCTGAATGAAGTACATTTGTGTCTGCTCTATTTTTTGGGAGTTCTGCTACGTATTTAAGTTTTCTTCCTTCCCAGAAGAGGCTGGGCTACAGTTGTTGTTGTTGTTATATTTTAAAACCCCATGAAAATTTTTCAGAAATTTAGTGTGAATTTCTTCTAATTAACACATTTTTTTGTATGCAGTTTTGATTAATGTACACATATTTGGAAGCAAGTGCTCCTAAAATAACATTTTGTATGCTATTTTCATGGATATGGCAATTTTCATGCACATTTCCCCCTAATATACAAATGTTCATTAATGTTGTTTGGTTGGAGGAACCGCATTGCAAAATTGGGCTTAGTGCAGATTTGTGAGGCTGGCTCTGCTTCGGTTTTCTTACTGTTTGGGAACGTGCAAATTTGATAAATTCAGCTTTGATCACAAACTGAAATTGAATTTCTCCTCCATCCCCAACAGGCTGAGAGTTAGTGAGTGTCCAAAGTTCTTCCAATGAGCATCATTTCATCCTTAGCTCTTAGGGCGCCAACAAGTTGGCATGCTGAAAAGCAGCAGTCAGAGTAAGGTAAGCCGAGGTCAAACAGTCGGGGTCAGAAGCCAGCCGAAGTCAGGTATCCGCACCGGGGTCAAGAGAAGCCGAAGTCAGGAACAGTCCAAGTCAGGAACAAGCCAGGAGTCAGGAACACAGGAACAGGACAAGCAAGAACAACCACACACTCAGCACAGCAGTTGCAGGTGCTAGTGAAGGGAGCAGCCAGCCTTCCTTAAGTAGCCGTCCCGTAATCACGTCTCTTATGAGCTGCAGCTGCCTCTAATTGTTCCCTGCGTCTCTCAGCTCTACGCTCTACAGCTAAGAAGGGAGGAGGGGAGGGGCCCCACCAGTGTCTCTCCTCACAAGGGCCTGATTCTGGCTCAACTTCCTCCTCCTGTTCTGGTCTTTCCCCTTCTCCATCTGACTCTTCCTCTTCCAAGGAGTGCCGCCACCAGTCTTCTCCAGGTATGAACTCCTCCATTTCCCCAGGTTCTTCTGTGGGTGCAGCCTCGCCAGGGGGGCTTGCCACCACTCCTCCTCGTCTGGCTCAACCCTGACATTAGCTGTGGTCATTGGACCTCACAGGACAGGAGGCAGGGAGGTAGATGACAGGCATAGTCAAATGAATGTTTCGTCCCCATCCTCTTCCTCAATGAGTTCTACGAATGCAACATTCCAAAGAGGAGGAAGCCGACAGGCAATGCCGCCCATTGGACTGCTTAAAAGTAAGAAGGCGGGCAGGGAGCCTGGCCAAAGGTTGGTGGGCTGGAGCTCCATTTGCCCTAACTAACCAGCTTCCGTTGCTGTCTGCGGCAGTGCATTCCAATGGCTGCCCCTTGGAAGCTTGGCTGGACCAAAGAGTTCTCGCCAGTTCACTCTGCCCTTCTCTGCATGATGGGAAGAGCCACAGGCCATGCTGGGAAAGTCAGGACAGGCAAAAGAAAGTACTCCTTCATGCAACAAATAGTTAATCTATGGAACTCGCTCCCACAGAAGGCAGCGATGGCCACCAATCGGAATGGCTTTAAAAGAAAAATAGACAAAACCACAGAAAAGTCTATCAATGGCTACTAGCCATGGTGACCCTGTTCTGCTTCTAAATACCAACAATGCGAACTGCTGCGGAGAGCATTGCAGGTGTGCTCAGGTCCTGTTTGTGGGTTTCTGTCAGGCATCGGTTTGGCCAATGTGAGAACAGGATGCTGGACTCGATGGGCCGTTGGCCTGCTCGAACAGGCTCTTATTGTGTTTATATTCTAGGACAGTGTTTCCCAAACTTGGGTCTCTAGGTGTTGTTGGACTACAACACCCATCATCCCTAGCTAGCAGCACCAGTGGTCATGGGTGATGGGCGTTGTAGTCCAAAAGCTGCTGGAGACCCAAGTTTGGGAAACGTCGTTCCAGGGCACACTTGCTTATCTATGCTCAGAATTTTGGAGGTCCAACAAGGCAGGTTTGCAATATCCGACTTCCATTTCTAAATGCTGCTGTTTTGTTTGCCATTCTAGCTCCACCCTTTCCTGAGAAACTTCCACTTCGACAATACTTCTGTAGACAGGCTGCACTTGGATGAGAATGGACACCTGGCAGCCGCCTTCGATGTTATGAACGTGTTAGTGCTCCCCAATAAATCAATTGAGAAAGTGAAGGTTGGGATTGCAGAGAGACACAACCCCTCAACAATAATGTTTGCTATAGATCCAGATGCCATTGTGTGGCCTAGGTGGTGTAACCAGGTGAGACCTACTTAATTTTCTTTCTTTTTTCACTAGAAACTCAAAGCCACCAAGTGAAGGGGACGATGACAGACCCTCCAAGTGTCCCTATTTCCCAGGGACAGTCCTGGATTTACAGAAGCCATCCCAGTTTCTGATTTGATCTCGGAATGTCCCACTTTTCCTTAGGATGTCCCTATTTTCCTCAGGGAAATTTTGGAGGGTATGGAGTTATCCAACCCCCAAGCCAGTGAGATAACTAGACAACCTTTAGAAGGCATCTGAAGGCAGCCCTGTATAGGGAATGTTTGATGTCTTAATATGTTTTTATATGTGTTGTGCCGCCCAGTCAGATGGGTGGGGTATAAATAGTATTGTTAGTACTACCACCACCATTATTATCATCATCATGGAATAGGACATCCCAGTTTTCATCAGAGAAATGTTGGAGGGCATGCAATGAACGTCCTTGCCTTGTGTTGTCCAATTTTATCTTTTTATAAGCTGCCTAGAGTTCCCATCGGGGCGAATGTTAGTATAGTAGCATAGTAATGTTAGGATTCTTGCCCCATGTAGCAGTCATGGGATCGTTTCTATCACATGATGGCATATGTTTTCATTCCACATTGTGGGAAGTGACGGAGACAGGATGTTTATATTACTGTGTTCCCTGATGTGGGACTATAGTCCTTTGGTCTTTCTCTTTGCTGTCTGATAAGAAAGAGGAAGGAGCTGAGTCAGAATGCTCCCAGAGTATTATGTGTAAATAAAGCATTTTAGCCAATATTGCTGTGCTGCTGAGTCTGTCATTGGAACTGCTAACAATCTGCTGATCCTAAAGTGTGCTGATGACTCTTGGTATCAGTCGCTGTGATGTTCAGGCTGGAGAAAGCTTTTGAAGCTCCAGAATGACCAACAAGGAGAGAGAAAACATGCCAGCCGGGCATGTGTCTCTATTGGATTCCTACTCACATGCAGAATGTTCTTGACAAGTAATAGCAGTACAAACAAACAATTGGATCTCCTTTCAGCCTCTTGACAGAGAGACTGACTGGCCAACCTAGGCATTCCCATAATCTTAGCCATACCTTGGTACCTTGGCTGTTGAATGGCTTGGCTCCCAAACAAGTCGGCTCCTGAACACCGCAAACCCAGAAGTGAGTGTTCCAGTTTGCGAACATTTTTCGGAAGCCAAACATCCAACGTGGCTTCCGCGGCTTCCACTTTAGTGCAGGAAGGTCCTGCAGCCAATCGGAAGCCGCGCCTTGGTTTTCAAACAGTTCTGGGCATCGAAGAGAGAATTCTTAATTTAGAATGGGGAACATTTCAGGACTATTTGAAGAACTATTGCAAACCACTTAAAGGACTAGCAGGCTTGAATTAAAAATGAGCAGTGAAACAATTTAACCTGAATATAAAGGATAAATGGACTGCAAAAAGATCAAACTTATCCATCCTTATAGAAATCAGCCCTGAGTGCTCACTGGAAGGACAGATCCTGAAGTTGAGGCTCCAGTACTTTGGCCACCTCATGAGAAGAGAAGACTCCCTGGAAAAGACCCTGATGTTGGGAAAGATGGAGGGCACAAGGAGAAGGGGACGACAGAGGATGAGATGGTTGGACAGTGTTCTCGAAGCTACTAACATGAGTTTGGCCAAACTGCGGGAGGCAGTGAAGGATAGGCGTGCCTGGCGTGCTCTGGTCCATGGGGTCACGAAGAGTCGGACACGACTGAACAGCAACAACAATAAAGGATAAATAACAAATGTATTTAAATTGGATATGCAGTGATAAGAGATATGACATAAGAAATCGCAGAAAGGGTGTGGAGGGGGTCAATATTAATATTTGGTGATTTAAATTGGATGTATAAATTTGTACTGGTATAAATTTATAAATGGGAAAATTAACATTAAAAGGAAGTGCCCAAGTTCTATTGTTATAAGAGAAATGATAAAACTTTTATCTGTTCCCTTTCTCCACCCACATCCTTCCTTTTATGAACAGACCCCACCTCATTCAAGGTGCAGCGAAAGCTGTCGCCAGGGATACACCAAGGTAATTCATGAAGGCCAACCCTTTTGCTGCTACAGTTGCTCACGGTGCATGGAAGGGACAATCTCTGCTTTGGAAGGTAAGAAGGCAGCCCTTGGAGAAGGCTAAGAGAAGGGATTTATATGTCCGCGCCAGCGTTTCTGATTATGTACACACTGATGGGGTCGGGATGCCTCCTTTTGCCCCTTGAAGTGAGGTTGGATAGCTATCTGCCAGAGCTTCTTTAGCTGTGGTTCCTGCATTGCAGGGGTGACTCAATTGATACCTGGGTCCCTTCCAACTCTACATTTAAATGAATCTATTATTCTAACTCCTGTTGGATTTTTTATTTATCCTCTGCTGCTTCAGCAGGACTGTTACGTTTGGTATAAATCACATGAGTCTGAGAGAGAGTGTGGGAATGGTCTGCTTTATCTCTTCCGTCTAAGGGTTGTTATTGTAATTTGGTTTCACGTCTGCCATGTCGCAGTTCTGTACTCTTGTTCGGAGAACACAAACGTAGAAATGGAGTCTCTGTACATAGACTGTAAATAAAGTAGTTTAGCACTACAGATGAGTCTTTCTTCTTGCTAGGTGATGCTAGAAGATCTGTGTGCTCTTTTCATAAGGAAAGGGTCGCAGATTACTGGCACTCTGGGCTGAAGGAATGTTCCAGCCAGAGAGGGCCACCAGGAGGATGCTCCGGAGTCTTGGGGAGTTTGCCGTCTGCCCCAGAGCATTTTTCCAACAACTCCTACCTGACACTAAATGGTTCATCACATCTTCTCACTCCTCCTATTGCATGTAGGACTTCGTAATATAATAGAATGTAATATAGAACAGAGATAATAGGGATATATGAATGATGCTGTACTCACTGTTTTTCTTTTTAGACGCAGACCACTGCACCAAATGTCCAGAAAATCAGCATCCAAACAAAGATCGAGATCAATGTGTCCCTAAGATCATCACCTTCCTGTCCTATGAAGAGTCTTTGGGGATCCTCCTGGCCTCCTTCACACTATTCTTGTCCTTAACCACAGGGATTGTGTTAGGAATCTTCATTAAATTCCTAGACACTCCCATAGTCAAAGCAAACAACCGGGACCTCTCCTATATCCTTCTTGTCTCCCTCCTGTTTTCCTTTTTGTCCTCTTTCCTGTTCATTGGGCAGCCAAGGAAGATGACCTGCCTTCTCCGACAATCTGCCTTCAGTGTCATCTTCTCAGTTGCTGTCTCTTCCGTGTTGGCCAAAACCATCACAGTGGTCTTGGCTTTCCTAGCCACAAAGCCAGGGAACAGGGTGAGGAGATGGCTGGGGAAGAGTTTGGCCAACTCCATTGTCATTTCCTGTTCCACTGTCCAAGTTCTCATCTGCACCATCTGGCTGGTAATGTTTCCACCATTCCCAGATTCCGACATGCACTCCCAGCCTGGAGAGATCACCCTGCAATGCAATGAAGGGTCTGTTGCCATGTTTTACATTGCCCTCGGCTACATGGGCTTCCTGGCTACCATCAGCTTCACAGTGGCTTTCCTAGCCAGGAAACTTCCTGGGGCCTTCAATGAAGCCAAGCTGATCACCTTCAGCATGTTGGTCTTCTGCAGTGTTTGGGTGTCTTTTGTGCCCACCTACCTGAGCACAAAGGGGAAATACATGGTCGCTGTGCAGATCTTCTCTATGTTCGCTTCTAGTGCTGGGCTCCTGGGCTGCATCTTCCTCCCCAAGTGTTACATTATTGTACTGAGGCCTGATCTGAATACAAAAGAGCATCTAATGATGCAAACATCTGACAATAGGAACTAGAAATGGAGACAAGTTCTGTCCCCACTGATATCTAGACCAGAACCATAGCTTCTGATAAGGCCAAATCTTTATCTAGGATGGTTCCAGGATGCGATTCCTTTTGTGAAATTAACAAGGTTGTGGTGTAGGGTCTCCTCTGCAGTGGCTCCAGTGTTATGGAATTTCTTCTGCACTAGAACTCAATGTTCCAGTGAATCTTTTAAAACCTGCCTCACTCACACTGAAGCTCCTTCCACACCCTGTGCATTTATATGGTTCCTCCCCTGTGTGGATTCTTCAATGAGTATTTAATTCTGATTTGTGTCTTAATGTTTTCATATACACCGGACTCGTTTTCGTTCCGTTTCTGTCATCCGCACCCCGAGAAGTAAAGGATTTCTTCTTCCCATTCTTTGACTGTTTCCTCTCATGGCTATCTGGTTTCCTTTGATTTCCAGACATCTTTCTTCCTGCTTCCTTCTTGCCTGTTTCGGATGACATCATCGGATGCTCCATATAATCCTCATTGTTCTTCCCATTGTGGCGTTTCACCCCTAAAGGTTCTCCAAGGGTTAAGTTGGCAGGGAGGAGATTGACCAATGGGAGCTCTCCAGGCAATTAGAGTGCGGAAGGATGGCAGTTAGAGAGGATAGAAAAGGCAGTTAGAGGTTGGAAGTTGAGCAGTTGAGTCAGAGTTAGAGAGGGACAGAGAGAGGGAGATAGAGCTAATGAGCAGAGCTAGAGCAAGTTAAATAATTAACAGGAGGCATTAGGGATAGTTATTGGAATACTAGGTAGAGAGTTGAAATATACTTATCTGAATAACCATACAGTTATATTAAACGTTTTACCAAGTCATTTGAAACCATTACGCTTTGTACAAACAATAAAGAAACTTATGTTTTATTTTTACCACAATCCGAATCTGAAGTGAGTTATTCATTGCCAGAGTGAATACTGGCTGGTGGCAGCGGATATACCATATGTCATTTGGGGCAGTTACCAATAGACCGTTAAACGTCCGGGGGCGCTGCTCAGGTCTGAGAGGGTGACCGCGACAACCATCATCTCCTGGATGGGGTGGACTAGGAGAAGAAAATCTATAATGCTCAGGTCCTGCTTGTGGGTTTCCTAGAGGCATCTGGTTGGCAACTGTGAGGGTAGGATGCTGGACTATAAGGGCCATGGGCCTGATCCACCAGGGCTCTTCTTTTGCTCTTTCATCTGCTCCATCTTGAAGCTACACACACACACACACACACACACACACACACACACACACACACTGCATGCACCCTTCAGCAGCAACCTGCCTTATGAGTTTGCTGCTAAACTGGCCGCACAACCCTCATGCTGTTTGAATCTGGCCAGTTGGAAAACTAAAAAGCATCAGAGAATATAAAACACCAAAAATAAATAGTTGTATTCGCACCACATCCCACTCCAGAAATGCCTGCAGAGATAGGCTTGAAACATGACTGGAATAAAATAGTTCTCTTTTATTTTATCCCGTAGAGGGAAATTGAAGCCATACAGAAGGATCTCAAAATGAAAACAAAAAACAACAACAGAGGTGGGTGCTGGTTTTGAAGTGTGTAGCGACCCCCTCTTCTTCCTCTTGTTATTCCAGGTTTTGCCAGAGCAGGCTGCGGTTCAGACCTTGTGTTGTTGCCCAGCTTCTCTGCCCCCCCCTCATCTGGTGGAAAGAAGACGCCAGCAGAGTCCATCTGGGGAGCGATGGGCAGCATCCTTCAAGCAATCCCCTGTTTAGTTTCAGTTGCAGTGGAGGGAAGAGCATAAGAATCTCCTTTAGGTCAAGCATTCACCCATAAGTGTCCCAATATGCTCTGGGGGAACAGAGGCAGGAGATCCAGATGGCAACCCCCCCTCCAACCGCCCCCCCTATGCCCAACTGCTGCCGTTTCATGCCCTTCCCCAAAACTGGCAGCCCAGGTGGCCCCCCTCAACCTGCCCAACAGGAAGCCTGGCCTCCATTCAAGTCACTTTAATCCAGGATGCTAAATCAGTGATTCCCAAAATGGGCAGTACCATGCCCTGGGGGGCAGTGGGATTACTTGGGGTTGGTGCTAAGAGGCAAGTGGGCAGCAGGGGGGGGGGAGGCAGTGCTGGAAATGTAAACGACTATCAGGCTTTAAAAATCTGGCAGCACTACATCAAACTCATCTGTTTTGTTGAATCAATTAAAGAGTTTAATTGGGTTTTGAATAAACATGCAATTAATTGTCACTGTTTTGAATTTTATTGTGTTATTGCCTTCATTAGTGGGTCGTGAAAACTGCTGTTTTGAATAATGCTTTTTATAGGGTAGGGTAGGATCATTTTTTGGGGAACCATGGGGGCAGAGGCCCTAGAAGGTTTGGGAACCACTCCCCTATAGCATGTCCTGTCCCCTGAAGAAAGCTGGATTATGGCCTGGGATGACCTTTGGTAGTTTCAAGCCAGTTCAGATTTGCACAAGGCAATCTCTGTTCATACTCTACCTGTACTGCAGGGGGCGCTGTATTCTGCATCAGCACCTTCATCTGGAAAGAGGGAAGCAACAGAGAAAGATGGTCAGGCCAGCCTCTGCCTCCCAGAGCCTTCTCCATCACCACTTTTAGACTAGCAGGTGGCTTTTAAGGGGTTGGTTGCAGAATGCTCATAAATGCACCTATTGCCTGGTGGTTCTAAATTTTGCTTTGAGAGTTAACTAATAAGTAGGATATGTGAACCTTAATGGTCTGCAATGTGGGGGGGCCTTTCTCACCTGTTTCATAGTAGTCATAAACTCTTATCACAGCCGGCTTTAAGTTCTGGACAGGCACGTCCTGCTCCACAGTGAAGGTGTAGCTCTGGGTCATGTTGGTCACCTGTGGACAAGCAGGTAGGATCATCACTTGAGATACAGAATCACAAGACTGCTGAGATTCTGTGTCCAGGGCAGCTGTCTACTCACTCCATCTGGTGCGCAGGCTGAGACCCTACCTGCCCACAGACTGTCTCGTCAGAGTGCTGCATGCTCTGGTTATCACCCACTTGGACTACTGCAATGCGCTCTGTGTGGGACTACCTTTGAAGGTGATCCAGAAACTACAACTAATCCAGAATGTGGCAGCTAGACTGGTGACTGGGAGTGGCCGCAGAGACCATATAATAACAGTCCTGGAAGAGCTTCATAAAATCATGTTGGAAGAGACCACAAGGGCCATCCAGTCCAACCCCCTCCAAAGAAGGAGACTCCACCACACTCCTTGGCAGCAAATTCCACTGTCGAACAGCTCTTACTGTCAGGAAGTTCTTCCTAACATTCTCCTTTCCCTTCCTCCCCCACAACAAACACTCTGTGAGGTGAGTGGGGCTGAGAGACTTCAGAGAAGTGTGACTAGCCCAAGGTCACCCAGCAGCTGCATGTGGAGGAGCGGAGACACGAACCCGGTTCACCAGATTACGAGTCTACCGCTCTTAACCACTACACCACACTGGCTTCTGGCAGTTCTCTCACTGTGAAAAGCGAGGTTACAGGGAACAAGGCAGCCCTGTTTAATGTTTGATATTCTATTGTGTTTTTAATATTCTGTTGGGAGCCGCCCAGAGTGGCTGGGGAAACCCAGCCAGATGGGCAGGGTATAAAATAATAATTATTATTATTATTATTATTATTATTATTATTATTATTATTAGTTCCAGATATGAGTCAACCAGCAGTTACTGTAAGACAGACCTTAACACACCCAGCAAAGCAATGGTGGAGGGCATTTCTCCAGGAGGGTGTAACGGATCAGCCCTTAGGCTGGGTATGGTCAGGAGCCCAGCGTATTAGGAGTTAACACCCACTCTATGTGACTGGCAGCTCACTCGCAGGAGGCGGGGCTTTTCACCCTTTTAAAGGGGGAAATGGCAGTTGGTCAGGAGGGTTAGAGGGTGAGAGGGTTGGAGAGAGATTGAGAGAGGTTAGGCTTTGGGGAATGGGAGGAAAGGTCTATACCAATGCTATGTTGTAACAAAGCTGAATTACATGAGAAGAAGATTTGTAACAGAATTAACCCTGGACATCCATGTTTTCAAGTTACCTCAATAAAGTTAAATGTGTTTCAACGTTCGTTGACTCTGGCAGTGTATCAGTGCCTTAAGAGGTGTGACTAAGAGGAGAGAACAAAGTTTTCCTGTGGAAGAGGAAACGGTTTGCTTATTCTCCTGTCATACAGAGGGCTGGGCAGTGAAGCCAAAGGTGCCACGCAGTTGCCAAAAAGGTGAGGCAAACTGCAGTAGTTGGGAACCCGGGGAGGGAGATCCCATAGGTGGCAAGAGGTTTTCGAACGTGAAGCACTGAGGTACCCCAGAGACATCTCCCATATGAACACTTTAGGATTCATTCTAGTCGTCAGTGAAACCTAGGGAGAGACACAGTTGGGGAAGCATCAAAAGGGAGGGATCGGGAATAAGGGTCCCTCACATTTATTGGTAGCAGCGTTGTGATTCAAATACAAAGCCCACACGCCAAGTTTTGTGTGATTTTGGACAATATTGTTCTGACAGAAAAATGGCTCGTCTAAGGAAAGCTAGGGAAGCTAAAGGTGATGAGAGAGCTGATGAGGCGGAACCCAGAGAGAACCCTAATGTAGAGTTAGAGATGATGAAAATTAAATTAGAGATGGCCAGAGTTGAAGCAGAGAAGGAGCGAATAGCTTCAGAGGAAAGAATGCTATTAGCTAAAGCAGAGGCAGAAAAAGAGAGGGCTGCTACTGAAGAGAGAATGCAGTCAGAGAAATACAAAGTTCAGTTAGAGCAGGACAAAAATGGCTTTGGAAAAAGAACTTCAGCTAGGTAAACTGAGGCTTGAGGAAATTCGAGTGAGATCAGAATTACCTCAGAGTCAAGCCTCTAGTGATATTGCCTCAGTTAACCTCAAACGTTTTCTGAAATTTGTGAAGGGAGACGATGTAGAAGCATTTCTTTTTAGTTTTGAAAGAGCGTGTACTGAGTTTAAAATAAGTGAAGACAACTGGATGATGTATCTGAGACCACATATATGTGGGATACTAAGTGAAATCTACTCCGACATGAGGGAAGATGAACTATCTAACTATGAAAAATTTAAACAAAGGGTAAAAGTGAGATGTGGGTTAACGGCCAAACAGAGCCGAAGAGCGTTCCGTGAGGTAAAACGCAACCCTAAGGAAACCTTCTCACAATTAGCCAGCCGGTTAGATAGATTACTGGACAGATGGATCCAGGGAAGTGGAGTACAGAATTTTGATGAACTCAGGCAGTTAATTTGCTTAGAACAATTCTTTAAGCAAGTTCCCGCCAATTTGCGTTGGTTTTTGAGAGACAAAAAGTTGCGCTCTGTCTCTCAAGCTGCCGAAGTTTTAGATGAACTAGAGGTTGATTTTAATGAAATACCATATACAAAATCTCCTCAGAAGTACAAACCTTGGAAATCTGGTGAGAAGAAAGATAAACCAGAAAGTTTTCCTGTCAGGGAAATAAGCTATGACAAGGCAGGGACAAGAAAAGTCACTTGCTACAACTGTAACAAAGAAGAGCACATTCGGTCCAAATGCCCCCTACTGGCCAAGGTGCAAATTACACCAACTGCAGCTAAGCCAGTAAAGCTGTTGATGCAGGCAGAGCCTGGAAATGGCCCTCCACCTGCATCAGAGGAGGCGAATAGCTTCTCAGAATCCGCCTCCAGGATAATGCAGGTCTGGAGCGCAGAACCAACTAATACTCCAGATTATATGGAGGCTATACAATTAAATGGTAGAGAGATGTTTGGGTTAAGAGATACTGGTGCTCAGGTCACTCTAGTTAAATCTCAGTTTGTACAACCTACACAGTACCTACCAGGGCAATATTTCAGTCTGAGAGGAATATGGGGTCCTGAGTTCGAAGTCCCCACGGCAGAGGTTTTCGTACAGTACAAGAATTATCAGGGAAAGTGGAAAGTGGGTGTATGGGATCGCTTGGAAAATCCCATTTTGATTGGAAATGACCTTGCAAACCCTAAACAACAAGTTAATGTCATTACCCGAGCACAAGCTCAGGAAATGGGAAGTCACCCACCTGCCAGTATCGAAACACCTCTGGTTACTGAGGAAAATGCCATGCTGTATGATATGCCCATTGCTCAAGAACACAGTACTAAGTTCTTAGAGGAGCAAAAAGAAGATGTTACCATAAAAGCACTATGGGAGAAAGCCCAAACTTCAGACACAGAAGTATCTATAGCGAACCCCTATGTATTTAAAATTATTGATGAGAGACTCTATAGAGTAGCCAAAAGAACAAAATCAGCTGCTAGGTGGGAGGAGCAAAAGCAATTAGTGTTGCCCATGAAGTACAGGCTGCAAGTACTTCAGATGGCTCATGATGCCCCAACCGCAGCACATTTGGGCATAAATAAGACCCGAGATCAAATCCAGGCGCGATTTTATTGGCCCCGAATGGGAAAGAACATTAAAGAATATTGCAGGTCATGTTTAAGCTGTCAACTAGCTGGGAAGAGCGGTGACAGAACAAAGGGATTATTACAACCTATACCTGTAATACAGGGACCCTTTTCGCGTTTAGGAGTGGACATAATAGGACCACTGTCCAGAGCCACCAAGAGAGGAAATAAATTCATTTTATGTCTGGTGCATTTTGCCACAAGGTTTCCGGAAGCAGTACCTCTAAGGGACATTGAGTCTAAGACTGTGGCCAAGGCCCTTTTATCTGTTTTAACAAGGCTAGGCTTTCCTAAGCAGATCTTGACCGATTTAGGAACTACCTTCACAGCCAAATTTATGGCTGATCTTCTGTCCCTTTGTGGAATAAAACACCTGAAAACGACTGCCTACCATCCTCAAGCCAACGGCCTATGTGAAAGGTTTAATGCAACGTTAAGCCGAATGATAAGGACATTTTCTTGCAATCACCCAGCAGATTGGGATGAGCGTTTGCAGCACTTTTTATTTGGTTATCGGGAGGTTCCTCAAGAAAGCACAGGCTTCAGTCCTTTCGAGCTGTTATTCGGAAGACAACCGCGAGGACCGCTCGACCTCATGAGAGCAGCGTGGACCGGCGAGGAAGACATCCACAGCACAGACGTGGTTACGTATTTCCAGGAGCTGCAAAGCGACCTGAAGGAGCTACAAGATCTGGCTGGAATCAACTTGCGGCAGGCACAGCGGCACCAGAAGCATTGGTACGATGCTCATGCCAGGGATCGCACGTTCCAACCAGGGGACAACGTTTTAGTTCTCAGGACAAGGCGGCACAAAAAGCTTAAAGCATCTGGGGACGGCCCATTCAAGGTTATCGAGAAACTGTCTGCAGTTAATTATTTAGTGGAGTTGAGCCAGGAGGAGAATCACTGTAAGGTTTTGCATGTTAATTTATTGAAACCCTATTTTGATAGGGAAAAGTTCATTTTAAAAGTAACTGGGAGGGCGGGGCTGAAAGGGAACCGGGACTCTTATCTCTCTCCCAATCTCTTGCTGATCAGCTGCTGAGCGGGGTCCTTTCAACACCCCCTTTTCTCTTTGTAAAATAAAAAGCATGATCCTCTTTTGGCCCCTGGGCAATTCAGCTCCAGGGACCACCATTTGCTCCATAAGACGCACAGATATTTCCCCTTACTTTTTAGGAGGAAAAAAGTGCATCTTATGGAGCGAAAAATACGGTGCTGTTGCTGGGGAAAGAAGGGGAGGAGATCAAAGTGAGCAACGTCAGTGTGGAGTTAAGGACTGGATTCCTTGTCTTGCAACACAATGACTGAATAAAACCATAAATACGAACTTTCTTGTTTCTTCCTTGATGCTACCAGGGGAGGAGAGAATTGCCCAAGGCGGACATCTTTGCTCACCTTCTCCAAATAAAGCAGGACATGACTGGTGCTCACTTCTGTGCGCCGGACCAGATTGTGGCTTTCCAGCTGGTGGGGGCAAAATACAGATTGTTGTTGTTGTTTCTTTATTTCATAAAATTCATACACTTATTAACTGTAAAAAAGCAACCTCAAAGCGGCTCATGAAAAAGATAAAATTCTAAAACTCTGAATAAGAAACACCCACAACAATAATTTGAAACTTTCGAAACGTTAATATAGCAATAGACTGAAAACAGATTAAAACTTGCATTAGCTTGCTAAGCACCTGGGCTTGCTTGTCTAAACCAGAATGTTTTTTAACAGTTGCCTGGTGTCAAGAGGCAGGGAGTTCCACAGTGCAGGTGCTGCCACACCAGAAGATCGAGATCTTACAAATGCGGAACGGGTATTATGCGGTAAATGTAACAGTGCCAGTTCCGCCAGAGACCTCTGAAGCCTCAGGGAGTGCAGCATAGTCTACCTTAAGGTGAGGGCAAGGAGAGCCTTCTCTGTAGTCCTGGCAGAGGAGATTGAGCTGAGTGATTCATTCATTCAATCAATCAATCAATCAATCAATCATTTCATTCATTTATTAGATTTATTAGTAACTTGTCACCATGAAGGTCTCCAGGTGACTTATCTAGTGGCTAGTGGACATTGCAAGCTAGTACAATATTCTTAGCCCCAAGATATGATTATGCCCGTTAGGTCAGCTGACTTTAAACCAAGACGGGATTGGACAATCCCATGGCCAATTACTGTATCAACATCCATCAGCTGCAAAAGCTCACTGGCGCCTCTGTGAACAAAGGTTGCAGGCCTCAGAGTAGCAAAATTTGGAGACAGACTAACAAACACAAGGAGGAGTCCTGCTTGCGAGAAACCCAGAGGGATCCTCGTGGCTGTTTTCGGAGAGAGGATGCCTGGGGTAGGTAGGTGATATGCAAATGCAGCTCTTTTCTTCTCAAGTCTCCTACAGCGAAGGAAGTAGGCTGTTGTTTCTGGCGAGGCTTTCACACACAAACAAAGCTCTTACCTGCTTTACGGATGATTTCACCGGGATGAATCCAGAGAGCATCTTAACATCAACGATGGCCATATTGGAGGCAGGTCGGCTGCCGGTGTAACTGAGAAGCCAAAGAGAGAGGGGAAAGAGTCGCACCACTCTTCGCCCCTGAGAGCCCACCCTGTAACCATCTATCCATCTTCTAATACATCCTGATTGTGGGGTGGTCCAGATTCCCAAATAGCCCTGGCCAATGAAGGGGACTACCTGACATTGATGGCAACATCAAATGTTTTGAGGGCTTTGGATCCAGTGCAGGTCTCTGGAAGTATGTGCACCTCCAGTCTGAACAGTGCCTCTTCCTGGTGTGGCTGCACGTTGTATTTCAAAGTGGTCTGAAAAGGAAACAGGGCTCTAATAATAATTAAAATTTTATTGTTTATACCCCACCCATCAGGCTGGGCTTCCCCATCCACTCTGGGTGGCTTCCAGCACACATAAAAACATAGTAAAACATCAGACATTAAAAAAAAAAAAAAATCCCGATACAGGGCTGCCTTCAGATGTCTTCTGAAAGTTGTGTAGTTCTTTATCTCCTTGACATCTGATGGAAGGGTCTTTATCTCTCTCTCTCTCTCTCTCTCTCTCTCTCTCTCTCTCTCTCTCTCTCTCTCTCTCTCTCCATCAGGCCTGTCCTAGGTTTCCAGCAGTGACTTGGACACCAATTCAGAGGGTAAGAGGCCTCTGGAACCAGGAGGGCAGTAGCACAGCCAACCAAGGAGCTAATCTGGATCTTGACATCACTGAGCCCATCAACCAATGCAGCCCCCTAGCCAATACCCCCAGAGGGGCCAGAATCCTCACACCTGAGGTCTTTATGAGAGTTAGCAGAAAGAGGACACAGGGCCAGCTTCAGGCTGGAGGTCTGCCCCTTTAAGGGTGGAGGGTCTTAGAGACATCTAGCATCTAGCCTTTGCTGGAACAACTTATCCCTTCATTGGCACATCTCTAGGATTCTGAATGACCTATTCCCACTCACTGGCTCCCTAAGTTGCCATACAGCCCTTGCTTACTGGTCATAGAACCATAGTAGAGTTGGAAGGGATCCCAAGGGGCATTTGTCCAATGCCATGAAATGCAGGAATCCTTGCTAAGGAATCCCTAACAGATGGCCATCCCACCTCCGTTTAAAACCTCCAATGAAGGAGAGCCCACTACCCTCCTTTCTCCCTCCTCTATATGACATCCTTTTATATATTTGAACATGGCTATCATATCACCCCTTAACCTTCTCTTCTCCAGGCTAAACATACCCAGCTCCCTAAGCCATTCCTCATAAGGCATCATTTCCAGGCCTTTGACCATTTTGGTTGCCCTCCTCTGGACACTTCCAGCTTGTCAGTATCCTTCTTGAACTGTGGTGCCCAGAACTGGACACAGTATTCCAGTTGCAGGTGGGTAGCCGTGTTGGTCTGCCATAGTCGAAAAAAAATAGAAAATTCTTTTCAGTAGCACCTTAGAGACTGTTACGGAAATTATGGGGGGGTCACCTAAGCAAAGTCTCCTCCTGAGTAAACTCATTTGGGGTATGGAGTGATGCCCTTAAGGGGACCCATCTCTCTGCCATGATCCAGTAGGCGAGAGACCACGTACACAGGGAAATGCCTCAGCAGGTAATCTCTGGGTGCTTCAGGAAGCCACTGGGCTAATATCCCTCAGCTGGAATCCCATTGTTCTCTCCCAGATAAGTGCTCAAGGTATCCTTGCCAATACTTAACACCAATTCACATTGGCCCAGGGCTATCTCCCTGATATTGCTCTGTTTCCCCCATATGCTAATCTTGTCTTTCCTATATGTCAATCATGTATAACCCTTCCCTTTCGTGATGTAGTGATGATGTAGTAATGATGTTTCCAAACTGTATTCTGGGATATGATAGGAGTTTTTAAAAGTTCTTGTAACGCTGCTCTGGGTGTGCAGTTTGACTGTAACCTATTGCGCAATAAACCCTGTCTTGTCCTTGCTCCAGTGGCTGGACTTCTTTTATTTAACTCCGCAGAAACCAGTGGGCTTATCCCTAAGGGCCAGGTGGCTGGGCAGTTCCACACCTGGGATTTTTTCCGTAACAAGACCAACTGTGTTTGTTCTTGGTATGAGCTTTCGTGTGCATGCACACTTCTTCAGATACTTCTGTTTCAGTGTATCTGAAGAAGTGTGCATGCACACGAAAGCTCATACCAAGAACAAACACAGTTGGTCTCTAAGGTGCTACTGAAAAGAATTTTCTATTTTGTTTCGACTATTCCAGGTGAGGTCTGACCAGAGTGGAATACAGTGTAACTATTACAGTGGTGCCCCGCTAGACGAAAATAATTCGTTCTGCGAAAATTTTCGTCTAGCGGGTTTTTCGTCTTGCGGAGCGGCAATGACAGCCGCGCTCCGCAAAACGAAAAAAAAAAAGACGAAAATTTTTCGTCTTGCGAGGCAGCCCCATAGACTTTTTCGTCTAGCGGGGCAGCCTTCCGCTAGACGAATGCCTTCGTCTAGCGAGTTTTTCGTCTAGCGAGGCATTCGTCTAGCAGGGCACTACTGTACTTCCCTTGATCTAGATGCTATACTCCTATTGATGCAGCCCAGAATTGCATTGGCTTTTTTAGCTGCTGCATCACACTGTTGACTCATGTCAAGTTTGTGGTCTACCAAGACTCCTAGATCCTTTTCACATGTACTGCTCTCAAGCCAGGTGTCACCCATCCTGTATTTGTGCCTTTCATTTTTTTTGCCCAAGTGTAGTACTTTACATTTCTCCCTGTTAAAATTCATCTTGTTTGCTTTGGCCCAGTTTGCCCACACATTCACACTTTCTCTTTCCCAGACACCCATCCCAGATGGAACACTCACTCACCTGGACGTGGACACAACCTTCCCCCGTGGCCATGCTGTCGTAGTCCCCTGGCACTCTGGGCAGAGCCTGGCACTGGAGAAGCAGGCGGTTGGTGCTGTCCACCTGGAACTGCCTCAGGGTGCCCTCTGTGGAGCTCAGGGTCACTTCTGTGCCTGTGCTGCTCTTCGAGTAGGTAACGGAACCATAGAGGGAGAGGGCCTGGAGGGCGACCACAGTGTCCTGCAACACAGACCAAGGGAAAGGTGGGCATGGACCTTGTTGTAGATGTGGGATGTAAACACAGAGCAGTCAAAACACAACATTGCTAGAGTGGACATGAAGGTGTCTCAGTCCTCCAGCCTTAACTTCCTGTTTACCTGGACTGAGACAACTTCCTCTATGTAACTGGAGATGGGTGTGGTTTCACCTGGGGAGGTTTACACAAAACCACAGGAACCAGACCCCATCTTTCTCTCTTTGGATTCACTTCTTCAAGGAAGAGCATCTCAGGGACAGAATGTCCTCTTGGCTTCCAGGCAAGAGAGGCCTAGTGAAGCCTGCTTCTTTATGGAGTTAGCTTCTACATGTAAATACATTTATCTAAGCCTGCCTGCCTTTCTGAGACTGTACTGTAACTCAGGATGCCTGTAAGTAAACTCTTTTATATCTTATAAACAGTACTGTGTTGTGTCTTTACTTTTAAGAGGGAAGAAGGGGAATATACCAGGAATATATATTTCTTATAGAGGCTTTAGCAAGCCTATGCAACCGTTTTCTGCTGTGTTTTAAAAGGGAATGTAACTCTGCTAAGTTTGGAGCTTGTTAATACAAGCTGGGATGAGATATATAAGTTAATATATACTCATCCACACTCCTAAGCATTCCCACAGTAGAGAGGACAGTCCTCAATTTGAAGTTGTCCCCTGGCTGAAGTCCAGTTATCATAGACTAGTAGAACTCCAGAGTTGGAAGGGCCCCCTAATTGTCACCCATCCTGTCATGAATTCTACTCCTATTGATCCCAAACAGATTCCAATGTATAGTTAGCAATTTAAACACGTTGCAGGATTCCCATTGCCGTTATAAGAGAACAGATGAGACATTAATGGAGAGTTCTGGCAGCTCTTTTTCTAGAAAATATAGCACTGCATGCCACACCTTCAGAATAAAAATTTGCTTGAGCCAGGCTCACTTTCGGTTGATAAGAAATGCATGGGCAAACAAAAAGAAACAAATTCTAGCAGCACTTGATTTATAACAGAGAACACAACGATTTTATAATACGATCATGGGACATACAGAAAGTATAAAACAATGCAGCTACATAACAACAGGCCTGTTGTTATTGTCCATGAGGAGGAATTAAAGAACCTCTTAATGAGGGTAAAAGAGGGAGAGCGCAAAATATGGTCTGAAGCTCAACATCAAAAAAACTAAGATCATGGCCACTGGTCCCATCACCTCCTGGCAAATAGAAGGGGAAGAAATGGAGGCAGTGAGAGATTTTACTTTCTTGGGCTCCATGATCACTGCAGATGGTGACAGCAGTCACAAAATTAAAAGATGCCTGCTTCTTGGGAGAAAAGCAATGACAAACCTAGACAGCATCTTAAAAAGCAGAGACATCACCTTGCCGACAAAGGTCCGTATAGTTAAAGCTATGGTTTTCCCAGTAGTGATGTATGGAAGTGAGAGCTGGACCATAAAGAAGGCTGATCGCTGAAGAATTGATGCTTTTGAATTATGGTGCTGGAGGAGACTCTTGAGAGTCCCATGGACTGCAAGAAGATCAAACCTATCCATTCTGAAGGAAATCAGCCCTGAGTGCTCACTGGAAGGACAGATCCTGAAGTTGAGGCTCCAGTACTTTGGCCACCTCATGAGAAGAGAAGACTCCCTGGAAAAGACCCTGATGCTGGGAAAGATGGAGGGCACAAGGAGACGGGGACGACAGAGGATGAGATGGTTGGACAGTTTCATAGAACAGGCACAGGCAAACTACAGCTCTCCAGATGTTTGGGACAACAATTCCCATCATCCATAGCTAACAGGACCAGTGGTCAGGGATGATGGGAATTGTAGTCCCAAACATCTGGAGGGTTGGAGTTTGCCTATGCCTGGCCATAGAAGCTACCAACATGAATTTGACGAAACTCCAGGAGGCAGTGGAAGACAGGAGTGCCTGGCGTGCTCTAATCCATGGGGTCACAAAGTGTTGGATATGACTAAACAACTAAACAACAACAACATAACAACATGAATCATTCCCAAAATATAATTATAAACTAGCCTCTTACACATGTACCTTAAGTATGTATGCAAAGTTAGTGAGAGGTATGAGCTTGCTTTTGCTGGGTAACCTCATTTATGGTAGGTCTAGTTTGAGACAAACAAAAACTCTCATCTCCTTATCAACACAAACCATCCTTTCTCTTTTCTGATCTTTCATATTTGTCTGAGTTAAAAATCCTTGCTCACAACAATATGGTGTTAAAGAATAGCCAATGCTCTTGAAAAGAAGTGTGAACTGTCATGCAATTCTACTCAATATTGATCCAGAGCAGAACTCCGACTTACAGTTAGCAGAGTAAAAACTTAAACATGTTGCACTGTTGCAGGCTTCCCAAAAAGTAGAACAGAGGCAATTTAGCAGAGCTTTACTGCTACTGAAGGCAAATGAGCATAATGGTCACAAATCCAATACATTCAGGATTGGTACTGTCCACAAGAAATACAGTTGTAGCAGACTTAACTTAACTTACTCTTAAACTTACAATAGCTTATAATAAGACTAAACCTTAACACTAACCAAACCAGAGGGAAAGAAAGAAAGAAAACGAAACCCAGGTTCCTTCTGGCCTTATTATTATGGTCAGCATGACCTTGATAGAAAGAAGAAGAGTTTGGATTTGGATTTGATATCCCGCTTTATCACTACCCGAAGGAGTCTCAAAGCGGCTAACAATTCTCCTTTCCCTTCCTCCCCCACAACAAACACTCTGTGAGGTGAGTGGGGCTGAGAGACTTCAGAGAAGTGTGACTAGCCCAAGGTCACCCAGCAGCTGCATGTGGAGGAGTGGAGACACAAACCCGGTTCCCCAGATTACGAGTCTACCGCTCTTAACCACTACACCACACTGGCTCTCAAGAGATAACAGGACCAGTTTAAGCCAGCTGTACTCAGCTTCTCTGAAGAATAGCCTAAACATCAGGAACCTTCTGCTTGTTTCTTTCACACAGAGAAGCTTCCAGAACCCTCTTGAATTAGTTAGAATAGGAAAGATCTCTGCACATCACATCAATACTTTCTGCACCAAGAGGCCCGCCATCTCCTGTGGAAGTCTGTTCTACTGTCAAACAGCTCCTACTTCCAGAAAGTTCTTCCTAATGTTCACTTGGAATCCCCTTTCTTCTAACTTGAACCCATTGGTTCAGGTCCTACCAACTGGAGCAGCAGAAAGCACGTTTGCTCCGCCTTCCATGGGACAGCCCTTTAGATATCTCAAGATGGCTATCATATCACCTCTCAGAACCCCCAAGAAAAGAGAGGAAGAGGGGGGTTCTTGAGATTGCCTAACAAGTCCGCTCACCTATTCTGGTGGGCGGCATTGCGGCCAGGCATCGGGGCCCCTGCAGTGATTGACACTGCCACTTTTGCCATCTAGGCTGCGTTGCTGGGCAGGGCCCCGGCCATGGGTAGCTCCACTGACCAATTAGCACCAGCAGGAGGTGTGGCCGTGGGAAATTTAAATCGTGGTAAGGCCAGAGAACCCTCCTCTCGCGCCCTTGACACCCTTGTAGCAATCGTCACAACTTTGTGAGGTTAGGCATTGGGTAAGCCTTTGTTTGGATGGAGGTGAGGTTATTATCCACTAGGGAACTGTGGGTCACTGGGCCTTGGCACGCAAGCGTTGCCCACCCGGACAGCAGACTAGGCAGGCACAGAGGTCACTCACAGTCCTCCTTGCTCTAGTCTTGCAAGTTTTACATTACAGTAATCATTTCCACCTTCCCATCTCTTTCTCTGCACAAGTCTGTTGTCCTCTTTTGTTGGGAATGCGTTTCCGCTTTGTGGAGGATGTATAAGTGGCCCCAGTGAGCAAGGGAGTTTTCTCTAGGACATCATGTGGTATACCCCAATCTGCCAGAGAAGAAGCTGACCGAGGGGGATATCAATAGTCACCTCCAAGTTATTGTGAGAAGTTGGCGTCCCTGGGGTTTGCATTCTCAGCCAAGGTATCTAAACTTTGGAGACATCCTCACCGGGCCCTGGACTTCCCATTACCATACTCCAATTTCCTATGATTGAGAGTTCAAGGGTTTGCAGCAGCCCTGACAGCTTGCTGTGCCTTCCCATCACTCCTGGCAAACTTTGGTCTGGATCCCAGGAAGGAAGGAAGGAAGGAAGGAAGGAAGGAAGGAAGGAAGGAAGGAAGGAAGGAAGGAAGGAGGCTTACCTGAGTGGAGGAGAAGCCCCCAGTGGGGTTCTGTTGCCGGCTGAGCCACTTGACAATGCGGGTGGCTGTCCCCAGTACTTCCTGGGATGGTGCTGGCTGGTTGGTCAGGTAACTCAGGAGGACATAGGCTGTCATCTCCACTTCTGCAGATGGAGCCCGACGATGAAAGAATGGATGGTACGTGTCCACCTCTTTCTTTCCAGGCCGCTTCCAGTGAAGGGAGCCATCCTCTTCAGGGAATGAGGGAGTCGTTAATATTTGTGTCGAGCAACCCAGGCACCACTAACAATGTAGGTGCTGTGGGAATATGGGAAGAGGGCCAGCAATCTGTGTTTGGATCCTGAGAAGAAGGCGGATCTTTGGACTGGTGCTTTTGTCTGCATTGCCAACTATTCATTGCCGCCAAGGGAATGAGGAGCCAGATTTTTGAGGGGAGAAGAAGGGTTGAGTACCACACCCTTCCCTTCCACCCAGAGATTCATTCTCACCTTCTTGCACAGCTTCCTGGTGGAGTAACAGCAGCATTTTCTGCCTCTGCTCCTCCTTCTCTGCCAGGGCAAAGGAATAAGCCAGCAAGGCCAGGGTGTAAACGTGGATCTCTTTCGCCTGAGCCGCCTTCTCCAGGCAGAACAGAGCATTACGCACGGCGGGATGCTGTGGAGAGAAGGGAGGGAGGAGAGGCTTATCCCAAGCCACTGTAGCTGTTTCAGAAGGCCTGGGGGGAACCCATAGGTGGTGGCTGGAATAGCAGAGTCAGGCCCACCCGCTGCAGGAAGCTGGGCAGAGCAAAGACATAAGAACATCAGAAGAGCACCTTAGATCACACAAACTGCCCATCTAGTCTGGCACCCTGTTCTCACAACCAGATGCCTCTGGAAAAGCCCTTTTATTTTTATTCATTTATTAAATTTCTGTATGTCAGGGCAGCACGTTCCTCTCTTCACAAACAACCCTCTCCGGAGACTTCTGGCATTATAATGGTCTTTATTTACAATATTTACAATGGTCATCAAGAGTTCATTATCATTCAACAGAGTCACTCAGTTCAGATGCCAGTAGAGGCCTCCGCTTATGGTGCCAACACCTCATAAATGTGGGATATGCCAGTAAAATCCAACATTCTAAGAGAGAACTAACTGCCTCTATGTGACAGTCAGTCTAGAATCAGAGAACCAGAGAAGTCTAGTCCGTTGGTCGGTTAGGCTGCTGCTGATAGAAGTGTTAAGTAGTAAATGGAGTCTTTTTAGGACTCACTAATATCTATATATACTGGTAGTTTATATCTTTTGTAACCTAAGTATGTACTCAATGAATCTGACAGTAAACTAGTTTATATTGTTATCATTCAGATTCATGTGTATTTTTCTTTTAAGAGGGACAAAAGGGATTAACAACCAAGAAGGCAGGAAGGTAGAAGACATAATTATTAAAAAGGACTCAAACGAGTCAGCAATCCGCTTGCTGCTGTGTAAATTAAATAAGGAAACGTTTAACCCTGCTATATTATATATAAACGTTCCCACAATAAAATGCGGGAATTTATTGTCCAGCCTTTCAAGTCTCCTCTTGTCTACACGCCTCCCAGTCGTAAATCTCTCGCCAGTCTCTGATCCAGAACTTAAGCCTTGCTGTCCCTGTGGAGCTGTTGGCTCGCTTGCAGCCACTTCCTGTCTCTCTACACCTGAAGACACTGCCCTTCCTTCACTAGCTCATCCAGCTCCCTCCCCCTCAGGCACAGCGTCCTCTTCTTCTCCCCTGAAGTTCTCTCCCACATCCGGGCAACTCGAACGTACTGGCTCAGCCCTGACACTATACCACCCTTCATCTGATGAATGTGTCCTGCATCTCCCCCACCGGAATGAAGAAAACCTATCTTAAGCAAACCAGGAAAATTCTCAGCTCTGCCAGGATAGTGAAACAAATTCCCGCCACAGAACGCATGAAGGCCACTTGCTAGACTTGAGTTAGAGAACATCTGTGGTTGACTACAGAACCCATCATCCCTGAGCATTAGCCACGTTGACTGGGGCAGATGGAAGCTGTAGTCCAACAAGATCTGGAGGGTCATGGGTTCTCCTGCCCTCTGCAAGAGAAAGAAGGCTGGTTGCTATGCTTGAGAAGGAAACATGGACCCCACTTCTTCTTTGATTGGGAATTTGCCAAGAGACAGTCAGCTGCCATTGTGAGGGGCACCTGCCTGCGTGCCCTGTGTGACTGTTTGTTCCACAATGGGCTTCGGGAAGGAGAAGACAGATACTTACATTGAGAGGCAGGCCGCTCTCCAGCAAAGCAGCAGTGATGTAGGCAGTGAGAGTGGTCTCGTCATCCACCCCACCCTGTAGGAAAGAAAGCGGAAGAGGCCTCAGCTCCATGGGGTATGTGAAGGCCCTTCTCCATCCCCCGACAGCTCCTCCCAAGATCCACCTTCTCCAAAACCCACCTGATGCTAGGATGCACTTCTTCTGGCTGTCCACCATACTGAGAGCTCCGGTCCACATTGGTCTCCTTTCATGGATGGTTTCCACGCAAATGGTCCCATTCCTACTCCCCACTCCAGTTCTGCACTGCTTCCCACCCAGGTGCACCAGGTTCCGCCCCACATTGGGGGTGCCTGTTGCGCATGTATTGCCGGGCCTTCCAGAGGGTGTGATGGGCCCCATTTGGTCCTCCCACAGCTGTGATGAACCCCATTGGGCCTCGTCACACCATGTGATATCACACGTGCAATGCATTGGGTCACTCAGCCGGGCACCCAAACTGTAATGCGCTCTACGTGGGGCTACCTTTAAAGCCCTAAATGGCCTTGGCCTAGTACACCTGAAGGAGTGTCTCCACCCCATCGTTCAGCCCAGACACTGAGGTCCAGTGCAGAGGGGCTTCTGGCAGTTCCCTCACTGAAGGAAGTGCAGTTACAGGCATAGGGCCTTCTCAGTAGTGGCACCCGCCCTGTGGAACACCCTCCCACCAGATGTCAAGGAAATAAAGAACTATCAGACTTTTAGAAGACATCTGACGGCAGCTCTGTTTAGGGAAGTTTTTAATGCTTGATGTTTTGTCGTGTTTTTAATATTCTTTTTTTTTTTAAAGAGATTTTATTATTTTCCAATAAAACAGAACAAAAACAATAAACATTATAATAACATAACAACAACAACAACATAATACATAAAAACAAAACATAATACAAACTTAATAAAACATGACATAAAAAATACAAACCTTTAGAACTTTTATCTGTTATTTCTTGTTTTGTAACTTCCTTGGGGACTTCCCCCATTCCCTCCACTGCCTTTCGAATTGTATATATTGTATAAGTAGCTATATTTCTTTTCCCTTCCTTTAGCCAAAAAACCAAAAAAGACTTGATATTTCTTACTTCATACATCATATCTTAAATATCATATCTTAAACTTATTTATCATAAGATAAAGCACATTTAAAATTTCTTCTATTCAGTATTTCAAACTTAAATCTGCTAAAGCCATTACTTCTACATTACTCTGCACAAATAATTCATACATTCAATTTAACACATTTCACTAAATAGTCCTTAAATTTCTTCCAATCCTGCGTCACCTTCTCCTCCCTCTGGTCTCGGATTCTCGCGGTCAGTTCTGCGAGTTCCATGTATTCCATTAACTTCATTTGCCATTCTTCCACTGTTGGTAGCTCTTCACCTTTCCAGTTCCTTGCCAATAAAATTCTCGCTGCTGTAGTGGCATACATAAAAAATACTCTATCCTGACTGGGTATTTCTTCATTGGTCATGCTCAGGAGAAATGCCTCTGGTTTCTTACCAAAGGTAACTTTCATTACCTTCTTAAGTTCATTATAAATCTTATCCCAGAAGGCACTTACCCCTGGGCACAACCACCACATATGATAAAAGGTACCTTGTGCAGCTTTACATTTCCAACACACATCTGACATTTTAGAATTCATCTTTGCTAACTTAACTGGTGTCAGATACCATCTATATATCATTTTCATTATGTTTTCTCTTAAACTATTACAAGCAGTAAAATTGATACCTTTCTGCCACAATCTCTCCCAGTCATTCATCATAATATTATGTCCAACATCTTTCGCCCAGTCAATCATTGCCGATTTAACCAGTTCGTCTTTCGTATGCCACTCTAGCAACAAATTATACATCTTGGAAAGGTTTTTAGAGTTTGATTCAATCAGTTCTGTCTCCAGTTTAGATTTTTCCATTTGAAAACCAATCTTTTTATCTAGTTTAAATAGTTCATTTACTTGGTGATACTGCAGCCAGTCGGTGACTCTATCTTTAACTTGCTCATAACTTTTTAACTTGATTACGTCACCTTCCTGCTGCAGTATGTCCATGTATCTCAACCAACTTGTAGACATATTCGGTCTCTTATAAGCCTTGGCCTCCACTGGTGAAATCCATCTAGGAGTCTTTCTCTCAAATAAGTCTTTATACCTTGTCCAAACCTGATACAAAGCTTTCCTAACTATATGATTTTTGAAAGTTTTGTGGACTTTAACTTTGTCGTACCAAAGGTATGCATGCCATCCAAACGCATTGTCGTATCCTTCCAAGTCCAACACATCCGTATTTTCTAGTTTAAACCAGTCTTTTAACCAGCAAAAGGCCGCTGCTTCAAAATAAATCTTCAGCTCTGGCAGGGCAAATCCTCCTCTTTCTTTAGAGTCTGTCAAAATCTTAAATTTGATTCTGGGTTTTTTGCCCTGCCATATAAACTTCGATAGGTCCTTTTGCCATATCTTAAAACAGTCCATTTTGTCCAAAATTGGTATGGCTTGGAATAAAAACAGCATCCTTGGTAAGACATTCATTTTAATCGCCGCAATTCTTCCCATTAACGACAGTTTCAATCTTGTCCAAATCTCCAAATCTTTCTTGATCTCTGTCCACAACTTTTCGTAATTGTCTTTGTACAGGTTTAAATTTTTAGCTGTGAGATTGACTCCTAGATATTTTACATTTTTTACAAAATTAAGTCCAGTGCCTTCTTGTAATCTCTGTATCTGTTCTGACCTCATATTCTTACTTAAAACTTTGGTTTTCTGTTTATTTAGTTTGAAGCCGGCAACCCGCCCAAATTGCTCAATTACTTCCAGGGCTTTGGGAACACTATTTTCGGTTCCTGTAGGGATACATCAAATCATCTGCAAAGGCGCGTAATTTGTATTCCTTCTCTCCCACCCTAATTCCTTTTATCTGTTTGTCCTTTCGTAACATATTTAAAAGGACCTCCAGGACCGTGATGAATAATAAAGGGGAGATAGGGCACCCTTGTCTTGTTCCTTTCTGAACTTCGATTTCTTCCGATATCACACTGTTAATTATTATTTTTGCTCTTTGTTCTGTATAAATGGCATTAATGCCATTCAAAAATCTTTCTCCAACTCCCATTACTTCCAGATTCTTTTTCATAAATGTCCAAGATATATTATCAAAAGCTTTTTCCGCATCTATAAACATAAGTGCTGCATCTATATTTATGTTTCTTTCCAGTTTTTCCAAAATGTCCACAATGATTCTTGTATTATTACTTATCTGTCTTCCTGGTAAGAAACCTGCTTGATCTTTATGTATATAATCTTTCAACACTCTTTTCAATCTTGTAGCCAATACATTAGCAAAAATTTTGTAATCCACATTCAAAAGGGAGATTGGTCGGTAATTTTTCATTAGAGTTTTTTCTGTCCCTGGTTTTGGAATCAGTGTGATAAAGGCTTCTTCCACGTCTCTGGTGCCCTATCTCCTTCAAGGATTTTATTGCAAATTTCCTTCAAAGGCTGTAATAGCCAGTCTTTCAAAGTCTTATAATATTTTGCTGTTAGTCCGTCTGGTCCTGGGGCCTTCCCAAGTTGCATATTACTTATTGCATCTGAAATTTCTTGTGTCGATATCGGGTGGTTGAGATTTGCTAGTTTATCCTCTGGGACTTTATGTAATCCATTTTTTTCCAGAAATCGGTCTATCTCTGATTCTTTTATCTTCTCCTCCTTGTACAGTTGCTTGTAGAATTTTTGGAAACACCATCTGATTTCTTCCGGGTTCTCTATCATTCTTCCATTCACTTCCAAGTTGGTGATGACATTCGCCTTTTGTCTCTTCTTTAACTGCCAAGCCAGTAATTTTCCACATTTATTAGCAGATTCAAATGATCTTTGTTTCATCCATTTCACTTTCCACTCGATATCTTGGTTCACAAATTTTGCATATTGGGATTGCAAGTATTTGATCTCTTTTTGATTTTTACACATTTCGGATGACCTCTTAATTCTTTTTCTTTAGCTTTAATTTGCTTCAGCAATCTTTCCATTTCCGCATTTTGAAGTTTTTTCTTTTTTGCTTTTTCACTTATGAGGAATCCTCTCATTACAGCTTTACTTGCATCCCAAGCAATCCTCTTTTCAACACTCGAATTCCAATTAATTTGAAAATACTCTTTCATCTTCTTTGCAGCTCTTTCTACCAGCTTGGCATCTCTCATTAAAGTGTCATCCATTCTCCATCTAAGAGAGTCCTTAGAAACCATCTTTAAATTTACCTGTACAGGATTGTGATCTGAACATGTCTTGGGGCCGATTTCTGCTTTTTGTATTTTTGGTGTCAGCTCCTTCGAGATCCAGATGTAATCTATCCTCGACCATGACTGCTGCGATTCACTGAAAAAAGTTGCCTCTGTTTCTGTTGGATTTTTTAACCTCCAAGCATCCTCTAAGTTCAAATTGTCCACCATTTCAAAAAAAGTCTTGGGTAGTTTCCCATCATTTGTAAGTTTTGTTCTTTGAGATCTGTCCATTAATGTGGAAACTGCCCCATTGAAATCTCCAAGGCAAACAATTTTATAATCCAAATAATCAAGCAGCAGATCATGTAGATTCTTGTAAAAAGTTGACTTTCCTTCATTTGGTGCATAAAGTCCCAGAATCAGAAAATTTTCGCCTTGTACTTTAATTTCGATTGCGATATATCTCCCTTCATCATCTTTAAATAGCTGTCTTGGGCTGTATTTTTCATTTGCATATATTGTTGTTGTTGTTCAGTCGTTCAGTCGTGTCCGACCTTCGTGACCCCATGGACCAGAGCACGCCAGGCACGCCTATCCTTCACTGCCTCTCGCAGTTTGGCCAAACTCATGTTAGTAGCTTCAAGAACACTGTCCAACCATCTCATCCTCTGTCGTCCCCTTCTCCTTGTGCCCTCCATCTTTCCCAACATCAGGGTCTTTTCTAGGGAGTCTTCTCTTCTCATGAGGTGGCCAAAGTACTGGAGCCTCAACTTCAGGATCTGTCCTTCCAGTGAGCACTCAGGGCTGATTTCTTTGAGAATGGATAGGTTTGATCTTCTTGCAGTCCATGGGACTCTCAAGAGTCTCCTCCAGCACCATAATTCAAAAGCATCAATTCTACGGCGATCAGCCTTCTTTATGGTCCAGCTCAAAACATCTACTTCTGCTTCATTGACTATGCAAAAGCATTTGACTGTGTCGACCACAGCAAACTATGGCAAGTTCTTTGCATATATTACCACTCCTCTTTTCTTGACTTTGTCCGATGATATAAATTCCTGGCCTAGTTTTTTGTTCTGTAATAATCTTCTATGTCGTCGGGTGATGTGGGTCTCCTGTAAACATATAATGTCCAAATTCTTCTTTTCCAAATTATAAAACACTCTGCGTCTCTTTGGTCTCTGATTTAATCCCCGAACATTCCAAGTTATTAGTTTCAGCGCCATTATCTATGAGTTTAGTCTCCTCCTCCAGATGCCTCTCCTTTCTTTCCTTCCTCTGGATCCTTGTCACTTGGTCCTGGCACCCCCGGCGGCAACAACCTTTCTGAAAATCTGTACAATAATGCTGGGTCGAGTGCTGTATCTTTGAAGAAGTCGAGATGTTTATCCACAAACTTTTGCTTCTCCAGCCGGGGACTTTATCCTTATCTTTATCCCTTCAAACGTGAATGCCAGGCCTTCTGGAAATTCCCAACTGAAGGAGATGTTCTTTTTCCTTAGTTCTGTGGCTAGATCGTTATAAAAAATTCTTTTATCGAGGAAAAATTTGGGGATATCCTTATAAAAAATGACTTTGTTCTGCTGAACCACTAGGTTATTTTTGTAGTGCAAGTCCAGAAAGAAGTCTCTATCGTGTCTATCGTGAGTCACAATCAGACAGTCACTGACCGTTTTAGTGTTTTTCTTCCCTCTGGATCCTCTAGGTCCAAATCTGAAGGTCTTCACTATGCGTGCTGAGACGTCTGTTTCTTCCAGGTGCCAATATGTTGAGAATAACTCCACAATATATGCCTTTAAGCTGTCACCCTCCAATTCTGGAAGTCCTCTCAAACGGATGTTTCCTTCTCTCTGGTGTAGTTGCAGAAAGGCAAGAGATTCCTCCACTGATCTTTGTCTTGTTCCAATTTTTTCTAAATTCTCCAAATCAATATTGTCCAATTTCTCTTCCACTGATCTTATTTTCTGTTTCACTCCCTTTAATTCCTCTGTATCCTTTTTCAGAGCCGTCACCTCCTTCTCAATTTTATTAATTTCTTCTCTATTTTTCTTGACGTTCTCCTCAATTTGTCCAATTGATCTTTCCAGTGTTTGCGTGGAATTTTTTATATCAGCTTTAATGTCAATTTGGAGTTTTTCTATTGCAGCATTCACTGTTGTATTAACTGCACCAACTGAGGCCTGTGTTTGCTTCAGCTCTTCTGTAACATTTTTAAATCCTTCTGCTAATTCAGCAACACTGGCAGCTATTTTCTCCATTTGTTCCTGAAGAGTTAAGGAAACAGATCCCTTTCTTTGTGCAGAGCTAGTTGTTTTTGATCTAGTGTCCATTTCCTGTAAACTCTGCAATTGTAGTCTCAAGGTCAACCCAGTTGCTGTGGTAACAATCTCAGACATTCACAGTAGAAGACCAACAGTCCCAAAAGTAAACACCAGGTGGCCAGCAGCTCAGTTCAGAAAACAAAGAGGCAGCTGAGCCAGGAGTCCCACACCATTCCGATAATCCAATTCCTAGGCAAGGAATTCAAAGTTCCAAAATCTCACTTTTCTAAGCCAAAAAAGAGTCAATTTTAAAAAGCCCAAGTCAGTAGCTGTTTTTCCACTTACAGTGTTACCACAGAGCCCATAAAACTACGTCCGGCAACAAAGTATCTAAAATGTCTCCACTGGTAAACAGTCTCTGAAACAGTAACGAAAGTAGATGGCAACAATATAACGCAGCCCGCTACCGACCCGGAATCCTAATCCAGAGGGCGAGCGGTGACTTCTTTTGCCATATCTCTAATATATAAGTCTTAAAACAAGCTCTAAACAACTTTTAATCCACTTTTAAAAAGTTTGGCAGAGTTCGTAAAACTTTTCCGTTATTCGCGGCTTTGCTCTTTAAGCGCTACCGAGCTCCAGCAAGCAGTTCAAAGGGAACAGGCTTCCTTTTAAAGCTTTCTCTGTAAGTCTATGTCTTCAAAGTTGCAAAACAGTTTGTAAAGTTTACTTACAGAGCTTCTTTTTGCAAATTTCTAAGTCGGAAGCATCGGGTGCTCAGGTCTGGCGGGATCGCTGCTTTGTTCACCGGAGGCTGCCGTCTCTTCAGTCCCGTACCGGAGCCCCGCTCGCCTAGTTTTCCCCCTTACGAGGGTCCACTAGGAGCGGAGACGGTACGTCTGGGACCCACAAGACACAGGTCCACGGGACGCTCTTCCCGTGGCTTTAAGGGACCCGCGGCGCAGGCACGGTAATCCCTAACGCCTCACGGTGAACGGAGCTATGCAGCTCCCGTCCGCCATTACCCGGCACCTAACCGGAAGTCGTGTTTTTAATATTCTGTTGGGAGCCGCCCAGAGTGGCTGGGGAAACCCAGCCAGATGGGCAGGGTATAAATTATATTATTATTATTATTATTATTATTATTATTATTATTATTATTATTATTACATGTTCCAGATATGAGTCAACCAGCAGCTACTGTAAGACAGACCTTCACACACCCAGCAAAGAAATGGTGGAGGGCATGAGGGAATGGTGGGTTTGATGGGAGAAGAAATAGCTAAGAAGGACAAAAGATTGTTCATGTACGCGACAACTGCAGCAAGAATATTGCTCGCCCAAAAGTGGAAATTACAGGAATTACCAACGATTGATGAGTGGCAGACGAAGATGGTGGAATATGCTGAACTTGCAAAACTGACCGGCAGGGTCAGAAACCAGGATGACTCAAGGTTTCAAAGAGATTGGAGTAAATTTGTGGAGTACTTAAGATTGAACCGAGGAAGTTTAAAAACACTAGTAGGATTGGAATAAACCTTTGACATAGTTCAATAGATGAAGTGGTAAAAACTGTGCGATGAGAATGGACTAGAAAACCTGCTGACGAGAGGGAGGGGAGTCACAGCTCGGCAGAGCATAGATTTGGGTAATTTGTGTGTAGATGTTAAATTGGCTGTAATTTGATATATTTGAAAATAACAAAATTATTTGGGGGGGAAAAACAGAGTGGCTGGGGAAACCCAACCAGATGGGCAGGGTATAGATAATAAATTATTATTAATTATTATTAATTATTTATTATGGCACCACAGAGATGGGATCTATGTTCCCACTTATCTTCTCTTTTCATGGTATCTTCCACACTACAACTTCCACAGTCCAGAGGCCTCAGAAAGAGCTCAAGAGAACAACATAAGATAATCACACCATGACACTTTCCAACTTAATTAAGCCCAAAAGGCCAACACAAACCACATTGGTGAATTTTTGTTTCTGAGGTTGGTTCCGACTGCATTCTCTCCTTCTCTCTGTACCTTCAGAGCGTTGTTCCACAGGATCCCAGTGCCATGGAAGCAGCCATTCTCTTTCTGGCTGTAAGCCAGAGCGGCCTGAGCATCCAGGATGTGTTTTTCATCCACAAAGATGTAGGGTCTGGCTCGGGAAAAGGACTTGAGCGTAAACGCCGTCAGCCTGCAAGAAAGCCACAGAGCATAGCAGAGTCAGTCACCAGTCACAAATGCATTTGGGGAAATTTGAAAGGCAGAAGAGCAGAAATGTACCCTTTGATAGGACCTCAGAATGAATAATATGGGTTGCAACACCAGGAAAGCATTTTCACGTATGAAACAAAAAATTGATAGCTTAAGCTAAGGAATAAAGGTAAAGGTAAAGGGACCCCTGACCATTAGGTCCAGTCGCGGACGACTCTGGGGTTGCGGCGCTCATCTCGCTTTATTGGCCGAGGGAGCCGGCGTACAGCTTCTGGGTCATGTGGCCAGCATGACTAAGCCGCTTCTGGCGAACCAGAGCAGCGCATGGAAACACCATTTACCTTCCCGCCAGGAGCGTACCTATTTATCTACTTGCACTTTGACGTGCTTTCGAACTGCTAGGTTGGCAGGAGCAGGGACTAAACAACAGGAGCTCACCCTGTTGTGGGGATTCGAATCACCGACCTTCTGATCGGCAGCCCTAGGCTCTGTGGTTTAACCCACAGCGCCACCCGCGTCCCAAGCTAAGGAATACAGAATTGTATTAAGATAGAATATATCCTGGGGTAGGGATTGTGGAAATTACAGGCTGGTTAGCTTAACATCTGTCAATGATAAAATTACCAAGCATATAGAAGAACAAGCCTTGCTGGAGTAGAACCAGCATGGCTTCTGCAAGGACAAGTCCTGTCCCACAAACCTATAGAGCCCTATGAGAGTGTCAACAAGCATATAGATAAGGGTGAGCCAGCTGACATGGTGTATTTGGACTTTCAAGGTAACTCAACCAGGTAAGCTCCCCCTGCTCAACATGTATATATGCCTTGCGTAAATGAGGCGGCCTCTGTCAATCTCACCAGGTGTTTCCTGGGCTCCGGTTATATTGTCCAAAGCTGCTATAGGAGCCATCAGAGTGCTTGTAGTTCAGTTGCCTCTGGTAGCCTGAAATGGAAGGATTTTTTGTCCTTTTTTAATCTTCTTGATTAAATTTGCAACTTACCCAAGGTTGAATATTTTCTTGAGACTTACAGTTCTGAAACCTGATAAACAAGGACTACTTTTCCATTTTGCGCGGATCATTTTGTGAATTATGTCTACTTCTGCAATAATAGGAGAGGAGTGTGCTCTTTATAGAATCATAGAATCATAAAATCATAGAGTTGGAAGAGACCACAAGGGCCATCCAGTCCAACCCCCTGCCAAGCAGGAAACACCATCAAAGCATTCCTGACAGATGGCTGTCAAGCCTCTGCTTAAAGACCTCCAAAGAAGGAGACTCCACCACACTCCTTGGCAGCAAATTCCACTGTCGAACAGCTCTCACTGTCAGGAAGTTCTTCCTAATGTTTAGGTGGAATCTTCTTTCTTGTAGTTTGAATCCATTGCCCGTGTCCGCTTCTCTGGAGCAGCAGAAAACAACCTTTCTCCCTCCTCTATATGACATCCTTTTATATATTTGAACATGGCTATCATATCACCCCTTAACCTTCTCTTCTCCAGGCTAAACATACCCAGCTCCCTAAGCCGTTCCTCATAAGGCATCGTTTCCAGGCCTTTGACCATTTTGGTTGCCCTCCTCTGGACACGTTCCAGCTTGTCAGTATCCTTCTTGATTTATGGCAATGCTACATTCAGTGTTTTCCTAAATGCTACCCAAAACTCGTCAAATATACCATTTTGGGGAAAGGAAGCAGTAAGATAGCATATCATTTAACATTTCTTTTAATCCATTTTTTAAAAATTAAACTTGTACACCTCCCTTCACCCAAAGATCTCAGGGCAGTTCACACTAAGAAACATACAAAATAAAGACACAAAATACATGATAAAAACAAGAACAAAACAAACTCATAACCTCATTGATAAATGCTGCTGTCCACTCACAGAGACAGAAAGAAAGTGGGTACACAAACACACACCTAGTTGATTCAAGGGATCTGAGTAGATCCAGCAGAATTAATCCGAGCCTTGTAAAGCACATAGATTTGAAGGAGGAAGTGAGAAAGAGCATCACTCTTCCAACTTCCTCCTTTGGCTCTATGTACTTTTCGGGGAGGAAAGGCTACTCAGCCATACAGCCAACGGGGCGGTGATGGATGCTCAGAGGCTATGTGGGCATCAAAAGAAGACCCGGAAACTGCCATTAATCCAGAATGCAGCAGCTGGACTGGTGACTGGGAGTGGCCGCCGGGACCACATAACACCGGTCCTGAGAGATCTACATTGGCTCCCAGTACATTTCCGAGCACAATTCAAAGTGTTGGTGCTGACCTTTAAAGCCCTAAACGGCCTCAGTCCTGTATACCCCCATCATTCTGCCCGCACACTGAGGTCCAGTGCCAAGGGCCTTCTGGCAGTTCCCTCACTGCGAGAAGCAAAGCTACAGGGAACCAGGCAGAGGGCCTTCTCGGTAGTGGCACCCGCCCTGTGGAACGCCCTCCCATCAGAGGTCAAAGAGATAAACAACTACCTGACATTTAGAAAATACCTGAAGGCAGCCCTGTTTAGGGAAGTTTTTAATCTGTGATATTCTAATGTATTTTAATATTTGTTGGAAGCCGCCCAGAGTGGCTGGGGAGACCCAGCCAGATGGGCGGGGTACAAATAAATTATTATTATTATTATTATTATTATTATTATTATTATTATTATTAGAACACTCCACCCTCAGGTTCCCAATAGGTTCAAAGTGTGTCCTGAACTCAAAGTCCCAGTGATTAAAATTGGTCCCTACTAGCAATCTAGCAACTAGTGTGGTAGTTAATTAATGTATTGATTTCGGTCCATTAAAGCAGGCAGCCATGCTTATAAATATAGACAGAGTAATAGCTGTCAACTTTCCCCTTTTTAAAAACGAAATTCCCTTATTCTGAATAGCATTCCTCGCAAGAAAAGGGAAAAGTTGACAACTATGGACTGAGTGAATCTACATTGTTCCTCCCGCCCTGCAGGAATTTTCCCCGTACGCCCCCTCTTCACAAGTTTTTCTTACCAGCCACTAAGTATCCGATGGCCTTGGACTTGACCTCTTCCGTCAGCTGCTCAGTCTTATTCAGGTACTCCAGGATGTAGATGTTGGGGGCAAAGAGGGCCAAGTTCTGCTCCCCACAGCCGTAGGGCATCCGAAGAAGCTGGTGGAGGTTCTCTATAGCTGTTCCAAGGAGGTCCCCTGGGATGTGGGAAGAGGAGGGGAGGGGAAAGATGGACTCAAGGGGCTGGTTGGAATATGAGGGGGTGCTGCAGAGCCACCGAGTTAAACGCATGACAAAAGAAAACATCAAAGCATTGCAAAATTCTGTAAGGAAATCACAGATCAGGGAGCGGGAGGAAAAAAAACAGCTTCAGGTGGAATTGTAATGAAAATGCTGTGGGAGGACAGAATGGCCAGATGGAATCAGAGAAATATTAAGTGCTAATGAGATACAACATAAAAGGTACCGTATTTTTCACTCCATAGGGCGCACCGGACCAGAGGGAGCACCTCGTTTTTAGAGGAGGAAACAAGAAAAAAAAATATTTTTCTGGTTTTCCTCCTCTAAAAGCCCTGTTTTTTGAGGATCAGCTAAAGGTTTTGCAGCTTTTTTTGCAAAGGGAAAAGCCCTGTTTTTTTTTAGGATCAGTGTAGTGGTATTCCTGCAACCCCCCTCCAGCCAATTATCCACCTCTGAGCCCAGTGGAGCTTTTAACAACACAGAGGAGGTTTGCAGGAACCCAGAGCACAACCAAACACACAAATAAGCTGCCACCACTCCCTGTCTGTGAAGCCGATAGAAGTTTCAGGGAGTCACACTTCTACCTTAATTACCCAGACTTCACACCTTGGCACACTTTACCGTGTAGCCAAATAACACTCATAAAAACCTGGTAGGGTCCGAGTTGGTCAGGCGCTGGACTCAGCTTCACTTTAACCAAAGGCAAACAAGGCAACAAAACTATAGTTCAAAAGTTTATTAAAAAGAAAGAGATTAAAACAAAGGTTACACGTTTCTTAGAAAAGAGTACAATCAGAAAACAAATACATTGTAAAATATAACTGACTAAACATACTCACGAAAAAGGCTTTAACTAAAATAAGAGAAAGTTGTTCCTGGCTCTGTCCTCCAGCTAGAATACATAGTGGGTGACGGGCAGCCGGCCACTGCCCACAGCTGAAATAACAGCCCTCCTGGTCAAACAAAGCCCACAAGAGTCTGACAATTAGCACCCTTAAACGCGGGATTGATATACAAAATTATCCCACGGGGGGTTCCGATTTCCCACCTATCACATGCGATCTTGAATATACATCCTCCAATGGCTAAGGACCTTAAGCGTATTTCACTATTGTCAAGTAATTAACACAGCTGTGCGAATGTTGATTCACAGGGCTCCGAATGTCTGGTTCCTCCCTGTTTTCCCAGCCTCGCTGTTTCCAAATTAATGGTCACTGTTTGATCTTTAACTCTCCCTCCCAGCTGTGTCAAGGTTGCCACTTAGCATAAATCCCTGTTTGACTCTAGATAGCCCCTTAAAGGAGGATGAGTTTATCTTAAAGGGACAGCCAGGCACGACGAGCAGACCCGCATTCTAAAGATGCCAATATACTTATACATGGCAACCCCTAGTTCACCTCTGGAGAGGCCTACTCGCACTACAATCAGCTAAAAGTTTTGCAGCTTTTTTGCAAAGGGGGAAAAGCAAAGCTCCTTTTGCAAAGGGGGAAAAGCAAAGCTCCTTTTGCAAAGGGGGAAAAGCAAAGAGGAAAAGCCCCATTTTTATGGGGTTCAACTCACATTTCTGCAGCTTCTAAAGGAAAGGGAGCCTTTTCTACAGTTTCCAGACAGATAATCTAATCAGCCAGTCACATGTCGCTGGGGAAACAAACAACCTCCCTCTGCAGCACATTCAACAATGGAGGCCTGGGCAAGAGGGCGGGGCTGAAAGGGAGCCAGGGACTCTTATCTCTCTCCCGATCTCTTGCTGATCAGCTGCTGAGCGGGGTCCTTTCAACACCCCCTTTTCTCTTTGTAAAATAAAAAGCATGATCCTCTTTTGGCCCCTGGGCAATTCAGCTCCAGGGACCACCATTCGCTCCATAAGACGCACAGATATTTCTCCTTACTTTTCAGGAGGGAAAAAGTGCTTCTTATGGAGTGAAAAATACGGCAAATGACCCCTGGATGGTTAAGTCCAGTCAAATGCGACTATGGGGTTGCAGCGCTCATCTCGCTTTCAGGCTGTCCACAGACAGCTTTTCCGGGTTATGTGGCCAGCATGACTATGTTAGCATTTTCACCCCTCCCATTCTGAGAATCGGATGATTCAGTGGGGAGAGATGATTCAGTGTTCCTAACTCTGAGCTCTGAATGAAGTGTGCTGTTATCTCTGCTGTAGATTAGATGGCTGATAACATGATTTAGCTTGTAGAAATAAAGAAGGATTACTTCTAAAACCGCCGGAGCAGAAATGCATCTGTTTATTGGTCGCTCTCGTTGGGGCTCATAGCTAGAAGTTATGTGAAGGTGTTCCAGTCGTCCTGCCTATGGGCAGAAGACGTGGAAGATACACCCAGCGTAATTCAACAGACTAAACCGTTTCGGGTGCAATGGAACACTGTGACGGAAAGCAGAGCACACACAAATGCCGATTACCGACTATCAGCGGTACCTATTTATCTACTTGCACTGGCATGCTTTCGAACTGCAGGAGCTGGGACACAGCAACGGTAGCTCACCCCGTCGCAGGGATTCAAACCACTGACCTTCTGATTGGCAAGCCCAAGGGGCTCAGTGCTTTAGACCACAGCACCACCTACGTCCCTAGTTAGCCACATGAGTAACACCTACCTGCCTTGTATGTTTAATCTAACAAGTGCAAGTACACTGAGTAAAAGTTATTTGTTATTTAAACTTTAAAAAGAGAGACTTTCATAGCTGTCAACTTTCCCCCCTTTTTTAAAGGGAAATTCCCTTATTCCGAATAAGATTACTCGCAAGAAAAGGGAAAAGTTGACAGCTATGGACTTCTATAGGACGGGAAAGGGAACTAGCTAAAGGGTTAAACAACCCGGTCTCTTCCTTTCGCATAGTTCTGTAAATGGGAACTAGAGTCCAATTCCCACAGATTATTAGTGCCAGGTTGCCGGAGAAATGGGTAGGCTCAGGTGGAGGCATAATTAAGGAGGCAGGGGGAGGCCAGGCCAAGAAAGCATGTGCTCGAATAAGAGGAAAGACAAGCAGAAAATAAGTGAGAAATATTTACGGCATGTAGCACTGAGTTCCAGATAGACACATTCCTTTCCAGGATACTCCATTCCATTACCCCTCCCACTTGAATTCCCTTCCCAAAAGTTAGCACCCCATGTCCATGGGGCATGCTCAATCCTCACTGAGCTGTTCCATTCCGCCCCAGCCCCAGCCCTTAGCTCTCTTTCCACAACTTGGTTTGCTACTTCTGCAAATCTTGGGCTTCCTCCAAGCCTGCTGACATCTTCTATGTGGACGGTGCTGTCTTGACTGCATAAGCAACTACACTCAACCCAGGACGTTGGAACTGCAGAGAGCCGTTAACATGTGTGGAAGGGTGAAGACTGGGCCAGATGGCGTGGAATTCAGAGCGTTTACACAGTGTCTCTGTGAAGCCCGAGTCGTGGCAAGTTTTCATGACTTACCCAGCACACAGGAGGAGGCCCTGGCTGAGCCCTCCACCACATTGTCTGGCAGCTTTAAAGAAAGAGGTCCTGATGACTTTGACTTCTCTGCAAGCAGAACAGAGAGAGTTTTTTCATAGAATCATAGAGTTGGAAGAGACCACAAGGGCCATCCAGTCCAACCCCCTGCCAAGCAGGAAACACCATCAAAGCATTCCTGACAGATGGCTGTCAAGCCTCTGCTTAAAGACCTCCAAAGAAGGAGACTCCACCACACTCCTTGGCAGCAAATTCCACTGCCGAACAGCTCTCACTGTCAGGAAGTTCTTCCTAATGTTTAGGTGGAATCTTCTTTCTTGTAGTTTGAATCCATTGCCCCGTGTCCGCTTCTCTGGAGCAGCAGAAAACAACCTTTCTCCCTCCTCTATATGACATCCTTTTATATATTTGAACATGATGATAATAATAATCTGTATGTTGCAGATGTGGCCTTACCAGTTATGTGAGATTTATGCAGAGAAATGGGTAGGGAGACCTATAATACTGTAATACCTCACCCATTTGGCTGGGTTTCCACAGAATATTAAAAACACGATAAAACATCAAACATTACAAACTTCCTTGAACAGGATTGCCTTCTGGTGTATTCTGTAAGATAGCTGTTTATTTCCTTGACATCTTATGGGAGGGCATTCCATAGGGCAGGTGCCACTATTGAGAAGGCCCTGTCTGCTTGGTTCCCTGTAACCTCACTTCTTGCAGGGAGGGAACCACCAGAAGGCCCTTGGAGCTGGATCTTGGTGTCCAGGCAGAATGATGGGGGTGGAGATGCTCCTTCAGGTAGCAGACACTTACCAGCTGCACATAGCAGGTTGCTGAAGACCACGTCCCTCTCAACACCTTCTGGCTTCATGAGGAGAGGAGAGAAAAGAAAAGGGGAGGCGAGAATGAGAATGAGAATGAGAAACTCTGCAGAAGTAACACCTAGGCTGAGAATGAAAAAAGTTCTGCATTCCAGCAGTGTACAGAAAGAAATACCGGTAGTCTGGTTGGAAAGATAAAGAAAACTTAAGGTGTATTCCTCATGGCAAACAAAGCCATTCTAAATATTATTTAGTTATTACAAACCCTTCACCCTGAAGTCCCTGTATATCAATTTTACATGCAGCCAAGATAGAGCCGATAAGTTAACACTGGCACATGCTAGCTCACATTGACTGAAACTTGGAGAACAAGCAGGAAGTAAAACCTGAAATAGCCTACCTTACCAAAAAGTACCATATTTTTCCATGTATAAGATACCTCCATGTGTAAGACAACCCATACTTTTAAAATCCAAAATTAAGAAGTCAATATGTTAGACATCAAACAGAACAACTCTGAGCTTTTGACAGGAAATCGCCAAAAACTGTTAAGCTTTTTTGGGGGGAAGTTGGCCAATGTTGTTGAGCTTTTTGGGGTTACCATATTTGAAGAGCCCAAGTCCGAACCCCTGTGCAATGTGGATTTAAAATGACCCCAAGTTCACCAAAAAAACCCACCATTGTCTTATACACAAAAGAATACAGTACATTCATACCTCGTGTTGCGTACATTTGGGATATGCACTCCCGCCCCCGGAAGTATTTTCCGGAGCGCACACAACCGCCGGATGCGTAGAACGCTTCTGCGCACTTCGTGCATGCGCAGAAGTGCTCCAATGGCATGGCTTCCGGTTTTCGGGGTTTTTTTTTACGTACGTTCGAGTTACGCACGCCCGCGTTACGCATGGCGACCCAGAACGGATTGCGTGCGTACCCCGGGGTTCCACTGTAATTGCTGAAAATGAAGGAATCAGTGGGAAGAGCAAGTTCCCTTTCTCTCTATCATCCGCCAATGATCCAGGCATCTTATTGCAAACATTGTTGCTTTACCATGCCCTCCAACATTTCTCAGGGGCAATGGGGAGGAAAAGCGGGACATTCCAAGATCAAATCAGAAACAGGGGCGGCTTCTGTAAATCCGGGACTGTCTCTGGAAAATAGGGACACTTGGAAGGTCTGCTTAATTGCACACAAAATCACACTTATGTGGCTGATGTAAATAAACATTCATTCATTCATTCATTCATTCATTCATTCTCTCTCTCTCTCATCACACTTATGCAACCCCCAATCAAGATTAAAGCAGCCCTTGTACCTCGACCAAAAGAGATTTGATCATAGTGTCCTTCTGCCCTTCGCTGGGCATCTCCACTATTTCGTTCCCACAGAGCTGTTCAGAGTTCACGGCTTCAGCACTTGCTGTGAAGTTTATTTCCCCTAGAAGAGAGAAAAAGGACCGCCCTCGTTCTATTTTGTCAATAGCATGGTTCCCTTGCAATCCTTTCCACTCTTATCAGGCTATTTAAAGTTGGGAGAGAAATCAATGCATACCCAAAATGTAGGCAGTACCCAAATTTGCCACGGACTAAAAATACAGTAGGGACGTGGGTGACGCTGTGGGTTAACCCACAGAGCCCAGGGCTTGCCGATCAGAAGGTCGGCTGTTCGAATCCCCACAATGGGGTGTGCTCCCATTGCTTGGTCCCTGCTCCTGCCAACCTAGCAGTTCGAAAGCACATCAAAGTGCAAGTAGATAAATAGGTACCACTCCGGTGGGAAGGTAAATGGTGTTTCCGTGCGCTGCTCTGGTTTGCCAGAAGCGGCTTAGTCATGCTGGCCACATGACCCGGAAGCTGTACGCCGGCTCCCTTGGTCAGTAAAGCGAGATGAGCACCGCAACCCCAGAGTCGGCGACTGGACCTAATGGTCAGGGGTCCCTTTACCTTTACCTTTAAAAATACAGTATTTACATGCCTGAAATGCACCAACCCCCCCCCCAAAAAAACCACACCATCACTGCACTCTAAATATGGCAACTGTAGGAGGAATCAGGACTCCTTTCATATACAGTCGTACCTTGGATCTGGAACGCCTCCGGAGTGGAACGTTTTGGATCCCAAACGCAGAAAACCCAGAAGTGAGTGTTCCAGTTTGCGAACATTCTTTGGAACCCAAACATCCGACGCAACTTCAGTGGCTTGCGATTGGCTGCAGGAGCGTCCTGCAGCCAATTGGAAGCCGCGCCTTGGTTTCTGAACGTTTTGGAAGTCAAACAGACTTCCGGAACAGATTCTGTTCGACTTCTGAGGTAACACTGTATACACTGTATAAGGGTTTAGAAGACAGTTGTCCCACTGGGTGAGTTTCCCCAGTTCCTAGCGTTGCTGCTTAGGGACCCAGGTGCCGCTGTGGGTTAAACCACAAAGTCTAGGGCTTGCCAATCAGAAGGTCGGCGGTTCAAATCACTGTGACGGGGTGAGCTCCTATTGCTCGGTCCCAGCTCCTGCCCACTAGCAGTTCGAAAGCACATCAAAGTGCAAGTAGATAAATAGGGTACCAGCTCCGGCGGGAAGGTAAACGGCGTTTCCGTGTGCTGCTCTGGTTCGCCAGAAGCGGCTTTGTCATGCTGGCCACATGACCCGGAAGCTGTCTGCGGACAAACGCCGGCTCCCTCGGCCTATAGAGCGAGATGAGTGCCACAACCCCAGAGTCGGACACAACTGGACCTAATGGTCAGGGGCCCCTTTACCTTTACCTTTAGAGTTGCTGCTTACCCAGAGATTTGGGAGTTACTGTCCAAGAGACCGTTTTCCTTTCATCGGCACACAGGCAATAAGACTCCTCCTCCTTCTCCAGAGGGGTAGCCACGAACTCAGCAGAGGGAGCCAGCGATATACTGACCTGTCCATGAACAGAAAGGCGTTACCGGGGTGGAAATAAAAGTCTCTCACCACTCAAGAGACTGGGGTGCCTGCAGCAATATGATTCTGTGCCTAGGCGATCCAAATTCTATGCCAAGGAAAAGAGGGCGAGGAGTTTTCGGGAATCGGGAGCCAAGCTAGGGCATTTCTCACCCTGATGCAGCGCTGCATGTAAGTGAAGACAGTGGCCTTCAGGGTGAACGCTTCGCCCCGCACCACAGAGTAGGGCAAGGTCAGATCAAGGAAGAATGGCTGGAAGGCCGTGAGGGAGGCAGTCTGGGCCAGGCCAAATCCCACATCCGGGGACAAGCAGAAAGCTCCCGCCTTCCACTCGGTGATGGTGTCCGGAATGGTCACGGGGATGTCAATCTCGCCTTGGGACTCGCCGCTGAGGGACAGAGAAGAACAAGAATCATAGAGTTGGAGGGGGTCCCAAGGGTCATCTATTTGTGTGTGTGTGTGTGTGTGTGTGTGTGTGTGTGTGTATCTTTTCAGATATATACATTCCATTGATTTTACAGTCATTTTGACATTTTAAAACTTGACTCCCTTCCCCCTCTTTCTGCAGTTCCTTAAATTTGTTTTTAATATATTCTGCATATCCAAATTAACTTACTCATTTATTTATCTTCTTTGAATACATACTCTTATATAACTGCAGGTTATTACAATAATCCTGCCAGTGTTTTTATCTGTTTACAATTTATCTGTAAATATTCAATTAACCATTTCCATTCTTTTATTAAAAGTTTGTTATCTTGATTTCTTATTCTTCTAGTAAGTTTTGCCATTTTTGCATATTCCATACGTTTTCATATCCAAAGAAATAGAGGAAAATAACAGAATGGGGAAAAACCAGAGATCTGTTCAAGAAAATTGGAGATATGAAAGGAACATTTCGTACAAAGATTACCACAATTAAGGACAAAAGTGGAAAGGACCTAACAGAAGCAGAAGACATCAAGAAGAGGTGGCAAGAATACACAGAGGAATTATACCAGAAAGATATGGAGGTCTCATACACCCCAGGTAGTGTGGTTGCTGACCTTGAGCCAGACATCCTGGAGAGTGAAGTCAAATGGGCCTTAGAAAGCCTTGCTAACAACAAGGTGCTACACTCAATATGCCAGCAAGTTTGGAAAACTCAGCAGTGGCCAGAGGATTGGAGAAGATCAGTCTACATCCCAATCCCAAAGAAGGGCAGTGCCAAAGAATGCTCCAACTACCGCACAATTGCACTCATTTCACACGCTAGCAAGGTTATGCTTAAAATTCTACAAGGCAGGCTTAAGCAGTATGTGGACCGAGAACTCCCAGAAGTGCAAGCTGGATTTCGAAGGGGCAGAGGAACCAGAGACCAAATTGCAAACATGCGCTGGATTATGGAGAAAGCTAGAGAGTTCCAGAAAAACATCTACTTCTGCTTCATTGACTACACAAAAGCATTGACTCGACCACAGCAAACTATGGCAAGTTCTTAAAGAAATGGGAGTGCCTGATCACCTCATCCGTCTCCTGAGAAATCTCTATGTGGGACAAGAAGCTACAGTTAGAACTGGATATGGAATAACTGATTGGTTCAAAATTGGGAAAGGAGTACGACAAGGCTGTATATTGTCTCCCTGCTTATTTAACTTATATGCAGAATTCATCATGCGAAAGGCTGGACTGGATGAATCCCAAACCGGAATTAAGATTGCCGGAAAAAATATCAACAACCTCAGATATGCTGATGATACAACCTTGATGGCAGAAAGTGAGGAGGAATTAAAGAACCTTTTAATGAGGGTGAAAGAGGAGAGCGCAAAATATGGTCTGAAGCTCAACATCAAAAAAACTAAGATCATGGCCACTGGTCCCATCACCTCCTGGCAAATAGAAGGGGAAGAAATGGAGGCAGTGAGAGATTTTACTTTCTTGGGTTCCATGATCACTGCAGATGGTGACAGCAGTCACGAAATTAAAAGACGCCTGCTTCTTGGGAGAAAAGCAATGACAAACCTAGACAGCATCTTAAAAAGCAAAGACATCACCTTGCCGACAAAGGTCCGTATAGTTAAAGCTATGGTTTTCCCAGTAGTAATGTACGGAAGTGAGAGCTGGACCATAAAGAAGGCTGATCGCCGAAGAATTGATGCTTTTGAATTATGGTGCTGGAGGAGACTCTTGAGAGTCCCATGGACTGCAAGAAGATCAAACCTATCCATTCTTAAAGAAATCAGCCCTGAGTGCTCACTGGAAGGACAGATCCTGAAGTTGAGGCTCCAGTACTTTGGCCACCTCATGAGAAGAGAAGACTCCCTAGAAAAGACCCTGATGTTGGGAAAGATGGAGGGCACAAGGAGAAGGGGACGACAGAGGATGAGATGGTTGGACAGTGTTCTCGAAGCTACTAACATGAGTTTGGCCAAACTGCGAGAGGCAGTGAAGGATAGGCGTGTGCTCTGGTCCATGGGGTCACGAAGAGTCGGACACGACTGAACAACAACAATCCTTATAATTCCCAAGAGAAAGGCTTCTGGTGGTTTTTTTTTTTTTTACAAACATTATTTTAAACATCCTTTTCATTTCATTGTATATCATTTCCCAGTAAGCCTTAACCTTACTACAAGACCACCACATGAGTTTGTATTTGATATCCTGCTTTATCACTACCCGAAGGAGTCTCAAAGCGGCTAACATTCTCCTTTCCCTTCCTCCCCACAACAAACACTCTGTGAGGTGAGTGGGGCTGAGAGACTTCAGAGAAGTGTGACTAGCCCAAGGTCACCCAGCAGCTGCATGTGGAGGAGCGGGGAAGCGAACCCGGTTCCACCAGATTACGAGTCTACCGCTCTTAACCACTACACCACACTGGCACCACACATATGATAAAAAGAACCTTCTTTCTCTTTACATTTCCAACATTTATTTGATTTAGTTTTGTACATTTTTGCCAATTTACTCGGTGTTTGATGCCATCGATAGGACCCCAAGCACCATCTAGTCCACTGCACAAATCCCAGCTAACAAATCACTGACAGATGGCCATCCAAGCTCTGCTTAAAAGCCTCCAGGGAAGGAGAGTCCACCACCTTCTGAGGGAGTCCGTTCCACTGCCCAACAGCTCTGGCCACCATAATGTTTAGCCAGAATCTCCTTTATTATAACTTGAATCCATTGATTTGGGCCCTGCACTCTGGAGCAGCAGAAAACAAGTTTCATAGAATCATAGAGTTGGAAGGGACCCCAAGGGTCATCTAGTACAAGCCCCGGCAATGTTTGATCCATCTTCAATGTGACAGGCCTTTAGATTTCTAAAGATGGCCGTGCAGGATGGGGAACATTTTCACAGCTCCCTTCTGCAAGCCATATCTTCATTTCCCATCACCAGGGAAATCCTGTAAAATGCACATCACTTCCAAGTATTCGAGGTGCTATCAAGAGCCTTGTCCTTCACCAATTTGCCTAATTCTCCCTAGGGTTATGGCTTGTAATAGGGCAGAGATTTTGCAGGGTGGGGGCTGTGTGGCCTTCCCGTTGTTGTTGGTCTCCAACTCCCATCAGCCCCAGGCTGGATGGCCTGTGAGCAGGCATGATGGAAAGTTGCATGGCAGTAACACCTGGAGGGCCACAGGTTCTCGGCATTTCTTTCAAGGGATTTTCGCTATGGAATCCCCCAGCACCACCACTGCCCTGTTGTTTATACTTGTTTTAATTGACACCAAAATGGGAATGCTTATGTGTAATGGTGAAAGGGTTTAATGTTGGAAAATTCCACTGCCGTACTCTAAGGGACTCTGAGCCTTAACTGAGTTGATAATGGAATGTTGTTTTCTGCTAGCTAACATGTGAGTGTTTAACCTTAGAGGTATTGAATCAAATTGCAACTTCGCCATCTTGGAAGGGTGATGGCTGGATTCCTTTGTTCCTGGGCTCTGTGAGCGTGAGAGTGTAGATGAAGCTCTCCAGATAAACAGCCCCAGGCAGGATACAGGTTGTGGGGAGAGACAGACCTCTGTTTCTAGGTCTGCTATACAATAAATAAATAAAATAATATATTATTTATATCCCGCCCATCTGGCTGGGTTTCCCCAGCCACTCTGGGCGGCTTCCAACCGAATATTAAAAACAATACAGCATCAAACATTAAAAACTTGTTTCACATTTTGTAGGATGCTGAGCCTTGGACTGGTGGCATATGTCTTATGGAGTTGTTTGGATGTGTCATCGGATGTTTTTGTTTCGTTTTGAAGAAAGTTCTGCAAGCAAAGCTTTCGTTAAACTTATGGGCCTTGACAGTGCTTCATTTCCAAAGGAGCCCGTTTTTATGCATCCAGTCGCTTCAAACTGCATAATATGAATATCTGCAATATGCGCACCCCACAAAGTCTGAAAACCATCACTTACTTCACTACATATGTGTTCCAGAGCCACGTCTCGGGAAAGTAGCTCCTGACAGTCTCCTTCTGTCTTCCTGTTCTTTCTGCTTGTGGTGCAAAAGTGTCTGGAGCTCTTGACAGTCTCCTCATGTCGACAGAGCTTGAAGCAGCTTGAAGGAAGAGGAGCATAGATGATAGCCATTGTTATTTGGACTCAATGAACAGAAAGCCCTCTTGCTTTCAGAAGGTATACTCTGAGTGGTTCTGTTGGATACTGCCCTGTATTATGTACTTTATTTCCACAGTGGTGACCAGAGGAGAAATGACCACTGGGAGCAGGGCCATAACAAGGGGGGGCAGGGGGAGCCACCCCGGGTTCCATAATGGAGGGAGTGACAAATTATCAATTACTATTTTTTAAAAAATAAATTGAATTTGTTTTTTTTTTAAGCCTGCTCCGAAGGATCATATAGCTATATATGAAATTTCATGCATATCGGTTAATATCTTGACCCTCCTCCACCAAAATAGCTGTTCACTTGGCTGTTTTCCTATGTCATGAAGGCTGAAATTTCAGTTCAGAGAACACTTACTGTTCCCAACCCTAACCCTGTGGAAAGCCATCTAATTAGACTTTAATTTGATTTTGAGATGTTTTTAGGAGGTAATTTAATTATTGTTTGATTTTATACCAATGTTATGTATCTGATGTTAGCCACCCTGAGCCCTGACTTTGGCCGGGGAGGGTGGGATATAAATAAAAGTTTTTTTTATTATTACTTGTTATTATTCCTTTGTAAGAAAATATGAAATAACGTAAAACCATTTTTGCGGGGGGGGATCAATGGGGGGGTTGACAAGAAATTTTCTGCACCGGGTACCACCTGACCTTCCCATGCCTGGGGGGGGGGGTGACAAAAATTTTTTGCCCCCGGGTACCAATTTACCTTGCTACGCCCCTGACTGGGACATAAGTAACACCACAGAGCACCTGTAACAGCAAAACTGAGACCTTCATCTGCTCCAGCTGCAATTAAACATGTCTCTCCCATACAGCCACAGCAAGTGCTCTAACTGTCCAACGGTTTGACTTCACCCCTAAGGCCGCACTCTTATATTATCTCTTGAGAAAAACAGATGCCAACTAATTTACTTATTTGATTTCATTTTGTTTTTCTTTGTATTCTCTCTCTCTCTTTGTGTATGTGCGTGTGTGTCATAAATTGTGTTTCATACACAGCTGTCTTGTGTGTATGTATGTGTGTTTACAATCCAATCCCCCAACCTGCACAGAAGCACCCAATTTCTATTTGGTTCCATTTAACTTTTAAGCACATTTCACTTTTTAAAACCAAAGGTAGAATTCTGCAAATCACCGCGTGTCCTCTGAGGCCTATAACCATGTTCTGTTGATGCCGAGTGACTAAATAAATCTATGCCATTTAAATAGCACAATATTTTACCATAACGATAACTCTGGCAAATTCATAAGGGCGCAATAGAACAAAATACACTCTGAATCTATCTTTGGGTAAATACTGGTACATTGGAACCTCGGTTCCCGAACGCCTCTGTTCTCATATGTTTTGGTTCCCGAATGCTGAAATCCCGGAAGCAAATGTTTCCATTTTCGAATGTTTTTCGAAACTTGAACGTGCGACGCAACTTCTGCGGAGTGCAAGAAGCTCTTGCAACCAATGGGAAGCCATGCCTCGGTTTTCGAACATTTCGCAAGCTGAATGGGGTTCGGGAACGGATTTCGTTCGGGAACCAAGGTTCCACTGTAAACTTTCTATTTAAAGCATGCAAATGCCGGCAGGGATGAGGTAATTAAAACTCTTCCTGAAAACCCTTCTGCCAAGTATCTTAATATTTTTTTATTAAAAAAAAAATAGGGCTGCAGAACTAGTCACTCCGCAAAAGTTTTAGTCAATTGCCATCAAGCCCCTTAGGGACGTAGAGGGTAGTTGGGTGTTCATTTGTTGGTTTCCCACAAGCAACCGTTCAGAGAACAGGATGCTAGACAAGATTTGGCATTGGTTATTCTTAAGTTCTTATCTTTCCTCTTAAATTTGCAGAGCTCATAAATCTTGTGATTTTGAGGGCATTATGAAGATGGAACGAAGGCTAACTGGAAGAAATCCCACCCCCACTCCCACAACTGCCACCAACATTGCCAACACCAGGTTCTTACTTTCAATTATCGGTTCTCTGCAAAGGTTAGGCTTCCGTAGCTGGTTGAAGCTAAAAGCTTTCAAGCCAAAGTCCTGCAAAATGAGAAAATGAGCCAGTATGAACCCTTCTCTAGAGTGTTATGCATTCCCAAACAGCATAGAATCATAGAGTTGGAAGAGACCACAAGGGCCATCCAGTCCAACCCCCTGCCAAGCAGGAAACACCATCAAAGCATTCCTGACAGATGGCTGTCAAGCCTCCGCTTAAAGACCTCCAAAGAAGGAGACTCCACCACACTCCTTGGCAGCAAATTCCACTGTCAACAGCTCTTACTGTCAGGAAGTTCTTCCTAATGTTTAGGTGGAATCTTCTTTCTTGTAGTTTGAATCCATTGCCCCGTGTCCGCTTCTCTGGAGCAGCAGAAAACAACCTTTCTCCCTCCTCTAGATGACATCCTTTTATATATTTGAACATGGCTATCATATCACCCCTTAACCTTCTCTTCTCCAGGCTAAACATACCCAGCTCCCTAAGCCGTTCCTCATAAGGCATTGTTTCCAGGCCTTTGACCATTTTGGTTGCCCTCTTCTGGACACGTTCCAGCTTGTCGGAATACAGTGGTACTATTACTTCCCTTGATCTAGATGCTATACTCCTATTGATGCAGCCCAGAATTGCATTGGTTTTTTTTGTTAGGGTTTGAAACCTGAAACGCTGGCAGACTAGCAAGGTCACATGATTTAGGTCGTTAAGTTGTTAAGCTGCTCAGTAAATACAGAGCGTTTGTTTTGTTTGCCTCTTGGGCGTGGCTCAGTGAAAGCTCCGGAGGTGTTTCTGTTATCAGCCTGCAATAAACCTCTCTTTAGGAAGCTGAGCTCCCGTGTGTCATTTGATCGTCTGCTGCACTAAGAATCCCGCTGCTGGAACTTATTTAATGCTCTGCAAAGAGAAGTGTTGCTGGTTTGCGCAGCAGAAGCGATTGCTGGACCAAGTACACTAAAAACCTCTAAGGTTATGGTCACCAGAACTTTTTTGTGGCTGTGTTGTGTGCAGAGACAGTGAAAGCAGCCTTCCTGTGAAAGAAGACCGGCTTGGTTGTAAATCCAGGAACCAAGAGGCTGTGAAAGTTGAAGGAGCTGCATAAGTGAAGATTTACAGCTTAATTAGCTGCAAAAGGCTAGCTTAACCTCCCGTTGTGTGTGTGTGTGTGTGTTTGTGTGTTTTGCTACTAAAAACAGCAGACGGTGGAAGGTTGCTAGTGAAGAAACAGAGGGAAGTTTAAAGGCTTCAGAGAAGGCTCCTAGCATCTGAAAAGTGAGTAATTTAAATCTCAAAGGGGAAGAGAAGCAAGGGCACACGGAGGGAGTAGCAGCAGACCTCAAGAATGGCAGCAGAAAATTTTCAGGTTCCTTTTCCAAAGTTGAACTCCACTAATTATGTGCAGTGGTCTAAGAGGGCACAAGTTTGGTTAGAAGCTAAAGAAGTGTGGACAGACTACGTCCAGAGGCGAAAGCCATTTGTGGCTGTTGAAGCAGATGCCACACCAGAGCAACAGGCTGCTGCACATGTTCAGAATAGAGAACATGATAAAATGGATACCAAAGCTAGATGTATGTTGATGGTATCGATAGAGGACTCTCAATTACCCCATGTTGAAGACCTACGATCTGCATTTGAAATTTGGGCTGCCCTTAGGCGTATTCACCATAGAACCACGCCCGGAGAGAAGGTGAATATTATACGTGCTTTGTATGGGTTAAAATTGAAGCCGGGGGACAGTGTGGTTGAGCACACATCACAAATGACTGAATACTTTAACCGGTTGTCGTCTTTAGGCGTGAATTTTCCTGAAAATATTAAAGTTTATACTCTGCTTAGCAGCCTGCATGCAGGGTTTGAAAACTTGGTACTAACTTTACAAGTTTTGCCAGAGGACCAGCTGAATGTGAATTATGTGACTGGTAGATTGTGTGAGCAAGAGTATCAATATCATCAAAAGCATACTGATAATCCAAGTGTTGGGTGTTCAGATAATTCCCAACGTGGGGGAACTGGCAAGCAGAGCTGTAAGGAAGCTTCACAGGTGTCTGCCATGACCAGCAAGTCATGTTTTCAATGTGGCAGCAGGTTTCATCTAATAGCAAAGTGTCCAGAAAAGCAACAGGAATTTCAACAGCCAAAAGCCAATTTCAGGAGCTACCGGGGAAGACGACGTGAGAACTACAAGAACCAACGACCCAGAGGGGGAGGAGGTACTGATAAGGGACTATCTGCAATGGCAGCGCAACAAAGCCCTAAAAGAAATCTACAAACCTTGAAATGGATAATTGATAGTGGAGCAAGTCACAGTTTAGTTCCGGCGACATCTTGTGGCAGCCTGATGAACTGCAAGACCTTACCAGTTGCAAAAACTGTGACTATAGCAGACAATAGTAAACGAGAAATGAACCTTAAAGGCACAATTTATGTTAATTGTTTGCAAACTAACCTTCCTGTTTTTGTTCTTCCAGGAATGAAGAATGGACTTTTGAGTGTGTCATGCCTGGTAAAAAGTGGTTTTAAGGTTGAGTTTGGAGACTTCTGGTTGGCGCCATCCCCGCCGGTCGGGAGAAACCTCGCGTCCGAGGTTTCTCCGTCGCTGCGGGGGGAGGGGGAGTCGAGACTGCTACTCGACCCCCCAAAATCACCAGGTGGAGAGTCCTGGTGCGTGGGACCCGGCGGGCCCCCCAGGGCGCCTCCCTTGCTCTCCGGTTTGCCCTAGTAAGGGCAGCCGTGACGAGCGAGGTTTGAAGGCGTGGGGGCTGTGGGTTCATCGCTAGCTTCGCAGCGGGAAGCGGCGGAGCCGGCGGGGGAGAGCGCCAAATTCTTCTGGGATTCGGCTAATGGACCTTGTAAGTACCAAATTTGTAAAACAATAACAAAAAAATGATTTAATTTGGAAGTTTTGGGAACTCTAAAAACGGAATGGTTCCCTAAACGTTGAAGAAGGAGGAAGCAGTGTACTTTGAGTTCTGAAGCATTTTATGGATTTTGTAAATAGAAAATTTCTGAAGCTTTTAAGTCATTGTTCTCTCTCTGAGATATTATTTGGACTGCATAAGCTTGCTGGACTTTATGGACTTTACTGACCTTATGGACTTTATTGATTTTATGGATTTTATGGACTTTGAGGATGCCCAAAAGGAAATGGTCTAAGGATTTCAAAATAAAAGTCTTGGAACTTTTGTGCAATTTAACAGAAGGATTCAACCAGCTAAATCAGCTAACGGGGACAGTACTAGCTGCGGACTTAGCTGTGCAAGAAAAGGAATTTAAGGCCTTTTGTGAGAGCTACAAGGACAATTATAATGAAGAGGAGAAAATCCGAGGAAAAAAAGGTGGATTCAATCCGTCGAGGAAAAGTAGGAAAATTAAGAGGCAGAAAACAACAAGAAGAAAAAATGGGAAATCTGTAGGAAAAAAGAGTGTCCGGAGGAAGGCGGTACAGACTCTGGTTGTTGAAAAACTCTCAAGGACATATGAGATAAGAATGGAGTACAAACCAGTTTCCCAGGACTGTGGAATTATGGTATTTGAAAGGGAGGGGGTGGGTTGAAAAACTTATGAACTTTGTGGAAACTTCTTTTGCTATTATGGTTTGACGTATGGTATGTTAATGGATAATGGTATGGTCTTAAAATGAATGATGAGATAAAGGGGGGAAGGACTTTAAGGTAAATTCAATTTTAAATATGTTGTTATAATAGATTGGGGAATAACAATGAAAGCTTAGAAATACAGTGAATGTGGAGGATAGTTAAAAATGATGAATTAGATTTATAAATTGGAAAAGTATTTTGTAAGAAATATTGGTAAATGTAAGAAAGAGAGGAAATAATATTGGGTTTAATTGGTAATAACTGTAAATTAGGTTTTTGCATGGAGTCAACGGGTGGGAGCCGGGGAAGTCCACAAGGCTATGATGATACGTGTATTGTAAGTGATTAAATTGGCAAAGTATAAGTGTTTACCCCAGTGAGAGGGGGGTTTATTGGGTATGCTCCTCTTGGTGAGAGAAAGGGGGGTTAGAAAAATTTAATCATGTGCTGTAATTTGACTGTAATTTGGTTATAATTGGAAAAAGCCTAATAAATATTATTTAAAAAAAATAAAAAATAAGGTTGAGTTTGAAAATGATGTGTGCACCATTTCAGAACAGGGGAGGGAGCTGGTTAAAATTCCCTGTGAAGATGGGCTTTTTGTTTTGGATGAAGAGCAGTTAGCAGCAGGCAGGTGTTCAACAGGTGAAGCACAAGCTAAGTGTGTAAATAAGGCTCCTCATACAGGTTGTGCACATCTACTACACAGAAGGTTAGCTCATATATGCTTTAAGTATGTAAGCAAGATGCCAGATTTAGCTGAGGGGTGTAACATTAAACCCTGTTCGAATTTTTTGGATTGTTGTGCTTGTAAGCAGGCTAAGGTTAAGACATGTAACTACCCTAGATCTGATAGAGTAAGCAAGAAACCCTTTGAACTTGTACACACAGATGTGTGTGGACCAATGCCAATCAAATCGCTTGGAGGTGCGAGATTTATGCAAATTCTGGTGGATGATTTTTCGAGGGCTAGTTGGGTTTTCTTTCTGAAAGAAAAATCACAAGCAGCTTCAATTCTAATGGATTGGATTGAAGAAGTTGAGTGTAAATTTGATACACACTAGGGTACGTAAAATACAATCAGATCGTGGTGGGGAGTTTGTAAACCACAAGCTAGAGACATGGTTAAAAAGGAAAGGTATAGTTCATAGGCTTACCAATCCTTATTCACCCCAAGAGAACGCAGTTGCGGAAAGAAAATTCCGAACATTACAAGAAGCCATTGCTGCTTTATTGTTTGATTCTGGACTTCCACAGCGTTTTTGGGGCTGAGGCTGCACTGTATGCAAATTATACTTTTAACAGAGTGTACAACGTCACAGTAGGCAACACTCCTTACTTCATGTTATTTGGGAAAAAACCAAAAATTGATCATCTAAGAGTTTTTGGATGTCGTGCTTATGTACTGGTGCCTAGGGCACAACGTAAGAAAGGTGATCCCAGATCTAAAGAAATGTTTTTCTGTGGTTATCAAACAAACACAAAAGGTTGGAGATTTGTGAATGTGGAAGGCAATCAAACGAAAATCACAATCAGCAGAAGTGCTGAATTTTGTGAACAGGATGGTTGGAATAGAATACATGGAAATCCTGACATATTATTTGATGTGGTGAACAGTAACAATCAAACACAGGCTCCAGGGCAGTTATTAGTTCCAGAACAGGCTGAGGAATTTGAGTCTGAGGACGAGGGTGAAAAACCGTCTAGTTCACACAAGTCTGTAAAGTCAGAATCATCTAGCTCTGAAAGCTCACCTGTACAGCAAGGGAGACGTATAAAATCAGAATCAGAAAGTTCCTCAACTACTAGTGACAAACAAGTGACGACAGGTGATTCTGAGTCAGAGGGGGAAACTGAAGGAACATCGCAGGAGTTGTTAAGACGCTCCAAGCGTACCACCAAAGGAAAACCTCCTGAGAGGTATCAAGCTATTAGTGTTTGGGCAGGGTTGGCGAATTCCGAACCCGAAAGTTTTGAGGAGGTTGAGCAATTACCCCAGGAGGAGGCCAGTAAGTGGCATGAGGCCATGAAAAAAGAATTAAATTCTATGAAGGAACTTGGTGTGTTTTCCATCGCCAAACTGCCAGAAGGTACCAAGGCAGTAAGTTGCCGATGGGTGTATAGAATAAAGACAACAGCAATGGGGAAACCAGAGTACAAAGCAAGGCTTGTAGCTCGAGGTTTTACCCAAAGAAAAGGGTTACATTACACTGAAGTATATGCACCCACTTCAAGGAGTGAAACCCTGAGAGCACTATTAGTGGTTGCTGCTCAGAAAGGATTAAAAGTGAGTCAATTTGATGTCTCAACTGCTTATCTTCATTCAGACTTGGCTGAAGAGCTTTATATGGAGCTACCACCAGGTTTGAAAGACAATAAATTAAATCAGGTTATGGAGACTACATAAATCCATTTATGGACTCAGGCAATCTGCTCATAATTGGAATGAATGTTCTGAATGACGTTTTGGTAGGCATTGGTTTTAGCAGAAGCAAGGCTGACAATTGCTTATATTTCCGAGGTTCAGGAGACGCTCGCGAATCTTTGTTTGTTTATGTAGATGACCTGATTGATACTTCAAAGACACAAGAACAAGTAAAAAAAATGGCCAAAGAGTTAAATAAACACTTCAAAATGTTTGTCAAACAGTGAGAGCAGGAATTGTTAAATTAAATTACTGTCCTAGTCATGAAAATCAAGCTGATGGTTTTACAAAACCACTTGGGTTTCAGCGTCATGAAAATTTTTGTGAAGAAATGGGTCTGAAGTAATCCTGTTCTTGTTTGCCAGCGAGAGGGGGTGTTAGGGTTTGAAACCTGAAACGCTGGCAGATTAGCAAGGTCACATGATTTAGGTCGTTAAGTTGTTAAGCTGCTCAGTAAATACAGAGCGTTTGTTTTGTTTTGCCTCTTGGGCGTGGCGCAGTGAAAGCTCCGGAGGTGTTTCTGTTATCAGCCTACAATAAACCTGTCTTTAGGAAGCTGAGCTCCCGTGTGTCATTACTTCGTTGCTGCACCAAGAACCCCGCTGCTGGACTTGTTTAATGCTCTGCAAAGAGAAGTGTTGCTGGTCTGCGCAGCAGAAGCGTTTACTGGACCAGTACCTCTTATTTTTTAGCTGCTGCGTCACACTGTTGACTCATGTCAAGTTTATGGTCTACCAAGACTCCTAGATCCTTTTCACATGTACTGCTCTCAAGCCAGGTGTCACCCATCCTGTATTTGTGCCTTTCATTTTTTTTGCCCAAGTGTAGTACTTTACATTTCTCCCTGTTAAAATTCATCTTGTTTGCTTTGGCCCAGTTCTCTAATCTGTTAAGGTCATTTTGAAGTGTGATCCTGTCCTCTGGGGTATTAGCCACCCCTCCCAATTTGGTGTCATCTGCAGACTTGATCAGGATGTCTGATCAGCATTTGTGTCTCTGTTCCCGAATACCTGACCAGGAGAACCTCTATCTAGTCTGGATTAACCCTTCAGGAGCTGAACATCCTCCTAAGTCTTCCCACTGCCGGATGGTCTGGAAGGATACAGGGGGATAGAGAAACATTCTTCTCCCTCTCTCATAGAATCAAAGAATTGTAGATTCGTAAGGGATCCGAAGGGTCATCAAGTGGCCATCCAACCGCCTGCAACACAGGAATCTCAGCTAAAGCATCCAGGACAGGTGGCCATCCAAACTTTGCTTTAAAACCTCCAAGGAAGAAGAGTCCACCACCTCTCATGGGAGTCGGTTCCACTGCCATACAGCTCTTACTGTCAGAAAGTTCTTCCTAATGATTAGTCGGAAACCCTTTTTATTGTAACTTGGAGCCATTGGTCCAGCCCCTACCCTCCACAGCAGGAGAAGACAAGCTTTCTCCCTCTTTCATGTGACAGCCCTTGAAATATTTGAAGGGCTCCTCAGCCTCTTTTCCAGGCTAAACAGGCCCAGCTCCTTCAACCATTCCTCATAAGGCTTGGTTTCCAGACCTTGAAATATATAAAATTAAAAAATTAAAAATAGTCCAGTAGCAACTTAAAAAGGTAAAGGGGACCCAGACCATTAGGTCCAGTCATGTCCGACTCTGGGGTTGCAGCGCTTATCTCGCTCTATAGGCCAAGGGAGCCACAGACAGCTTCCGGGTCATGTGGCCAGCATGGCTTCTGGAGAACCAGAGCAGTGCACGGAAACGCCCTTTACCTTCCCACCGGAGCGGTACCTATTTATCTACTTGCACTTTGACGTGCTTTTGAACTGCTAGGTGGGCAGGAGCTGGGACTGAGCAACGGGAGCTCACCCCGTCGCAGGGATTCGAACCGCCAACCTTCTGATCGGCAAGCCCTAGGCTCTGTGGTTTAACCCACAGCGCCACCTAGGGTCCAACTAAGTTTGTTCTTGGTATAAGCTTTCGTGTGCATGCACACTTCTTCAGATACACTGAAACAGAAGTCACCAGACCCTTATATATAGTGGGAGGGTGGGGTGGGGTTTTTCTCAGGAGGGTAGTAGGAGATGGATGATTGACTCAATGGGTTTGGGAAACCTGTTGTTTATTATTATATATATATATATATATATATTTATTTTATATATCGACTGCGTCAGACCAACACGGCTACCTACCTGTTTCCAGACCCTTGATCATCTTGGTTGCTCTCCTCTGTACATGTTCCAGCTTGTTGACATCTTCTTAAATAGTGGTGCCCAGAACTGGACACAGTACTCTCATGACATTAGAACTCCTGGACATCCAGTGAAACTGAATGTTGAAAGATTCAGGACGGATTCAAAAAGTAGTTATTCACATGGTGCCTAGTTCAACTGTAGGGATGCGGGTGGCGCTGTGGTCTAAACCACTGAGCCTCTTGGGCTTGCCGATCAGAAGGTCCACGATTTGAATCCCTTCGACAGATGGAGCTCCTGTTGCTCTGTCCCAGCTCCTGCCAACCTAGCAGTTCGAAAGCACGCCAGTGCAAGCAGATAAATAGGTACCGCTGCAGCAGGAAGGTAAATGGTGTTTCCGTGTGCTCTGGCCTCCATCTCATTGTACCAGAAGCGGTTCAGTCATGCTGGCCACATGACCTGGAAAGCTGTCTGTGGACAAACGTCGTCTCCCTTGTCCTGAAAGCAAGATGAGCGCCGCAACCCCATAGTCACCCTTGACTGGACTTAACCATCCAGTGAGGAGGAATTAAAGAACCTTTTAATGTTCGGTTGGCATGCATACCTCTGGTATGACAAGGCTAAAATTCACAGAACTTTTAAGACTCATATAGTTAGAAAATCCCTGTATCAGGTTTGGATTAGATACAAAGACTTGTTGGAGAGAAAGACACCTAGATGGATCTCCCCAGTGGAGGCCAAGGCCTATAAGAGACCGAACATGTCTGCGAACTGGTTAAGATATATGGACATATTGCAGCAGGATGGGGACGTATTTAAGATGAAAAGTTATGACCAAGTTAAAAGTCAGGTCCCCGACTGGCTGCAGTATCATCAGGTGTATGAAACATTTAAAATGGACAAAAAAGTTGGTTTTCAGGTAGAAAAATCAAAACTGGAGACAGAACTGATAGAATCGAACTTTAAGAACCTTTCCAAAATGTATAATCTCTTGCTAGAGTGGCATACTAAAGATGAATTGGTTAAATCGGCAATGATAGATTGGGCGAAAGATGTAGGACATAATATTATGATGGATGACTGGGAGAGACTGTGGCAGAAAGGTATCAAATTTACAGCTTGCAATAGTTTAAGAGAAAATATAATGAAAATGCTGTATAGATGGTATCTGACACCAGTTAAGTTAGCTAAGATGAATTCCAAAATGTCAGATGTATGCTGGAAATGTAAACATGCGAAAGGTACCTTTTTTCATATGTGGTGGTTGTGCCCAGTGGTGAATGCCTTCTGGGATAAGATTTATAATGAACTTAAGAAGGTAATGAAAGTTACCTTTTGTAAGAAACCAGAGGCATTCCTTCTGAGCATGACCAATGAAGAGATACCCAGTCAGGACAGAGTCTTTTTTATGTATGCCACGACAGCAGCTAGAATTTTATTGGCAAGAACATGGAAAGGAGAAGAAATACCAACGGTGGAAGAATGGCAGATGAAGATGATGGAATATATGGAACTTGCAGACCTGACCGCCAGAATCCGGGACCAGAGGGAGGAGAGGGTGTCACAGGATTGGAAAAAATTTAAAGATTATTGTTAAATCAGTAGAAATTGAATATTTGAGCAGAATCAAATAGAATAGTCGGCTTTGTAGTTCTATGTTAGATAACTGTTAACACATGACTTTTTCTGGTGGATAATGATTTATTGGTAAAGAATAGGTTAAGATTTTGGATTTAAATTTGGATTTATACACCGATACAAGTATTAAGCAAGTTAAGTCAAGATTATGAGAGTCAGATATATGATAATGGAATAAGAGATAAATTGTACCCATAATATATGATGATTGTGTAGCAAGATGAGAAGGAGCAGGGGCAGTCTTTTAATAAGAAGATAAGAATAAGATAAGTATCAAAGTTAGGTGTATTCCCGGTTTGTATTGACTGTTTCTTTTTTTATGTTTTTATATTGTACATTGTTTAACCATCCAGTATTTGTATGTTTTTTTTTTGTATTACTGGAAAATAAGACTCTTATATAAATTAAAGAACCTTTTAATGAGGGTGAAAGAGGAGAGCGCAAAATATGGTCTGAAGCTCAACATCAAAAAACTAAGATCATGGCCACTGGTCCCATCACCTCCTGGCAAATAGAAGGGGAAGAAATGGAGGCAGTGAGAGATTTTACTTTCTTGGGCTCCATGATCACTGCAGATGGTGACAGCAGTCAGAAATTAAAAGACGCCTGCTTCGAAATTAAAAGACGCCTGCTTCTTGGGAGAAAGCAATGACAGCATCTTAAAAAGCAGAGACATCACCTTGCCGACAAAGGTCCGTATAGTTAAAGCTATGGTTTGGTCCCAGTAGTGATGTATGGAAGTGAGAGAGCTGGACCATATAAAGAAGGCTGATCGAAAAAGAATTGATGCTTTTGAATTATGGTGCTGGAGGAGACTCTTGAGAGTCCCATGGACTGCAAGAAGATCAAACTTATCCATCCTTAAAGAAATCATCAGCCCTGAGTGCTCACTGGAAGGACAGATCCTGATGAGTTGAGGCTCCAGTACTTTGGCCACCTCATGAGAAGAGAAGACTCCCTAGAAAAGACCCTGATGTTGGGAAAGATGGAGGGCACAAGGAGAAGGGGACGACAGAGAGGATGAGATGGTTGGACAGTGTTCTCGAAGCTACTAACATGAGTTTGGCCAAACTGCGAGAGGCAGTGAAGGATAGGCGTGCCTGGCGTGCTCTGGTCCATGGGGTCACGAAGAGTCGGACACGACTGAACAACTGAACAACAACAACCATCCAGGGGTCCTTTATCTTTACCTTTTACCTAGTTCAACTTTGAAACTCGCTTCCACAGGAGGGAACGATGGCTGCCAATGTGGATGGCTCAGAGGATCAGACAAATTAGGGGGAAAGGCTATCGGTGCCTATGAGCCATGATGGTGATGCTTTGCCTCCACAGTTGGAGGCAGTGATGCTTCTGAATACCAGTTACTGGAAACCACAGAGGGGGGGGCTCTTTTGCTCGGATCCTGCTTGCAGGCTTCCCACAGGCATTTGGCTGAGCAATGTGAGAACACAACACTGGACTAAATCTTCTTATGTGCTTACATTAGGTTACATAATCTTTCCGCAGAGGACAATAGTTTTTGGTGGAAAATAAACTGCAGGAGAATGGATCTAGTTACAGGTAGGTAGCAGTGTTGGTCTGCCGTAGGCGAAACAAACAAACAAAAATTCCTTCCAGTAGCACCTTAGAGACCAACTAAGTTTGTTCTTGGTATGAGCTTTCGTGTGCATGCACACTTCTTCAGATACACTGAAACAGAAGTCACCAGACCCTTATATATAGTGAGAGGGTGGGGAGGGGTATTACTCAGAAGGGTGGTGGGAATGGGTGATTGGCTGATAGGTGTGGTAAACCTGTTGATGACTGTTAACAACTGCAATTGGTCTTACAGGAAAAAGCAAGGGTGAGATGGCTAAAAATAGCTTTTCATGTATAATGAGATAAGAATCCAATGTCTCTATTCAGACCAAGTCTCTCCATGGTTTTAAGTTTGGTAATAAGTTGCAATTCAGCAACTTCTCTTTCCAGTCTATTTCTGAAATTCCTTTGTAATAAGACAGCTACTTTGAGATCTTGTATAGAATGTCCTGGGAGACTGAAGTGTTCTCCTACTGGTTTCTCTGTCTTGTGATTCCTGATGTCAGATTTATGTCCATTTATCCTTTGGCGTAGGGTTTGGCCTGTTTGTCCAATATAGAGAGCTGAAGGGCACTGTTGGCATTTGATGGCATACACAATGTTAGAAGATGAGCAATTAAATAGTCCTGAGATGGTATGTTTGATGTTGTTGGGGCCAGTAATGGTGTTGTCCGGGTGTATGTGGCAGCAAAGTTGCCATCTGGGTTTATTGCAGGCTCTGGTACCAGTTTCCATGGAATCACTGCTGCATGCGACATACGCGGGGTGGAATGCAACATGATGCTTCCTTACAGCCCTAGATTTTGGGTGGCTGAGCTGCCACTGTCACATGGTGGGTCCCTACAATGTGCCCTCCTTTTCCTGGCAGACATTTCACTCCCCCCAAAATCAGAGAGTTGGAGGGGACCACAAGGATCACCTAGCCCAAACTCCTGCAATGCAAGACTCTTTCGCCCACATGGGGCTCAAACCCATGGCCCTGTGATTAAGAGTCTCATGCCAATGCAGTGGGTCCTTTGGCACTCACCTTGAGAATGTCATAGACGTCAGCTTCATTCCAATGAAAAGGATCAGGTCTGTAGCTGATGTCTCCCACAACAATATTTTTCCCAACCGCACATGGACCATCTCTCGGTTTTTCCAGGTTGTGCTGCCCGTAGACGTAACCTCGGAGGTTCTTCACGGGGAGCAGATCATAAACCTGACCACAAAAGTAGCCACAATTCAGCATGTCCTAAAATGCCCCTGCTATTTTTTATTATACACACACACACACAGTAATAGTCATAAATAAATAAGAATAAAAATGTGCACCCCACCACAGAGGCCATTCCATTGTTACTATCCAACCACCCGCAGTTTCAACACCTCTTGCAAAGTTGAAATAAAAATAAATAAATTGTTCAGTAGCACCTTAGAGACCAACTAACTTTGTTCTGGTATAAGCTTTCGTATGCATACATACTTCTTCACATACACTGAAGCAGAAGTAACCATACCCTTATATATAGTAGGAGGGTGGGGTGGGGTATTTCTCAGAAGGGTAGTAGGAGATGGGTGACTGGCTCAATGGGTATGGTAAACCTGTTGACAACTGTTAACAGCACCAATCCAACACCTGTGTGGTGTAGTGGTTAAGAGCGGTAGACTCGTAATCTGGGGAACCGGGTTCGCGTCTCCGCTCCTCCACATGCAGCTGCTGGGTGACCTTGGGCTAGTCACACTTCTCTGAAGTCTCTCAGCCCCACTCACCTCACAGAGTGTTTGTTGTGGGGGAGGAAGGGAAAGGAGAATGTTAGCCGCTTTGAGACTCCCTTCGGGTAGTGATAAAAGCGGGATATCAAATCCAAACTCCTCCTCTTCTTCTTCTAGGGGTGAAGTCATCAGCAGACCTCTCTGCTATTGCTTCCAGGGGATTGCAGAGTCCATTACAGAGGCCACACACTCATAGAATCACCTTCTTAGGAAGGGACCAGGGGCGTAGGGACGGAAATTTAGGTAGTCTGTATAGTGCAATTGCATATCAAGTCATTTCTATTATATAATTCCATTTGTTGTGTATTGATTCAAGGGTTATCATATATTCTGGCGTATAAGACTACTTTTTAATCCAGGATAATCTTCTCAAAAGTCGGGGGTCGTCTTATATGCCAGGTGGAAAATCTGTGGTCGAGTATATCTCAAATTCTATATTTTAACTGGAAAAGTTGGCCGTCGTCTTATACGCCCAGTCGTCTTATACGCCGGAATATACGGTACTATTGTCTGTATTCACATTAGGGGAAAGTAACTGCCTTCCTGTTCCAGAAGGAACAGCTACTATTGGTTCATTCAAGTTGCTGCATTTGGATCCTCAGTCTTATTGGTTCCCACCAAAAGGCAGCTTTGTGATTGCTTGAGATTGTTCCCTCCAAAATGTATCCTCTACTGTCCCTATAAATGTATCTCCCTCTCCTCAGTTCCCCAGTCTTGTTTGTCTGAATAAAGAGTGTTACATGAAGAAGCTGTCTCCTGCCTGCCCTGTCAGAGCTGAAATCACTTGCTGAATCACGATCCCCACTTTACAACAGCATGCGCACGGAGCGATGCCTCCATCCAGGCTCAGTTAGCGCAGTGGGGGGTTTTGCCACTGCACTCCCTGAGTGGAGCTGGCCCCGGGGCATGGAGAGGGGCGGGCCAGTGAGCGGGGTGACACCCCTCCTCACTGGCCCGCCCCTCTCCATTTCCCGCCACCACAGGGAGCGCAGTGGCGAAAAAAGCCGCAGTGGCGGAAAAAACCATTGAAAGGGGGAAAGCCCCCTCTTTCAGCGGCTTTTTTCGCTGCTGGCTGGAGGCAGGGATTGCGGGGGGCGGAAGGGACCCCAATGGATCATCTGGTCAGACCCCCTGCAATGTGCAAATCTCAACTACATCATACAAGACATCCAACCTCTGCTTAAAAACCTCCAACGAAAGGGAGCCCACCACCTTCCAAGTTAGTCCGTCCTACTGTAGAACAGCTCTGACCACCAGAAAGTTATTCCCAATATTTGGTTGGAATATCCTTTCTTGTAATTTGGAGCCATTGACTCGGGTCCCGCCCTCCGCAGCAGCAGAAAACAAGCTTGCCCTATCTTCAGCCTCACCCCTCAGTCTTCCCTTCCCCCAGGCTAGACATACTGGTACTCAACTGTGCCTCGCGAGACTTGGTTTCCGGGACACAGTTTGGACAGAAAGGAACGGGTCCATTCAACACTTTGCCAAAAGTGGATACAGAAGTCCTATGCATCCCTGGTCCTCAGTTTATCAGTCCGGCATATAACTGGGATGAAACATATTTTTTTAAAATTGTTGCATGCACCCCAGTCTCTGAAAAACGAGAGACTCCAGAGGTTCTAGTGATTATCCAGAGTTTGGCTCCCTTGGGAAAGGAAGTGTTTTTGGAGATATATGGCCTTGCCCCTGCAATTGAGGAGGCCAGGACCATGTGACGTCAGCACACTGGGCCATAGCTGTCAACTTTTCCCTTTTTAAGAGGGAAATTCCCTTATTCCGAATAGGATTCCTCGCAAGAAAAGGGGAAAGTTGACAGCTCTGCGCTGGGCATACATGGCACCTGGCTCGTGTACATGACATCAGCACACCCCACGGCAGGGGAGCGCAAAAGTGGCTCTAGGAATGTGACACCTGAAGACAGCTTCAGAAGCAGATTTGACTCACAGTCTTAGGGGATATCTGAGCTTCAGGCTTCAAGAGAAAGACACTCTTATCCACAGCATGGACAGCACAAAGGGAGCCTTTGGAGGCAGCAAGATGGACGTGAGTTTTGCTGGCAGGGAGGCCTTCAGCATCAGAGAACCGCAGATTCACCTGGAGGCATAAAGGACATTTGAACAAAAATTGTGAAAACAGGTTATTTATTGGTGCGGAGTGATTTTTGAAGCTGTTGTTAAAGTTGCAAAACAACGAAGGACGGGGCGGAGCAATGGATACCGTATTTTACGCTCCATAAGATGCACTTTTTCCCTCCTAAAAAGGAAGGGAAAATCCCTGTGCGCCTTATGGAGCGAAGGCTTCGCTCCCACTGCCTCCCCCCATCCCCCGCCGCGTTCGGCGGGAGGTGGGGGGAGGCAGCAGCGATGTTGCTGGATCATGCCAGCACCTCCGTTCACCGAAAGAAGCTTCTTTCGGCGAGCAGAGCTGCTTAGCACGATCCAGCAACATCTCCGCTGCCTCCCCCCACCTCCCGCAAAACGCGGCGGGGGATGAGGGGAGGCAGCGGGAAGCGAAGGGATGTTGCATGTTCCAGTATGCTTTCGGCGGGAGGTGGGGGGAGGCAGCTGCGATGCCTGCTTTTGGGATCGGTGGGCGGCAGGGAGGTTGGTGGAGGATTTCCTCCACCACCCCACGCGCTGCCCGCCAATCCCAAAAGCAGGCTTTTGGGATCGGTGCAAGGCACGGGGTGGTGGAGAAAACAGCGGGGATGCTGCTGCTTTCTCCACCACCCTGCGCCCCGATGCCAAAAGCAGGCTCATCCCCTGTTGCTTTAAAGGGACATGGGGAGGAGGGGAGAAACCGTTCTCCCCTCGTCCCCATGTCCCTTTAAGGAAGCGGGGATGAGCCGCTGTGAAGGGAGAAGGGGCTTCCCCTCCAGCGCCCCCCTCCCTGTTTTTTAGAGGAGGAAAACCAGGAAAATATTTTTCCCTGGTTTTTCCCCTTTAAAAAACAAGTGCGTCTTGTGGTCCGGAGCGCCTTATGGACCGAAAAATACAGTAATTTCTGAAACAACAAAGGGATATCAACCACGCCCAAGGCACGATGGAGAACAGCAACAACTGGGAAAAGATAGACATAACATTTTACAAGGACAGGAAGGAACACCGCAGAATAATTGCCACACACAGGAACAACAAGGATATAGTTGGGGTGCCTCACTTGTAGCTCTATAAATCATTTAATGTGTCAACACAAATGGAAGTTATTAATATTGCAGTTGATGGATAAGGGATTATTATTTTGACCAGAATGTAATTGAAATTACCGGTAATAAGATTTTGGAACGCAGAAATATGGAAAATCATCAAACCATCAAGTCTTGCATGTGGGGGGGCCACCTAAATTATATAATTTGGTATTTGAATGATTGGCTGGGAAAACCCAGCCAGATGGGCAGAGTACAAATAATAATAATAATAATAATAATAATAATAATAATAATAATAAAGTAGTAGTAGTAGTAGTAGTAGTAGTAGTAGTAGTATTAATTTGGTATTGTGTATAATGAGGTTATTATTGGATTGTGTAATTGAAAATTGTATAAATTATTAATGAGGATAAAATTAGCTTGGGATTGTAAGTTGTTCATAAAAATTGATAAAAATTGGACAGCACATTATATAAAATCCCTCCTGGAGAGTTCAGTTCGTTGTTCTACTCCAGACAGCTGCCCAAGTCAATAATATTCCCCTGGGAATTGTTTTCTCAGATATTTGGGTGCCCTCCTCAGCTGCCACAAGTTAATTTACTACCAAGTTATGACAACTTTGGCAACAGTTTATGCTCAGAGAGGGAACAGACAGCCTCATGCCATGTCTGCCCCGGGCCTCAGATGTCCCCACCAGGGGCGTACCCGGCAAGGTAAAACCCGGGGGAAAAAAAAATTGCCACCCCCCCCCCCCAGGCATGGGAAGGTCAGGTGGTACCCCAGTGCGGAAAATTTCTTGTCAACCCCCCCCATTGATTCCCCCCCCCTGCAAAAATGGTTTTACGTTATTTCATATTTTCTTACAAAGGAATAATAACAAGTAATAATAATAAAAAAACTTTTATTTATATCCCACCCTCCCCGGCCAAAGTCGGGCTCAGGGTGGCTAACATCAGATACATATACATAACATGGTATAAATATCAAAAATCATAAATAAATTACCTCCTAAAAACATCTCAAAATCAATTAGATGGCTTTCCACAGGGTTAGGGTTGGGAACAGTAAGTGCTTTCCACAGGGTTAGGGTTGAACAGTAAGTGTTCTCTGAGACTCAATTTCAGCCTTCATGACATAGGAGGAGGGTCAAGATATTAACCGTTATGCATGAAATTTCATATATAGCTACATAATCCCTAGTATAGTAAGATAAGACCTTCGGAGCACGCATTAAAAAAAATTAAAAAATTGTTCCTTGATAATTTGTCACCCTCTCCATTATGGAACCCGGGGCGGCCCGCCCCCCACACCCCTTGCTACACCCCTGGTCCCCACAACCATACCTTGTTTGCAAAGCAGTTCTCCACGGTGACATCTGCCGAATGAGCCACTACTTCTTTACTGGGCAAAACCGTGTAGAGAAGCAAACGAGCCAACGGAGCAGTGTCCATGTTAACAGAGAGGTCCAGAGAAAACACCCCTTTGGCTGGTAGATAACGAAATGTTAGTGTAAGTCTAAAAATAGACCTGAAATGATCCTTGCATAGTTTTGCCCCTAACAACAAATCTGCCCCTAGCAACAAGTTTTCTGCTAGCAACAGGTCTTCCCCAGCAACAAGCAGGGTTTCCCTTAGCAACAGACTTCTTTATTAGACAGGCTCTGAAGGAGGAGGTGTGGTTGCTACTCTGCTCAGAGGGCTGCAGACAGGACCAGTGCTAGGGTTTTATGCGCTCTAGGCAAGATCACCTTCTGGCGCCCCCCTCCCCCGCCAATCTGCCGCTGGTGGAGGTGGCGGAGAAGCCTGATTTCGGGCTGCTCTCCCCTCCACCGTCACTCTGCCACTTGCAGAGCAGCGGCGGGGGGCAGCGGGGAAGGCTGGCCAGCGCCCCCTCCATTTTGGCACCCTAGGCAATTGCGTAGTTCGCCTTAATGGATGCGCCGGCCCTGACTGCAGAGCAGGGAGGAGGACAGATTCTCTGTACATAGACAGATAGGTAGCCGTGTTGGTCTGCCATAGTCAAAACAAAATAAAATAAAAAAAATTCCTTCCAGTAGCACCTTAGAGACCAACTAAGTTTGTTCTTGGTATGAGCTTTCGTGTGCGTATCTGAAGAAGTGTGCATGCACACGAAAGCTCATACCAAGAACAAACTTAGTTGGTCTCTAAGGTGCTACTGGAAGGAATTCTCTGTACATAGTTTTACTTTATTTTCCTTAGGCCAGCAGTTGTATAAGTTGTAAATGTTAATTCTTCCATCGATACTTTAAGCAGAACTGGAATGGGTGAGGTGTTTATTCCCACAGATGAGCTGAACTGGGAGACTTTCTGGGTGACGCTGCTGACTGAAAAGGGAACCCCAAACGATTGGCATAGAGCACTGACACAAAATTACCAAGGGGGAAGAGAGGGAGGAGGAGAAAGATTACAATTCATGAGTATAAAATTATATTGTCCATGAATATAAAATTGAGGAAACTCTGAAGCATGTCATGCAAGAACCACAAGGGCACATGGCAGCATATGTGGTGGCATTGTACTAAGGTGTGGGTTTTCGTTATCACCTGGGTTTATAAACTTTTTTGGAAAGGTCACTAAGAATGAAGGGAGGAAATTGGAATGGGGTGCCACTTACCGGTACCTTCTCTGTGCTCCACAGGCAGCATATGGGTCCCTGATCGGACAATGTTCCCCTTAGACATCACCTGCATGGAAGGCGGAAAACTCCTGATAAAAGCAGAAGATCACAACAGCCTGCTGGGTCAGGCCAATGGCCCATCTAGCTCAGCATCCTGCTCTCACCATGGACACCCAGTTGCCTACAAGCTGGATGAGGATGGAGGACGGAGGCAAACATCTGGTTACACTGATATGCCAGCAGTTCTTACACACAGGGAGCCGGTGGCTTCCAGAAACAACCTCTCTCCTGGTAGTACAACATGAATTGCCATTACAGCGGTACCTCGGGTTACGATCTTAATTCGTTCCGGAGGTCCGTTCTTAACCTGAAACCGTTCTTAACCTGAGGTACCACTTTAGCTAATGGGGCCTCCCGCTGCCGCCCGCGCGATTTCTGTTCTCATCCTGAGGTAAAGTTCTTAACCCGAGGTACTACTTCCAGGTTAGCCGAGTTTGTAACCCGAAGTGTTTGTAACCCGAGGTGTTTGTAACCTGAGGTACCACTGCATGCTTGAGCCTATCTTTGCAATTAGAAATCAAACATAGTCGGCAGCTGAAAATGGATTTGAATGAGCACTATTTAAAGTCCTTTCCTTAAAAAAAAAAAAACCAGTCAGTTCGCAAAGGCCTGTCGGAATAAAACAGCAGGCAGACGGACAACGAGGGAGCCAGTCTAACTTCTCTATGAAAGGAATAATAATAATAATAATAATAATAATAATAATAATAATAATAATTTGTTTTTTGTTTATACATACCCCGCCCATCTGGCTGGGTTTCCCCAGCCACTGTGGGCGACTTCCAGTAGAATATTAAAAATAGGATAAAACATCAAACATTAAAAACTTCCCTAAACCGGGCAGCCACTGAGAAGGCCCACTCCCAAGTCCCTACCAAAGAAAGGCCACTCTGTCCAGGCTTACCAAATAGTAAAAGACCACCTCCGCCTCTTTTACGACAGCTGAATTCAGAATATAATGGACCCGGAGTGTCTGAGTCTGACCACAGCTTAAGGGCCCAAGAACACGCTCAATGTGGACGTAGCTTTGGCTTGGTGAGTAAAAACGCCACGCTGAATGAAATGCACCCTGGTGAAGGGAATTGATCCAGCCCCGTTCACATGCAGAGTTTGGTTTATAAGTTGCCTGGCAAACAGAAAGAAAGAGAGGAAAATGGCAGGTGCTCAGGGACTGGAGAAAATAAATCCTTGTTGTTCCTGTATTAGGGAATCATCGGTGCCTTGGTGAGTGTGATATCAACTTTGTGATATTACACCAGTTCGAGACTCATCTCAGACCTATTTGCATGCCCAGCAACCAACACACACCTTTAGGAGAAAATAAGAGTCAAACGTATCAACCCAACAGCCATTTCTGCTATCACTTACACAGTCCCAGCCCTTGGGGATATTTTTCTAGTCCCAATACATTTCCTGGAGGCGTATTCTGGTTTCAGAAATGGAAAGAGCAAGAATGAAATTAACGGGAAATGGCAAATCCAGAAAAGGTGATGAAGGAGAAAGAGAAAGGAGAAAAGCAGGAGCCACAGGAAACTGAAACTCAAAGCATTTTTTAAAAAATCCAACCTCCAATTGATATTGGAGAGGTTAGATGGCCGTCTGTCATGAATGCTTTAGCTGAGATTCCTGCATTGCAGGGGGTTGATCTAGATGACCCTTGGGACCCTTCCAACTTTAAGACATGATTCTATGATATTCCCATGTTTCGTGCTTGCAGAGTATAAATCGGCCTTATTAAGTTCTCAATCCCCTTGAACACTCACCTGGATCTGGAGTTCAGGACCTGTGAAGTTATCAGTGTCTATGGAAAACTGGGCTCGTCCCTGGTCATCAGTTATGTAGTTGGTGGTGGTTCCAGTTAGATGTACCCTAATCTGAATTGTTTCATTGGCAATTGGCACTTTGGCAGCATCCATAAGCTTCACCTAGCAGGGCAAAAGCAATACGTATAGCAGTTTGGTATAATAATAATAATAATAATAATAATAATAATAATAATTTTATTTATACCCCACCCTCCCTGGCCAGGGCCGGGCTCAGGGCAGCTTACACCAAATATGAATAACAATAAAACGTAATAGAAAAATAGAAAATCCTCGTTTTAGTAGTAGCCCATATGAATTGGGAGGGAGATCAGTGGCGGAGCTAGCTGCTCCGGCACCCAGAGTGGTGTGAACCTGGGGGGTGGGGCTAGCCGCCTGCAAGGGTGAGGCGAACGTCCCAAGGGGTGGGGCAAGCATCCCAGGGGGGGCGAGGTGAGCATCCCAGGGGTGTGCCACCTGCGACGAGCATTCCAGGAGGTGTGCTGTGCTGCCGCCCGCGCTGAGCGTCCTGGGGAGTGCGCCACCTGGGGGCGCACTGCCCACAGCAAGCATCCCGGGGGGGCCGCACAGCAATGTCACACACACCCCTCGGGAATGACACCTGGGGTGGGCTGCACCCACCGCACCCACCTTGCTCCGCCTCTGAGGGAGATGACTATCTGTAGGGGCAGTTCCATGGGCGTACCCAGCGAGGGGCAGGGGGGGCAGCTGCCCCCCCGAAGCAAAAAAAATTAAATGGTTATAAAGTGATGAAACGAAACAAAATTAGGTAGGGCGATGGCGAATAATCAGTTGTTTACCACACTGAAATGGTGTAAAAACCGAGAAGTATCTAGAGCCACCTAGCGACTGGTAGAGGAATCTATGTCAGCCAGCCAGTGGGATTCAAGGGAGGGAGAGGTCTCTAGCGGGCTCTAGCAGAGAGAAGAGGGAATCTTCTAGAGGGGTCTAGTGAGTTCCGCGTCACTATATAAACTGAGCCGCCCGCCGCTAGTTGATCAGTATTTTAAGTGCTTTCCCGTCCACCACGGCTACTGTTGAACGATCTTTCAGTACCCTTCGAAGGGTAAAGACCTGGCTCAGAAGTACAATGGGAGAGGACAGACTGACTGGGTTGTGTTTGATGAGCGTCCATCGGAAATTCTTCAAGGAAAATCAGGACTGGATTGAAACGAAAGTTTTGAACAAGTTTTCTTCAAACCCAAGAAAAATGATATTAGTATAAGACATGTAACTAGAATTTTTTTTTAAAAAAAATCAAGCAAATAATTGTAATAACCACTGTAATAAATATATATAATTTTCTTAAAACGTTGGTTTCATTCGCCTTTTCCGTGCTGAAATGTCACAACCTGAACGACCATGGCTTGCCCCCCGCCCCCCCAGTTTTGATCCTGGGTACGCCCCTGGGCAGTTCCATAATTCCAGGTGGGTGCGGATGCAGATGAAGGTTGAGGACACACAAATAGCATCAGGATCCCAGAGGTGGCATCTCAGGGGTCAGGACTGGAGATGAGGGGTGGGGGCTGAATTGCTAACCACCCTGGCCCACCCTCCTGTTCCAGTGCGTACGGGGAACAAACGTTCAGCTGTGGGGTCGTGCACAGTGGGGATCTCTTAGCCTGCTGCCTTACCTGCCCAGTAAAGGGGATCCCAGACTTGTAGTGAGAGTCCACCTTCTCAAAGGTGATTGTGCTGAGAGTCCTAATGATCCTGATGGAAGCCTCGCCCGTCAATTCCACCCCTGCCAAATAGTCAAAGAGAGGTAGGTACATATAAGCACACATGATGGGACTGCTCAAAGGTGGCGGAATTGTGGAATAATGCATTTGCTGAGTTCTCTTTGGGAAAGAAAGAAAGAAAGAAAGAAAGAAAGAAAGAAAGAAAGAAAGAAAGAAAGAAAGAAAGAAACTGTTACTCTATCTTTCCACCTGGCAATTTTGAACCAATATGGAAACAGAATGGGAAATGAAAAGTAAATAACTTATTTCTCATCTCTTAAGAGCAGCTCAGGGCTGTATTGCCCAATCCTAGAATATCCTTAATCTTAATATTTTGGATTGCTGGTATTCAGGGGTTACACAAATTGCCCTTCTTGAAAAAGTACCCAAATGGCAGAGCTTGAATGAATAATTTCTTTCTGAATTTCTTTTCAACATGTGGCATGATTTTCTAATGCAAAATATTGAGGCACATGGTCAGTGGCGTTTGCATGTGCAAATGTCTGGTCTATGTGGAACCTTTATTCTCAATAATGATGCAACTCACAGGTGGAGAATATTTTTATTTTTATCAATCTTTATTGTTTGTAAAGGGTATCCATATATGAGATAAAAAGAAGAAGAAGAGGAGGAGTTTGGATTTGATGGCTGAAAGACCTGCCCCTGAAATTGTTAGGTTTTAAGAGCAGGTGATTGCTTTTAGCAGCTTTGAAATGTTTCCAGAAGGTTAGTCTTTTTCTTAGATGTTATAGCTGAATGGTTTTAAAACTGACATGCTGGGCTCCTTTGGAGGACAGGCAGGAGATAAAAAATTAAATGTTCGTTGGTTACTAATCTTAAATCTCAGCAAGTTCTTCACCGATTGCTTTGAAATTTTGACACAACGTTGCCTTGGAATCCTGGAGTGTTGTTTTTTTGTAAAAATATTATATAGGTGTCACACCTGAGACAGGTAAAATCATGGTTTTTGCAAAAACAGTGCCATCTGCTGGACATACTGTTGGACGTAAAAGCAACAAGCGCTATAGAAGATCTAGGAGAGGGAGGGAGGGCTCTGCCAATAGGCTATCGCCGGGCGACAACGAAAAAGGCAAAGGGGATGTGACAGGGGAGTCTGTTCAACCGGAGAAGCTGTGGGGAGGCAGGCGAAAACGGGGTCTCCTTCCAGTACGGGGGGGGGGGAGATAGAGAGGGGGGAGGAAAAGGGCCCCTCCCTCAGGAACCCCCCCCCAACTCTGAATCCACCAGGGAAGCAGGGCTGCATCCACATAACCAGTCTGAGCCACAGCTACGCATGGCCGGGTACAGCTAGTTTTATAAATAAAATAAAATACCTGTGCCTTCCTCTGCGATCTTGCCTTCCACCTTGAGGCTCATCTCAAATCCATCCCGCTCCAGATGAAAACCCTTCATTTTCACCACCCGAGAGAGGCAGCCTTGCCCATTTGCCTGCACCGGAAGACAGAGAGTTGTATCAGCTACCAATGAGAATTGCTTCATTACACAAAACAAGGTATTCAAGGTCATAGAATCATAGAATCCTAGAGTTGGAAGAGACCACCAGGGCCATCCAGTCCAACCCCCTGCCAAGCAGGAAACACCATCAAAGCATTCCTGACAGATGGCTGTCAAGCCTCCGCTTCAAGACCTCCAAAGAAGGAGACTCCACCACACTGCGAGAGCCAGTGTGGTGTAGTGGTTAAGAGTGGTAGACTCGTAATCTGGGGAACCGGGTTCGTGTCTCCGCTCCTCCACATGCAGCTGCTGGGTGACCTTGGGCTAGTCACACTTCTTTGAAGTCTCTCAGCCCCACTCACCTCACAGAGTGTTTGTTGTGGGGGAGGAAGGGAAAGGAGAATGTTAGCCGCTTTGAGACTCCTTCGGGTAGTGAAAAGCGGGATATCAAATCCAAACTCTTCTTCTTCTTCTTCTTCCTTGGCAGCAAATTCCACTGTCGAACAGCTCTCACTGTCAGGAAGTTCTTCCTAATGTTTAGGTGGAATCTTCTTTCTTGTAGTTTGAATCCATTGCCCCGTGTCCGCTTCTCTGGAGCAGCAGAAAACAACCTTTCTCCCTCCTCTATATGACATCCTTTTATATATTTGAACATGGCTATCATATCACCCCTTAACCTTCTCTTCTCCAGGCTAAACATACCCAGCTCCCTAAGCCGTTCCTCATAAGGCATTGTTTCCAGGCCTTGGACCATTTTGGTTGCCCTCCTCTGGACACGTTCCAGCTTGTCAGTATCCTTCTTGAACTGTGGTGCCCAGAACTGGACACAGTATTCCAGGTGAGGTCTGACCAGAGCGGAATACAGTGGTACTATTACTTCCCTTGATCTAGACGCTATACTCCTATTGATGCAGCCCAGAATTGCATTGGCTTTTTTAGCTGCTGCATCACACTGTTGACTCATGTCAAGTTTATGGTCTACCAAGACTCCTAGATCCTTTTCACATGTACTGCTCTCAAGCCAGGTGTCACCCATCCTGTATTTGTGCTTTCTTTCTTTTTTTTTTTTTTTTTTTTGCCCAAGTGTAGTACTTTACATTTCTCCCTGTTAAAATTCATCTTGTTTGCTTTGGCCCAGTTCTCTAATCTGTTAAGGTCATTTTGAAGTGTGATCCTGTCCTCTGGGGTATTAGCCACCCCTCCCAATTTGGTGTCATCTGCAAACTTGATCAGGATGCCCTCAAGCCGTCGGGTTCACACAATAGCCACTGATCTAGGCACACTCATTCATTTATATCTGTCCGTTTATACAAGGCTGGCAATATTTCAAGAGGTAAAAAACCCGGACATTTGTTGAGCTTTCCTTGGGCGACCGCCAAAAAAGTTGGCGACCACTCACTCTCCCCCGAGCTCACCTCTCCACTGATCTCTTCACATATTCCTTCTGACGCTTCTTCGTGACACCTCTCTCTGTACAAACTGATAAACTGTAAGCCTCTGGTACTGGAATAATGTGGATTATATTCCCGGCAAACACGGATCTTCACCTGCCCAGGGACAGGCTTCCCATACGTGTACCTGTAGTCAGGAAACAGCCACAGCATCGATTGAAAGATGACATCAATATACAGTGGTACCTTGGAAATCAAACGGAATCCGTTCTGGAAGTCCATTCGACTTCCATAATGTTTGGAAACCAAGGTGAGGCTTCCGATTGGCTGCAGGGAGCTCCTGCAGCCAATCGGAAGCTGCAGAAGCCACGTCAGACATTCGGGTTCCAAAGAACGTTCGCAAACAGGAACACTCACTTCTGAACCAAGGTACAACTGTATAGGGAATATGAGGGCAGCTTTTGCCACGCATACGTTTCATAAGGGAGATGATTTCATGGCAACAAAGGAAGCTGCATTATAGCCGGTCAAGGTATTGATCCATTTAGCCCAGTGTTGTCCATGCCGGAGCAGTACAATTTGTAGCCTTAACTCTAAAAGCTGGAAACCACCATTCCTTCTTCACAAACAGCTCCTTCCCAGGGTCTCCAGTAAAGAAAGGTCTTCCCCATCATCTGCTACTAAAAAATTCCTTTCTAATTGTAGTTGCTGCTGGGGATTGAACCTGGGACCTTTTCGATCAAAGTACAGCAGCAGGGATCATGCAGTTTGTAAGCTAAGGGTTAATTCTGTCATTGTTTCAGTAGCCAAGAGTTAGTGTTTTGGACCATGACTGGGGAGACCCAAGCTCAAGTTCCCCGCTTAGCAGCAGTGAAGTTCATGTCAGTTTGCATTTCTTGGTACAGAAAGCATTGATGTGATGTGTAGAGATCTTTCCTATTCTAACTAATTCAAGAGGGTTCTGGAAGCTTCTCTGTGTGAAAGAAACAAGCAGAAGGATCGTGGTGTTTGGGTTATCCCTTCAGAGAAGCTTAGTACAGCTGGGACATGATATATAATGAACTTTAAAAAATGTTGAAATATACATTTGTCAAAAAACCAGAAGCCTTTCTACTGGGAATCACAGGTACAGATATTAAAAAGCAAGATTTCAAACTTTTTCAATATGCCGTAACTGCAGCAAGAATTTTAATAGCACAAAAATGGAAACAGGAAGAAATACTGATGAAGGAAGAATGGACAGTGAAACTAATGGAGTATGTGGAACTGGACAAAATGACGGGAAGAATCCGAGAACAGCGGGACCAGAAATTCATCAAAGACTGGACTAAGTTTACTGATTATTTAAAAGACAATTGTAATCAGTTAAATACGTTGATAGGATTACAAGAAGCTTTGTAGATCAATGAAGAAATATTGTTGCAAATATGTAATTATAGTGATTAAGTTGTACGTGATGATTTATAGCAATGATAGATTTAAGAAGTATAAATATAAGTAATAGATGTTAGAAAATCATGTGAAGGGTTTGAGGGAAGTCATGGCTTGAAAAAGCCGAAATGTTAAAAGGAAGGATGTGACGGATTTAATCAATGTATTTTTATAAAACCAATAAAAAATGATATGGCAAGTAAACTGGTTCTCTTATCTCTTTCTGTCAAGGTCATGCTGACTATGATAAGAGGCCAGAAGTAGCCTGGGTTTCACACTTTCTCTTTCCTATCTCTTTTCCTTCTGGTGTGGTGTTCTGTACATAGTATGCTTAGTGTTAAGGTTTAGACTTATTATAAGTTATTGTAAGTTTAAGTTAAGTCTGCTGCAACTGGATTTCTTATGGACAGTGCCAATCCTGAATGTATTGGATTTGTGACCATTATGCTCATTTGCCTTCAGTAGCAGTAAAGCTCTGCTGGATGAAATACAATTGCCTCTGGTCTATTTTGGGGGAATCCTGCAACGTGTTTATGTTTTCACTCTGCTAACTATACATCAAAGTTCTGCTCTGGATCAATATTGAGTAGAATCGCGTAACAGTCCACACCTCCCTTCAAGAGCATTGGCTGTTCTTCGACAACATATTGTTGTGAGCAAGGATTTTTAACTCAGACAAACATGAAAGATCAGAAAAGAGAAAGGATGATTTGTGTTGATAAGGAGATGAGAGTTTTTGTTTGTCTCTAATGAGATTACCTGGCAAAAGCAAGCTCACACCTCTCACCAAGTTTGTATACATACTTAAAGTACGTGTGTTAGTTTATAATTATATTTTGGGAATGATTCATGTTGTTATGTAACTGCATTGTTTTATACTTCTGATGATCATCCAGATGTCAAGGAGCAAATGGAGCAAACAGCACGCAGACCTAGTGGTGGGAGGAAAATATCCTTAAATAAGAGCCATGGGGGAATGATCAATGGTCTTCAATGTCTGTATACTAATGCACAGAGCATGGGAAATAAACAAGATGAACTTGAGCTCTTGGTACAGAAAACTAAATATGACATAATAGGCATCACTGAAACCTGGTGGGATGAGTCTCATGATTGGAATGTAGTAATAGAGGGATACAATCTATTTCAGAGAAATAGACCAAACAGGAAAGGAGGAGGAGTAGCGTTATATGTCAGGGATGTGTATACCTGTGAAGAGATCCAGGATTTGAAACTCCAAAGCCAAGTTGAGAGTATCTGGGTCAAAATTAAGGGAGAGAAAAATAACAGTGATCTCATTGTGGGAGTTTACTATAGACCCCCAAGCCAAACTGAGGACACAGATGATGCCTTCCTGGAACTGATGGCCAAGCATTCAAAAGGAAGTGAGATAGTAGTAATGGGGGATTTCAACTACCCTGATATTTGTTGGATGTCAAACTCAGCCAAGAGCATAAGGTCGAACAGATTCCTCACTGGCCTTGCAGACAATTTCATTGTCCAGAAAGTGGGAGAAGCAACAAGAGGATCAGCCATTTTAGATCTGGTCCTAACCAATAGTGATGACCTGGTTAGTGGGGTAGAAGTGGCAGGATCATTAGGTGGGAGTGACCATGCTCTACTGGAGTTTATTATACAGCGGAAAGGAGCAACCAAGCATACTAAGACTCAAATTCTAGACTTTAAGAAAGCCGACTTCAGAAAACTTAGGGAAATGCTGGGTGAAATCCCATGGACAGAAATACTAAAAGGGAAGGGAGTTCATGATGGTTGGGAGCTTGTTAAAAGGGAGATATTAAAAGCACAACTTCAGGCAATACCAGTGAGACGGAAACATGGAAGGTGCCTAAAGAAGCCAGGGTGGCTATCTAAAGAACTTTTAATTGAGTTAAGATTTAAAAGGGATATGTACAAAAAATGGAAAAAGGGGGAAACCACCAGAGAGGAATTCAAACAAATAGCCAGTACGTGTAGAGACAAAGTCAGAAAAGCTAAAGCACAGAATGAACTCAGGCTTGCTAGAGAGGTTAAAAGCAACAAAAAGGGCTTTTATGGGTATGTCCGTAGCAAAAGGAAGAACAAGGAAACAGTGGGGTCACTTAGAGGAGAAGATGGTGAAATGCGAACAGGGGACAGAGAAAGGGCAGAACTCCTCAATGCCTTCTTTGCCTCAGTCTTCTCCAAGAAAGAAAACAATGCCCGACCTGAAGAATATGGAGCAGATGATTCAGCAGGGGAAACACAGCCCAGAATAAGTAAGGAGGTAGTACAGGAATACTTGGCTAATTTAGATGTATTCAAGTCTCCAGGGCCAGATGAACTACATCCAAGAGTATTAAAAGAACTGGCAGAGGTGATTTCAGAACCACTGGCAGTAATCTTTGAGAATTCCTGGAGAACAGGCGAAGTGCCAGCAGACTGGAGGAGGGCAAATGTTGTCCCTATTTTCAAAAAGGGGGAAAGAGAGGACCCAAACAATTACCGCCCAGTCAGCCTGACATCAATACCAGGAAAGATTCTAGAGCAGATCATTAAGCAAACGGTCTGTGAGCACCTAGAAAGGAACGCTGTGATAACTAAAAGTCAGCATGGGTTTCTGAAAAATAAGTCATGTCAGACTAACCTGATCTCATTTTTTGACAGAATTACAAGCCTGGTAGATGAAGGGAATGCTGTGGATGTAGCCTATCTTGATTTCAGCAAGGCCTTTGACAAGGTGCCCCATGATATTCTTGTAAAGAAGCTGGTAAAATGTGGGCTAGACAATGCTACCATTCAGTGGATTTGTAACTGGCTGACTGACCGAACCCAAAGGGTGCTCATCAATGGCTCCTCTTCATCCTGGAGAGAAGTGACTAGTGGGGTGCCACAGGGTTCTGTCTTGGGCCCAGTCTTATTCAACATCTTCATCAATGACTTGGATGATGGGCTTGAGGGCATCCTGATCAAGTTTGCAGATGACACCAAATTAGGAGGGGTGGCTAATACCCCAGAGGACAGGATCACACTTCAAAATGACCTTAACAGATTAGAGAACTGGGCCAGAGCAAACAAGATGAATTTTAACAGGGAGAAATGTAAAGTACTACACTTGGGCAAAAAAAATGAAAGGCACAAATACAGGATGGGTGACACCTGGCTTGAGAGCAGTACATGTGAAAAGGATCTAGGAGTCTTGGTAGACCACAAACTTGACATGAGTCAACAGTGTGATGCAGCAGCTAAAAAAGCCAATGCAATTCTGGGCTGCATCAATAGGAGTATAGCATCTAGATCAAGGAGGAGGGTGAAAGGTTGTTTTCTGCTGCTCCAGAGAAGCGGACACGGGGCAATGGATTCAAACTACAAGAAAGAAGATTCCACCTAAACATTAGGAAGAACTTCCTGACAGTGAGAGCTGTTCGGCAGTGGAATTTGCTACCAAGGAGTGTGGTGGAGTCTCCTTCTTTGGAGGTCTTTAAGCAGAGGCTTGACAGCCATCTGTCAGGAATGCTTTGATGGTGTTTCCTGCTTGGCAGGGGGTTGGACTGGATGGCCCTTGTGGTCTCTTCCAACTCTATGATTCTATGATTCTATGATTCTGAGATTATCATATTATAAAATAGTTGTGTTCTCTGTTATAAATCAAGCGTTGCTAGAAGTTGTTTCTTTTTGTTTTCTCGTGTATTTCTTAACAATAAAAAGTTGGTGTGGCGCAAGCAAGTTTTTATTCTGAAAGTGTGGCATGCAGTGCTATTTCTTCTAGAAAAAGAGGTGCCAGAACTCTCCATAAACACCTCCTTTGTTCTCTTACGGTGGCAATGGTGCCCACCAGAGAGGTTCCGGAATGGAGTTCAAATGATTTCTGGGTGAAATAAGCCCTGCATAAGTGGCCCAACATTGTGAGGAATTTAGTGCAGCTATGGCAATCATTCCATCGGAGCTAGGATGGGGCGGCCAAGGCTGGTGAAGGGGAGGGGAGGAGAGGAGAGGTTAGCTGGTGCTAGCAACATCACCCAAGTTCTCATTTCCCGTGGTCCCACATCTGAGGGAGAGAAGCCCAGGCTGCTCTCACTTACAGGCCACAGACGTTCACTTCTAGTTCTTCAGCCTGAAATGTTATCTCCTTGGGTGCCTTCACCAAAACTTCGTACTTGGGCAGCACTGGAAGAAGGAAAGGAGCACAGGGATAAAAAAAACAACACAATCAGCTTGAGCATAGAAATGAGGCAAATGTGTGCAGCATTAACACCCCACAACAGAACTTGTTTTCCCATTAGGTTTCCAGGGAAGCCTCCAAACCAGAGGTGCCATCTTCTCAAGATGGGGGGCCTGATGAGACATTCTGACATCAAGCGGGCGATGTCACAAGGAGCGGGGGGGGGGCAGAGCCAAACACCCTCTGAATACTGAGGGAGTTCACCCCCCTAAAAAAGCAAACCCACACATTTTTTGCAGGGGGGACAAAAGTGCCTCAGTCCCTAGGAGCTGGCGCATATGCCCCGAACTAAGTTTTGGGTACAGCACAGAGCAAGACCTGTTCCTGTCTCCAGCCTCCAGCATCAGCCCTTCTCACACAGGCAAGTCTCCCTTACCCAGCCACCCATGCGAACTAGGAAGTGACCTCTCCAACAACTCTTCTCAATTTTGCAGCTGCGATCTGGCTGTTAGGCTGTTGAATGTGCATGCATACTCTTTCCATTTCCCCCTGTGCGGCCCCGGGCACTGGCAATTCATGCTACGCCACTGTTTGCAGGGCGGAGGAAAGCCCTGGTGCACTTGCTTCCAGGAGCGGGACCAGTTCACTGAACCTGGCCATAGGGCCAGATATTTTGGGAAGCTGTTCACCATGCATTTGTACGCCTCTCGAGTTATCTAAGAACCCAATTTTGCCTGATCCTTTTGCAGGCTTCTGTCTATGTTTCAATCCAACTGGGCACAATTTTAAATAAAGATGGCAGGCCAAATCTTTCCAAAGATTTCATCCACTGGTTTCAAAACTGCACTGATCTGTCCCGGACCAAGCGGTTTCTCTCCTTCCTTCCTCACCATATTCCTTCACCTCAAAGGAACGTTCCACCTTGTTCCCAGAGGCTTTTTCCACCACCACTTTGTAGGTGCCTTGCGGGGGCTCAGAGGAAAGTGGAAAAGAGAGCTGGACTAGGCCCATTTTCTGCTCCACGTTGGTCCACTGCTGCAAGCGGTACCTCTTGGGGTCCTGGGAGCCACAAGAGAAGAGGGGGTCACGGAAGAAGCTGCTTGTCAGGGAATGGTCTGAAGCAGACTGGGGGGGTGGGGTCTGCATTCGCAGGCAGATCAGCTTTCCTCAGAAGAGGAGCTGGAGGGGGAAGATTCGCCCACCGCCCTTGTTTCCAGCGGGCTCAGAAGCAGGGAGAAATACAGAGCAGCTTCGGCAGGAGTTACCTAGCTACGAGAAAACGACCAGAGAAACAGAAAGGAGGGGACAGATAGCAGAGACGTCATTGGAGAGTGTGGGGGACCCTTTCTCCCCATGAACAAGGAAATCCAAATGTATTAGAGAACAAAGGATGCAGAGAGGAGGAGGAGGAGGAAATTCCTGTTGGCGCCTATTGCCTAGTTGCGGAAGAGCCAACTGCTCTCCTTGGGGAGGGATGTGGATTTTTGCTTACAACCTGATGCCTGAATAAAAAAGGACTATAAAATATAAAGTGCTCATAGGAGTGGTAGTCTCGTAATCTGGCGAACTGGGTTCGCGTCTCCGCTCCCCCACATCAAATCCAAACTACTACTCCTCCTACTCCTCCTCCTCTTCTTCTTCTTCTTCTTGAAGTTACCGAGGAGGGAGGCGAACTCTCCACACATGACCCCACTCAGGTTGAAAGCAGGGACAGGGTCTAAGCTGCAGCTGGCCCAAAGTGGGACAATGTTGGCCACATCAGTGGAAGAAAATTTGCAAAGGTTTCCTGAGTATTGGTATCTAGACAGATGTTTAAAACTTAATGGGGTGGGGGCTCTCCAAGGATGGCAACAGACTGGGTCTATTTGAGGCCATGAAAACAAATTAATTCCCTGAGAGAGGAGAAAGTGCAGGAAAAGATGCTTTTTGCTTAAGCAGTTTGCAACAAATCAATTCCAAAAGCCACACATAATTTAAAATACACGCTAAAACAGCCTCGAAAGAATAAAAAAGGACTATAAAATATAAAGTGCTCATAAGAGTGGTAGTCTCGTAACTTCCTTAAAGGGACTGGGAACGAGGGGAGAAGGTTTCTCCCCTCCTCCCCATGTCCCTTTAAAGCAACAGGGGAACCTTTTGGGTCGGGGCGCAGGGTTGGAGAAAGCAGCGTCCCCGCTGTTTCCCACCATCCCATGCCTTGCACCGATCCCAAAAGCCTGCGCGAGGGATGGGGGGAGGCAGCAGAGATGTTGGTGTTCGGTGACCTCCGTGAACGGAGGGACACTCCACCAACATCCCCTTCGTCCCGCCGCCTCCCCCCATCCCCCGTCGCTCGGCGGGACGTGGGGGGAGGCGGCGGAGGTGTTGGTGGATCTGAAGCTCCGTGAACGGAGCTCTCAGATCCCCCATCCCCTTCGCTTCCTGCCGCCTCCCCCCATCCCCCGTCCTCACAGAGGTGTTGGTGTTTGTAGCAGCTGTGGGAACGGAGCTGCTGGCACGAAGGGAAAGGAGAATGTTAGCCGCTTTGAGACTCCTTATGTTGCTGGGGTAGTGATAAAGCGAGATATCAAATCCAAACCTCCTCCTCCTCCTCCTCCTCCTCTTCTTCTTCTTGAAGTTACCAAGGAGGGAGGCGAACTCTCCACGCATGCGGAGCGAGTCGGGGCAGGGAGAGGGACGGGCCCAAGGAGGGGTGTCCCCTTCTCGCTGGCCGCCCCTGCGGCTCACCCTTGGTTGAAAGCTAAAAAGAAAAAAAAATTAAAAAATTAAAAAACGTTTTAAAAGAGGGGGCGGGGCCGCCCCAGGTCACCCCCAGTAGGGGCGCTGCCCCAGGGGCCCCCACCCCCTCCACCCCCCTTGCTGCTGGGAGCTGACCCTAAGATCTCCCAATGATTTTGCGAAGTGGGACGGAAAATGTCCACCGTGAGCGGGGCAGGAGACATCAGTTGCGTGGTCTGTGAAGATGTTGAATCTTGGATGAGTGAAATATATATTTTTAAAAAAGCATATAATGATGATGATGATCAGGGGAGGCACCGGAGAAGGTTCTAGCCATTTCCCTCATGGGCCAAATAGTCTTTTCAGCCACACTTAATGGTCCCCCCAAAACTGCTGCCTCGGTTTTTCTTTTGAAGAACCCCACAAAGGGGTTGCAGGATGGGGTGGACTTAGGTGTGTAACACTTGTTAGGGATGGCAAAATTAAAACCCTCGGGAGATATGAGAAGCTTATGGGGAAGCTATGGAATGAAGCAGCCTCTGAATATTAGGGAAGGTGGTCTGTGTGGGGCAATGTAACAGCTACTCTGGTGTGATGATGAGAGGTGGAGCAGAGGCAGGGAATTAGACACTTACCTGGATGTAAACCAAAGGAAACTGTGGAGTAAAAAAAAAGGGGGAGGTTTCAGAGACAGCAGTGAATGGTGCTACCCCTCCCAGCACCACACAAACCTCCTCCCACCTTGATTTGTTTGTTTCCACAGTTTACACAACAGGTGGGTAGCCGTGTTGGTCTGCCATAGTCGAAACAAAATAAAAAATTCTTTCCAGTAGCACCTTAGAGACCAACTGAGTTTGTTCTTGGTATGAGCTTTCGTGTGCATGCACACTTCTTCAGATACACTGAAACAGAAGTCACCAGATCCTTAAATATAGTGAGGGAGTGGGGAGGGGTATTACTCAAACCTGTTGACGACACTTCAATCTCCCAGGACATTCTATAAAAGATCTCAAAGTAGCTGTCTTAATACAAAGAAATTTCAGAAATAGACTGGAAAGAGAAGTGGCTGAATTGCAACTAATCACCAAACTTAAAACCATGGAGAAACCTGGTCTGAACAAAGACATTGGATTCTTATCTCATTATACATAACAAAGCTATCTTTAGCCATCTCACCCCTTGCCTTTCCCTGCAAGACTAATTGCAGCCGTTAAGAGTCGTCAACAGGTTTTCCACACCTATCAGCCGATCACCCATTCCCACCACCCTTCTGAGTAATACCCCTCCCCACTCCCTCACTATATTTAAGGATCTGGTGACTTCTGTTTCAGTGTATCTGAAGAAGTGTGCATGCACACGAAAGCTCATACCAAGAACAAACTCAGTTGGTCTCTAAGGTGCTACTGGAAAGAATTTTCTATTTTGTTTACACAACAGTTAATAATGCACGATACCCAGCTGAAGTCTAACTTATGCACGAAGGCGTTAATGTAAGGTTACCAGATTTTTTTTCAATGAATCCAGGGACACTTTTCAACTTCCTCCTAAATAGATGGATTTTGTCAGGGGACTGAATTGTGAATCCGGAGACTGCCCCCAGGAAACAGGGATGTTTGGTAACCTTGGGTTAATGTCATAGAATAAACTGTCCTGCCAGGCCTAGCTAAGTCACTCCACTTCACTTTGGGAGGAAGCCTTTCTGTCCTATTGTTTCCTTCAGTCTACCATGTGAATGCCGTCCTGTAAAAAAGTCTGAGCTGGTTGCTCCAAGCTCACACTGCATGCCTTTTTTTTTTTTTTAATCAAAGCCATCCTTGTGTTCCTATACAAATAATTTAGGAATTTTCATCACTTTGGAACTAGCCTATTATTATTATTATTATTATTATTATTATTTTATTTGTACCCTGCCCATCTGACTGGGTTGCCCCATCCACTCTGGGCAGCTTCCAACATATATAAAAACAAAATAAAATATTGCACATTAAAAGGTAAGTCCTACTGCCTATGTTTTCTGAAAGCTGTATGGAAAAACACATGAACCTGACCTTTGAGGAGTTTGTAAGTAAACCATTTTTAAATTACCAAAAGTGTTGTCTTTTTCTACACTAGGGGGAGTGGAAAACTTTGGAAGGAACTTAGAAGGGCATATTTTAAAGCTCTCACAGCTTATGTTTCCACGCCTTGAATTGTGTTGTGATTTTAAATCTCTGCAGGGGTTCCCTCATCAAAGAGTACTTGCTCTTGGATCTTTGCATCAAGGAATTCTCCTGCTTGTATTCATTTTTCCTTGCCCATCAACAAATAAAACAACTCATCAATAAAAAATAGCATGGTGCTTAGAAGAAACCAAGGCCACAGGTCAAAGCATGTACATTCCAGTCAGATGGGCAAGTCCAGTAGAGAAGGTCTTGCTCTCCCCAACTGGGGAGGAGTAAAATGTTAGAGATTTCAGAGTTGCCTACGTGCAGAAAAGCAGCTGTCTATCTTCAAGCAATCTTCAAGCAATTAGTAGTTGGCAGAAAGCCCAGATCTGCTCTCTCTCAGACCCTTAGCAACGACCTGTGATTGGTCAATGAGTTCCTAAAGAGTCAGCTCTGTGTGAGTGTTAGTGTGGTTAGGTTGGTTAGTGTTGTTAGTGTGTGGAGAAAGTGGTCAGTATAGAGAGAGAGAGACAGAGAGGAAAAGATTTTATGTTTTGTTTCTTTTATTTGTAAAGTCTGTAAATAGTAACTTATGGATACTAGTTGTTTCAATAAATACTGTATATAGTTATCCAGTGAGTTGCTGAGTTCCTGCGTTGTGCTGTCCAGTCAATTACACAACAGCCAGAAGCTTCCAGAAAAGTCTGCGTCTAACTCTGCGGTGTCCAGGAATATGTTATACTCCTGACACTAAATCTTAAGATAAAATGCCCCACTGGTGTATGTTGTTGTTCTAGTCAAGCAATCTCTACCCTCCAGGCCTGGTTGTGGCAAGGACCCTACAGAAGGGGTGCGTGTGAGATGGGTGGAGAGGAGAGATGGAAATAAGCCCAAGCATCCTTGCATCACGAAAGTCCTTCCTCTGACATTTAATATACTTCTCCAAACCAAACATGCAATGTTCCATAACTGGAGAAGAGAAGGTTAAGGGGTGATATGAACAGCCACTCTTCCCAACCTTTGGATTCGGTTCTTGAAGATTTTATATACTTCTCCAAACCTTGAAGTTCCTCATAAGCTGCTAGTCCCCACCCCCTCGTGCGCATGCATGTTGCTGTTTCAAGCTTTATGAAGAACAGCACTTGCAGCCTGAACATCAGAAACAGAGAGGTGGATATGGGGAGGATGCCTTGTTTGTTTGTTTGTTTGTTTGTTTGTTTGTTTGTTTAACTTAAGGGCAAAGAGACCCATCCTTCTTTGTAGGCCCAAAATTCTGTGTGGATCGAAAGAGGTTTACCAAATGTTCCAGAGACCAGCATGGCGCGTGTGATGACGAAACTCACCGTCTTGTTCAAGGGTCGGAAACCTTCGTCCACAGAGATGATGCGGAACTGAACTATGAAAGGAAGAAGGAGGGGAAGGATTTCCATGTGACTCTGCTACTCTGTTTGTCACGGTCAGGAGCAGAGCACATGGAGACGGTCCTCAGTGCAACAATCCCCCCCCCCAAAAAAAATCTCTGGTCAAAAGAGGCATGTTTGGCAGCTGATGCCATGGCAAGTGTGGGATGTATCATCACTGAAGCAGTCAAACACAACATTTCCTGTTGCCTAGAGTGGACACACAGGGGAATGTTGCTCCAGACAGGGAGGACTTCCTGTCATACCTGCTCTGGAGCCTCCTCCCCCTGTGTGTGACCAGGTAGATGGGCGTGACCCTACCAGACCCTATAAAAGGGCCAGCCACGCAGCCATCTTCCTCTCTTTGGCTCTTAGCCAGCAGCACATGGCTCATCCTTACAGAGGATGGAAGCCACGAGGTAGAAAGTCTGAGGACTTCTTTTCTCTGCAAATGTAACTGTAACCATAAGGTAAAGCCCGCCTTCAGAATACGACTGTGAGCAGAATGTAAGTACAGTCGTACCCTAGAAGTTGAACCGAATCCATTCCGAAAGTCTTTCGACTTCCAAAACGTTCAAAAACCAAAGTGCGGCTTCTGATTGGCTGCAGGAAACTCCTGCAGCCAATCGGAAGCCCTGTCGGACATTTGGCTTCCGAAAGAGCACTAGAAAAGCGGAACGGTCACTTCCGGGTTTCGATGGTTTGGAAGCCAAAATGTTTGAGAACTAGGCTGTTTGACTTCCAAGGTACAACTGTAAACTTTGCTCTTACTTTTAAACAAGACTGCTGTGTTAATATTCTTTTAAGAGGGAAATAAAAAAGGGGGAAACTTACCAGGAACAATCCAGACTGGATTGCTAAACTTAACTGATTCTAACGAATCCATCAGCTTTCTTGCAGCAATCTGCAAGGGAATGGGCTCTGCTGCTTGCTCTCTAGCGTGAGTGAGGAAGGGTTATATTTAATCAATATATCCTCTCCTACCTTCCTCAACATTCCCCCAGCAAGAAGGGTCTACTAAATAAAATGAATTTGGAAAGGGGGTGCGTGATCTGCAGGGTATTCTCCCACTGTCACTGTCGCCACTGCAGCCCTTCAAGTACCTTTCTGTCCTGGTTTGTAGATGGGCTTGTCCGTCTGGACGAAGACCAGGCTCTCTGAGGTCCTGATCAGCACCTTTTCCCGGTTGTCTAGTGCCAGCATCCCCGCCTGCACCGCCACGGAGAGGGTGGCCACAGAGGTACCGGGAGAGTTACTCCATCTGGGGACCTTGAAGAAGAGGGAGAAGGGGGAAGGCAGCAGCCTTAGAGAAGAAAAGAGACTCAAAGAAGAAAAGTCACTCGATCAAGGGACAGTCCACTTACATATTGGCCCATCCCGACCTCTTTTTACTTAATGGTGACACAGACCATTCATCATGTATGAATATTCTTCAGAACGCCTATCCATTCTGAAGGAAATCAGCCCCAAGTGCTCAATGGAAGGACAGATCCTGAAGCTGAGGCTTCAACACTTTGGCCACCTCGTTGCTCGGAAGGGAGGAGGAGGAGCCCAGTTGGAGCAACGCCATTATAAGGGCTTTCTGCGTTCTTTTGTCTCTCTCTATTATGAATAAACTCATTTTAAAAAAGACTCTGCCTTCTTTTCTCTGCTCTTGGTGCAGCTGAGGGAGGAATAGCTTTCTTGAAGCCTTGACACCCAGCTAGTTTGGGACTGGATTCAGGGAGGGGTAGGTAATCCCTGGGTTGACCGAGAGCAGGGCAGCCAGGCTGGAAGGCATAGCTGTCAAGTCTCCCGTTTTTCCCGGGAAACTCCCTTATTCCAAGCCGTTTCCCGCTGCTATCCCTTATTGTTGATATCCCTTAAATTTCCCTTATTTCCGGGAAGGAGAGTTGGAGTCCGGGGACTCCTTGGGTCCCTGCCTTTCTCAGCCCTGCCTGCCTACCTCACAGGACTGTTGTGGGGATTAAATGAGGACTAGGACCAGGGAGCTCCTTGGAGAAAAAGGTGGAATATAAATACCTAATAACAAACAGACAGACAGACAGATATATAAAGAAGAAGATAAAATAGATGAATGTTTCTCAGCAACAGGTGCTCCCATTAAGCATTGCTTCCCCTCACTGGAGACAGAGCACAGCCAACCTGGCCAGAAGCCACCAGTGGTCCTCTCCTCCTGCATGAATTGGCCTAATCCTTTCCTAAAGCCATCCAAGTTGGTGGCCATCGCTGCTCCCTGTGGCAGGGAGTTCCAGAGGTTAACCGTGTGCTGCGTGAATAAGTGCTTTCTTTTCTCTGCCCTGATTTCTCTTTCCTGGGAGCTCTTTCCTGGTGTAAATTAATTTGTAGCCTGGGGGGATTACCGCGGCGTGGACTGTCCCTGAGAACCGTAGACTGTCCCCGGGACAGGTGAGGGTGCTGATCCCTTATTTTCAAATCCGAAACTTGACAGCTATGCTGGAAGGCTTCAGATCAAAGGCCCTGGGGTGGATCGGGGTAGGTGGGGATGGGCATGATCCTACTTAGGATGGAGTCCAAAATCCTGGAGAGCTGCTGCCAAGTCAGTTCTGAGCTGGACAGGCCAGTGTTCTGACTTGGGATAAGTAAGCTTCCTATGTGAACACAACAATCCTGCTTTTCCTTGGAAAAATGCCCGGACAACTTGATCAGTAACAGAAAACAAAATGGTAAGCGAGAAAAACTCACCCAGAATGGGATGCACTGGAACATATTCGCCTCAGACACCACATGCCTGATGCTAGTCTCTGGTCGCTCTTCCAGGCCGATGTGCACCGTCGCTGACCCTTTCATGTTCATCACATGGACACAAATATTCTCGGTGGTCTCCGCCTGCATGACGGAGGGCACCAGCACCAAGTGCTCCCTGGGGAGAAAGGGGATCCAGTTGGGGGAATCAGGGAATGAGGACATAGAATCATAGAAACTGGACACAGTATTCCAGACCTCACCTGGAATACTGTGTCCAGTTCTGGGCACCACAGTTCAAGAAGGATACTGACAAGCTGGAACGTGTCCAGAAGAGGGCAACCAAAATGGTCAAAGGCCTGGAAACGATGCCTTATGAGGAACGGCTTAGGGAGCTGGGTATGTTTAGCCTGGAGAAGAGAAGGTTAAGGGGTGATATGATAGCCATGTTCAAATATATAAAAGGATGTCATATAGAGGAGGGAGAAAGGTTGTTTTCTGCTGCTCCAGAGAAGCGGACACGGAGGCAATGGATTCAAACTACAAGAAAGAAGATTCCACCTAAACATTAGGAAGAACTTCCTGACAGTAAGAGCTGTTGGACAGTGGAATTTGCTGCCAAGGAGTGTGGTGGAGTCTCCTTCTTTGGAGGTCTTTAAGCGGAGGCTTGACAGCCATCTGTCAGGAATGCTTTGATGGTGTTTCCTGCTTGGCAGGGGGTTGGACTGGGATGGCCCTTGTGGTCTCTTCCAACTCTAGGATTCTATGATTCTATAGAACCTTAGAGTTGGAAGGGACCCCGAGGGTCCTCTAGTCCAACCCCCTGCAATACAGAATCTCATTTAAGCCTCCATGACAGATGGCCATCCAATCTCTGCTTAAAAACCTCCAAGGAAGGACAGTTCACAACCTCCCGAGGGAAACCGTTCCACAGCCCGACAGCTCTTGATGTCACAAAGTTCTTCCTAATGTTGAGTCGGAATCTCCTTTCTTGTAACTTGAAGCCATGGATTCGAGTCCTACCCTCCAGAGCAGGAGAAAACAAGCCTGCTCCTTCTTCCATGTGGCAGTGCTTAAGATATCTGAAGAGGGCTATCATATCTCCTCTCAGTTCTCCACTTTTCCTACCCAGCTCCTTCAACCCTTCCTCATAAGGCTTGCCTTCTATGGTTCATTACAGGTGACTAAAACCCATGTTGTTTTGTTTAAGATGAGACTTCTATGTCCTTTCCAAAATAATAGAAATGCAATACAGTCATACCTCGGGTTTTGATCACTGCGGATTGTGCGTTTTCAGGTTACGGACGCGCCAAACCGGGAAGTACCAGAACGGGTTACTTCAGGGTTTCGGCGCATGTGCAGAAGCGCCGAATTGCATCACGCGCAGGGGCAGATGTGGCACTGTGGGTTATGGACGCTGCTGGTTGCGAACGTGCCTCCCAAAAACAGATCACGTTCGCAACCCGAGCGTCCCCTGTACCGTGCAGAGTAGCGCCAAATAGAAAATGTACAGTTTGGCCCCTTTCCAACTCCACAATTCCATGGTTCTAATTTATATCATTAAGCGAATTTTCTTTCGACAAGTTTGTGGAAAGGGCAGGGTAAGAAGGGGAAGGGGAAGATGTCCAGTCAAGCAGCTTACGGCGTTATGATACATTCCACGTTGTCCCCCGGAAGAAGGAACAGCAGGAGGAGAAAGGCGCTGGGTCCTGCGAGGATCTGGCCCTTCCCCATCATTCAGCCGTGGGCAAGCGAGGTGGTGATGGTGGAGGCTGGCTCTTGGCTGCTGCTGCTGCTGCTGCTGCTGCTCCTACTTCCACCTTGCTACTGGCTCTCTTTGTAAGGCAGAGGAGATAACAGGCCAGGGGGCTGGGACTGTGCTGGAGCAATGGGGAAGGGAAGCTGCAACACCCCACAGAAGGTGCCTTTGCCAAGCAAACAGAGTAAAGAGGTCACTGGCAGGGTCTCCTACACAAGGCAATGGCCTGCATTTCAACCAGGTGCAGGGGGGGGGGAGCAACGCCAAGTGCCAGGAAGATTATCTATTTGGCGTCAGGTTCTTTCCGCAGAGTCATGGAACTGTAGAGTTGGAAAGGGAGCAAAAGGCTCATCTGGTCCATTTATCACCACAGTGGAACCTCGGTTTTCAAGCGTCTCGGAAGCCGAACGTTTCGGAACCCGAACTCCAAAAACCCGGAAGCAATTGCTTCCGTCTTCAAACGGGCCTCGGAAGTCAAACGGCTTCCAAGGCGTGTTTTTCAATTTTCTCAGTGAAAATTTCCGACAGCCCTTTGTGTCTCGGTTGGTCAACATTTTGGAAGTCAAACGGTCTTCTAGAATGGATTATGTTCAACAACCAAGGTTCCACTGTATTATTATTATTACTATTATTATTATTATTAATTTTGACAAAGCAAATATATATATATATATATATATATATATATATATATATATGTGTATATATATTAAATTGTATATATGTGTGTGTGTGTGTGTATATATATATATATACATATATATATATTCTCATTGCATGCACGCTGGACAGAAACTTGCTCCGTAACCGCTGGACCAAATCGCATCAAATTAGGACACAGCGTACCATGACCATCAAGGAAGGATCTGGCATCATCAAAATTCAAAAAAAAAACCCACACCTGATATACCTAAAATAAAGAATAAACGCCAAAAAAATTGGCGCGCCTATTAGATGTCACCAGCAACAGCACTGACATCACAACCAGCAACCAATAGAAAGGCGCCACCCAACTCCTGAGGCGACAACTTACAGCCACCGCCTCAAACGGCTGTCCGCCATTTGCGGCCTAACTTTCAGCCGCCTGCCTCAAGGGGCCCGACAACGCATAACAAGCAGGCAGCTGTTCGCAGAGAGGCGGGGGGCGGGGGGGGGGCGATAGAGCTGCTACTACACGACCAAACCTCAAGAGACAGGAGAGAAGCCGGGCTTTGAGGCCAGGTGGCATTGCAAGGCCAGGTTGCTATGGTAACGCGGGGCAAAAATGGAGGCCACCAACCCCCAAAGCAGCCGTCTGCGTGTGCATGCGCGCCTTCCCAGGCCAGAGCAGTCGACAGCCGCTTTCCAGAACGTGAGCTCCATTTGCAATTATACAGCAGTAAGCAACAGAGTTTCGGGGCAGAAACAGGGGAAATATGGATAGCAGGCAGGCGGAAATTCAACGGGAGAAGCTGTGTGGAGGGAGGAAGAAACGGGGGAAAATAAGGAGAGGAGGCAGGCAGAAATTCAATGGGAGAAGCTGTGTGGAGGGAGGAAGAAATGGGGGAAAGACGGGGAGGAGGCAGGCAGAAATTCAACGGGAGAAGCTGTGTGGAGGGAGGAAGAAACGGGGGAAAATATGGAGAGGAGGCAGGCAGAAATTCAATGGGAGAAGCTGTGTGGAGGGAGGAAGAAACGGGGGAAAGACGGGGAGGAGGCAGGTGGAAATTCAACGGGAGAAGCTGTGTGGAGGGAGGAAGAAACGGGGGAAAGACGGGGAGGAGGCAGGTGGAAATTCAACGGGAGAAGCTGTGTGGAGGGAGGAAGAAATGGGGGAAAGATGGAGAGGAGGTAGGCGGAAATTCAACGGGAGAAGCTGTGGGCATGGAAAGTTTACATTTATATACCGTATATTCTGGTGTATAAGACTACTTTTTAATCCAGGAAAATCTTCTCAAAAGTCGGGGGTCGTCTTATACGCCGGGTGGAGAATCTGCAGTCGAGTATATCTCAAACTCTATATTTTAACTGGAAAAGTTGGGGGTCGTCTTATACGCCCAGTCGTCTTATACGCCAGAATATATGGTGTATATATATATCTATATCTTCCTTTTCCATTTCACAAAAAAACCACCGCAACACGTGGCCCGGCCAGCTAGTAATAAATAAATATAAATAAAAATGTACACCCCACCCCCAAGACCATTCCATTGTAACTATCTAACCTCCTAAAATTTCAGCACTTCTTCCGATGCTTTGACCCCTTTCCGTTTTAGCAGTACGAATTCTACAAATACCTTCCTCAAAATAATTTATCCTGCATATTCCCTGTTTTACCTTAATAGCACATGTTAATTTCTCATGACTAGCCAAATCCCACACCTCTTTATACCATTCTTCCGTTTTATATTCACTTTCCACTTCCTAGCTATAATAACTCGTGCAGCTGTCAATAAATTTATGAGCAAGTCCTTCCTAGCCTGCAAACCTTCCACTCCATTGTAAATTGATAATAATGCTAGCTCTGGACTTTTGCTCAGCTTTAACCCAGTGCATCTAGCCCATTTTAATGCATTTCAAGCACTCTATTTCTCCAAGTATCTGGCACAGTGGAACGAGGAAATTTATGCAGTACCAAACTCCCTCCATCATCAACCTCACCCTAAAATTAGGCTACTTGCAGTAAGGAAAGCGGTGAGGAAATATGCTGGGAAATGTGGGGCAACCATTGCTTGACTCAACGTTGTATTGCCTTCTCACAAAGAAGTGAACATGAATGCTCAATAAACCGGTTATACGGAAACAGCTCTCCTCTTAAGGTGTTCAATGACTCTTTTGTGAGGGCCTTTTTGCCCTCTTCCAGGATGGACAGGTGGGGGCTGTTCACTGAAGCAAGGAAGTGGAAGCGTCTGTAGACAACTGGATTGAGGCGGGTCGGGACTGCTGATTCTTTTAGATCTGTCTGCAGCCTTTGACATGGTCGATCATGATCTTTTGGACCGTCGTTGCGTCACTCCTTGGTGTGTGAAGTGCTGCAGGGCGTAAACCTTTCCCCGATGCTTTTCAACATCTTTATGCGCCAGATTGTTCAGAGATTTAGGCTGGGTTGTCACCAATATGCTGGCGACACTCATCTCTGTCTGTTGGTGGACGGCCGTCCTGACTCCGCCCCGGACACACTGACCAGATGCTTGGAGGCTGTGGCTGGATGGCTTTGTGGGAGCTGACTGAAATTAAATCCTTTGAAGACAGGGGTCCTCTGGCTGGGTCAGGATGGTATAGGGTTGGGGGGACCAAGTCCCTTCTCTTGCGGGGGCTCAATTAGTGCCAGTGCCTTCCGTTAAGAGTTTAGGTGTAATCCTTGACGCCTCCCTCACCATGGAGGAAGAGAAGAAGAAGAAGAAGAAGAAGAAGAAGAAGAAGAAGAAGAAGAAGAAGAAGAAGAGTTTGGATTTGATATCCCGCTTTTCACTACCCAAAGGAGTCTCAAAGCGGCTAACATTCTCCTTTCCCTTCCTCCCCCACAACAAAGAGGTTGCAACAACAGTCAAGGCGACATTTTTCCATCTCCGCCGTATCAAGCAGTTGGTCCCTTACCTCTCCCGACCCGACCTGACCTGGCCACAGTGATCCATGCGACGGTCACCTCCAGGCAGGGGCGTAGCAAGGGGGGAGTAGGGGGCAGGTCGCTGCAGGTTCCATAATGGAGGGGGTGACAAATTATCAAGGAACAATTACTGCCCTACTAGGGCGGTTCATAAAAAACTTTTTTTTAAAAAATGCCTGCTCCAAAGGTCTTATCTTACTATACTAGGGATTATATAGCTATATATGAAATTTCATGCATATCGGTTAATATCTTGACCCTCCTCCACCAAAATAGCTGTTTACTTGGCTGTTTTCCTATGTCGTGAAGGCTGAAATTTCAGTTCAGTGGAGCACTTACTGTTCCCAACCCTAACCCTGTGGAAAGCCATCTAATTAGACTTTAATTTGATTTTGAGATGTTTTTAGGAGGTAATTTAATTATTGTTTGATTTTATACCAATGTTATGTATCTGATGTTAGACCATAGCTTTAACTATACGGACCTTTGTCGGCAAGGTGATGTCTCTGCTTTTTAAGATGCTGTCTAGGTTTGTCATTGCTTTCCTCCCAAGAAGCAGGCATCTTTTAATTTTTTACAGGTGGGTAGCCGTGTTGGTCTGCCATAGTCAAAACAATATAAAAATAAAAAAATTCTTTCCAGTAGCACCTTAGAGACCAACTAAGTTTTTGGTCTCTAAGGTACTACTGGAAAGAATTTTTTATTTTATTTTGTTTTAATTTTGTGACTGCTGTCACCATCTGCAGTGATCATGGAGCCCAAGAAAGTACTTCTTAACAATTTTGCAGTCCCACCACATATGAGATAATGTCCCTTCTGCTGATGCACATTTCCAACACTTACTTTCTTTATTTTTATACATTTTTGCTAATATTACTGGAGTTAGATACCATCTGTACATCATTTTCATATGATTTCCTTTAATCGCCACACATGCAGTAAATTTTATTTCGGTCTTCCCCAATTTTCCCCAATCTTCCATCTGTATATTGTTTCCCACATCTTGTGTCCTTTATTCACAATTCTCAGTCAAGTGTAGGTGGGTTCCCACGAGGCAAGACACAGTCATAACTGGAAAACAGGGGCAAAGCAACTCCTGAAAGCCTGGGCCACTCCCACTCCCAACGTGATTGGCTGTCTAAACTTCCAAGCTACGAATCACGACTCAGAGTTCAAGGGCCAATGGCAGAGGCCCAAATCCTGAAATCACAAGGGCCCAAAATCCAGGCCCGAAATTGGTCTGTGATTTCCAAGTGCGAATCACGACTCAGAGTTCAAGGGCCAATGGCAGAGGCCCAAATCCTGAAATGTTCTGTGATTGGACATCATGTGTCGAATTAGAACACAGGAGATCAGAATCCTTAGTCCAGACTCAAGCTCAGGCAAACGCAGACCACTGAGCACATAACACTCAACACCTCCCCTCTCCTTATCAAATAGAGAAAAGCCTGCAGAGCTTGTCTGAGCTGCTGCGATTCTTGCACTACAGGGGGTTGGACTAGATGACCATTTAGGTCACTTCCAGCTGCACAATTTTACGATTCTGCAGTGCCGTTTGCTGCGATTCTTGCACTACAGGGGGTTGGACTAGATGACCATTTAGGTCACTTCCAGCTGCACAATTTTACGATTCTGCAGTGCCGTTTCTCAGTCATGCGAGGGCAGTGGCGATGGTCACAGAGGCCGGTGGGGAGCAAGGCAGCGGCCCAAAGTGCTGTGCAATGTTTGCCAGTGGAAGGAGGTACAGTATTTGCTATTGCAACAACATGTTAATGGATCGTTAGTGCCTTGGCCCAAAGTTAGTAACTGCAAACAGTCAAAAGGCAACCCCCCTTCTTTTTTTGTTTTTATTTCTGTTTAGATCAGGGGTAGGCAAACTAAGGCCCGGGGGCCAGATCCAGCCCAATCACCTTCTAAATGCAGCCCGCAGACGTTCCGGGAATCAGCATGTTTATACATGAGTAGAATGTGTGCTTTTATTTAAAATGCATCTCTGGGTTATTTGTGGGGCATAGGAATTCGTTCATTCCCCCCCCCCAATATAGTCTGGCCGACCACCAGCGGCGGAGGAAGCCTCTTCGCTGCCCGGGGCGGCGGTGCGGAGGCACCCCCCTGCGTCCTGATGTCACGACACACGTCGGATGCACTACGCATGCCCGGAAATTTTCGGGCATGCGTAGTGCATCCAGCGACGCTGCTGCTCCCGCGGCGAGCCGGCGAGCAAGCGGCGGGTCGTGGGGCTGCCCCATCCATGCTGCTTTATGGACAGGGCAGCCCCACGCCCCCACCGCTCGCTCACTGGCTCGCTCGGTCGCCACGGGAGCAGCAGCGCGGACTCAGATGCACTATGCATGCCTCCATCCGGGCCAGCGCTGCTGCTCCCGCGGCGAGCCAGCGAGCGAACAGCAGCTCGTGGGGCTCCCCCGGTCATCCATAAAGAAGCACAGATGGGGTGCCAGGCAGTGGGGGAAGTGGCGGGAGGGGCCGGAGAGTGTCACCCCCCCTTCCCTGGAATCCGGGGCACCCCACCCCCTATGCCCCGCCCTTGCTATGCCACTGCCCACCACATGCTCTGAGGGACGGTGGACCAGCCCACGGCTGAAAAAGGTTGCTGACCCCTGGTTTAGATTCTGTTTGTTTCTCTCAATCATGTTGGAAGAGATGGAACAATTAAACAAAAGGCAGGAAATGAACCATCTAGGTAAACTTTCTCCGGCGTCAACATAACCTCTAAACCCAGTTTGAAGTGGCATGGCAGGCAAATAAAATAATTGTTTGCACAATTTCCTCCGGGAGGTAGCTCAGCCTTCACCTGCTGTCTGGATACGGCCCAAGGAACAAAGGGGCAAGCAAATATGAATGGGGCACATTTTGATTCATGAGGATTGTCATGAGGATAGAGTGTCATCATTTATCCAGCCTGGCTTCCCTCTCTTTGCAAGGCCCTGTGGCGTTGTGTCCCAAACAAGTCACCATGCTCAGTCACAGTGAGAATAGGGAAGGTAAAGGTAAAGGTAAAGGTAAAGGGACCCATTAGGTCCAGTCGCGGACGACTCTGGGGTTGCGCCGCTCATCTCACTTTATTGGACGAGGGAGCCGGCATTTGTCCGCAGACAGCTTCCGGGTCATGTGGCCAGCATGACTAAGCCGCTTCTGGCGAACCAGAGCAGCGCACAGAAACACCATTTACCTTCCTGCCAGAGCGGTACCTATTTATCTACTTGCACTTTCACATGCTTTCAAACTGCTAGGTGGGCAGGAGCAGGAACCGAGCAACGGGAGCTTGGGGATTCAAACCGCCAACCTGCTGATTAGCAAGCCCTAGGGCTCAGTGGTTTAGACCACAGCGCCACCCACGTCCCCTCGAGAATAGGGGAGTGGACTTTATATTATCCACCCTTTACTCTATGGGCGTAGCTGGCGGGGGGGCAACTGCTCCCCCCCCAAAAAAATCAAGTCAATAAATAAAAATACTTAACTAAAAGTACAGGTAGGTAGCCGTGTTGGTCTGCCATAGTCAAAACAAAATAAAAAATAAATAAATCCTTCCAGTAGCACCTTAGAGACCAACTAAGTTTGTTCTTATGTGCATCTGAAGAAGTGTGCATGCACACGAAAGCTCATAGCAAGAACAAACTTAGTTGGTCTCTAAGGTGCTACTGGAAGGTTATTTTTATTTTTTATTTTGTTTTAACTAAAAGTAGAAATAATCAGAATATTTGAAATTGAAATGATCACTGAGGTACCACACTCTCCCTCTCTGGCGAGAAATTCCCTAGAAAAAGGCAGTGCTTGCTTTTATTACACGTATGCATGTAGCACATCGTTTTGTCCTTCGTTAAAATGTGTGGGCCGTTCTCTGCAGAACACCAGAATTTAGGGTACTACAGCAGTGGGTCTAACTGGCCATGTCTCTTGTGCCACTTGTACTGCAGAGCAGTCATTCAAGACCTAGCAGAGGTGTAAAGCAGGGGTAGGCAACCTAAGGCCCATGGGCCACAAGCGGCCCACAGGGGGTCGTTTAACCAGCCCACAAGCCATCCCCATCCCCGAACCGAGCTGCCTGCTCGGCTAGTCCCCGAGCGCTGTGCTAAACCGGCGCAGCACGGCACAGGGACTCGCTTCTGCGGTGCTGAAAATTGCATTTGCACAGGTGCAGATGCCGGAAATCGCAGGCACACACGCTTACACGCACAATCCACCCCACAGAGGGATCTCCACTGGAATGAACCAGCCCAGGCAAGGTAAACGTTGCCGACCCCTGGTGTAAAGACACAGCTAAGGTCAACAATGCCATTGGCTTTGCTTACTGAGCGTGCACAGAAAAACTGCATTGGAAATTGAGAAGGAAGTGTTGAAGAAGTTTCCCATACTACTTGGTACCATCGGTCCATGTTTATTCCTGACAGGTCTTTCCAGTGTCTGGTTTGTTTGGTAAGACCAACCCGGACCTCTCTCACCGCCAAAGAAACACAAGCAAACAACAGAGAACCTGCACAATCAATGCTGACACCAAACCCTATATATATTAAGGGAAATAGAAACATCGTCACCCCACCTCACCCATCCCCCCATCCCACCCACCTCCTTTCCCCCTTCTCTCCCTAATGTCTCAACAACCAAAACTGATTTGTAAAAATGTTACATGGGAAAAATACGAGAGAGACATTGCACACACTTTTGTAAATCAAGAAAATAAATAAGAAAATGAAGAAAAAAAGGAAAAGGAAAAAGAAAAAGTTTCTCCCTTTTTTATTTAACTTCTTTTTTTATTTAACTTCTTAAGTTTCAAATGACTGAAAATTTTGACAGGGGTCCCCCCCCCCCCCCCCCCGAGCACTTGGGAAGAGCTGTCAACCTTCCTTTTTTTTGCATTGGGAAACTTTTTCCCTTTTTTAGCAATGGGAAATGGCGCTGGAATAAGGGAATTTCCCGCAAAAAAAGGGAAAGTTGACAGCTATGCACTTGGGGTCAAAAGAAAATAATTTAAAATAACTGTTGTTGAGAAAATAAATAATCCTGGCTATGCCCATGCTTCACCCTAAAGTCCCAGGATGGGTTACAACATTGAAACACAATCTATTAATAATAATAATAATAATAATAATAATAATAATAATAATAATAATAATTTGTACCCCGCCCATCTGGCTGAGATTCCCCAGCCGCTCCCAAACAAATGTTAAAACAATACAGTCTTAGATATTGAAAACGTCCCTGCCTTCAGGTGTCTCTTAAAAATAGGAGAGCTGCTTATTTCCTTGACATCTGATGGGAAGGGTGTTCCACAGGGTGGGCGCCACTACCGAAAAGGCCCTCTGTCTGGTTCCCTGTAACCTCACCTCTCACAATGAGGGAACCGCCAGAAGGCCCTTGGCGCTGGATCTCAGTGTCCGGGCTGAACGATGGGGGTGGAGACGCTCCTTCAGGTATACAGGACCGAGGCCGTTTAGGGCTTTAAAGGTCAGCACCAACACTTTGAATTGTGCTCGGAAACGTACTGGGAGCCAATGTAGATCTCTCAGGACCGGTGTTATGTGGTCCCGGCGGCCACTCCCAGTCACCAGTCTAGCTGCCGCATTCTGGATTAATTGCAGTTTCCGGGTCACCTTCAAAGGTAGCCCCATGTAGAGCGCATTGCAGTAGTCCAAGCGGGAGATAACCAGAGCATGCACCACTCTGGCGAGACAGTCCGCGGGCAGGTAGGGTCTCAGCCTGCATACCAGAAAAATCTGAAAAGTGTTTAAAGCATCTTACCACCGCAAACATAAGATGGGTCCTGCAATTATACTCCTCAAGTGTCAAAAGCAGGAGGCAGTAATGCTTCTGAATACTGGTTGCTGAAAACTGCAGGAGAGGAGAGGGCTCGGATCCTGCTTGCTGGTTTCCTACAGGCATCTGGGTTCATGGGCATAACCAGGATTACGATTGGGGGGCAGGATATATGTTGGGGGGCAGGACACCCACCTGCCACCACCCTCTGTCTGGCTCCGTCTAGCAGATTCAGAATGAAATGCCTCAAGAACAGCTGTTCTAAATTACTTTCTTTTCACCCCAAGTGCTCAGAGAAACCTGTCAAAAACTTTTTACAATTTCTACTTAAGTATTTTTATTTATTTACTTGGATTTTTTTGGGGGGGGGGAGGCTGCCTCCCCTGCTTCCCCCCCCCCATGTCTGGATCAGAAGAGATAGTGAAGGGGGGTCAATTCTCTCTAGAAAGTTCAATAACAGGCGCTCAGCTAGAAAGAGGCAGTGGTTAGCCTGACGGTCTAAGACCTGGGAGACCAGGGTTCAAATCTCCGTTCGGCCGTGAAACCCATTTGGTGATTCTGGGCCTGTCGCTATGGCACTCTGCCTAGCCCGCCTCGCAGGGTCGTTGTGGGGAATTGCAGTTCTTCTAAGGAAAATATGCAACTTGTCCCTCTGGTCAGCCCCCACATCCGTGGACTGGAAAGTAAAGTAATCAACGTAGCAGCAATTTTTATAAATTGGAAGCAGGGGAGATGCAATGCTTTCGAAGGCCAGTTGCTGGAAACTCCAGGAGAGTGTCTTGTGCCCACCCCCGGACATTCAAAAACATAGGTACTTCCAGCGATGTTGATCCATTCCAGCTAGCAGCCACCGGTAGCCCTCTCCCCCATGGATTTGTCGGACCCTCTTTTCAAAGCTATCCAAGCTGCTTCCTGTGGCAGTGAGTTCCACAGTTTTAGGTAAAGGTAAAGGACCACCGCTGTGCGGCGTGAAGAAATTTTAACTGTGTGCTGCGGAGTGAGGAGTGGGAAGGGAAATGCCTTTTTCGCCCCCCAGGAATACCCCTCTAGAAATGCAAGTTATGACTTTAACGCGTGGCGAATTGAGCTCTGCCTTTTTAAAGAATATATACAGTGTATAAATATATGTATATATAACCCTGAGATTCAGCTAAGCTACGGTGTTTGTATATATAAACACCCTCGCTTAGCATCTCAGGGTTAAAGGAAGAAAGGCGGGCTTCCTAGACAGGCAGCAGCCGGGGCGAGCGGGGGTGGAGGTGGGGGGTGCGTACGCCTTTGAAAAAAAAAAAAAAACACTTTCGCTTCCGGCCCGGCCCCCGCGTGGGAAAGGAGCGTCGGATTTTCCCACGCGTGGCTGCGCTAGCCCCGCCCCATTCCCCGAGAGCGCCCGGTGAGTGCAAAGGGCATTTGGGGGGCAGGGGAAGCCCCCCAGGAAAGAAGAAAGGGGGCTTGGGGAAAGGGGGGGGAGCCGAGGAATGGAGGACAAAGGCTAGGGAAGGAAGGGGAATGATTTCCGGTCCAAGGGCGGAGAGGGTGGGTGGCCGGAATTGGAAATTCCTACCGAGCACCCATATTTTTTGGGGGGGGTGCCCTTTTGGCTCCTGGCTGCAGAGCAAAGGAGCCCCCACCCCTCTCCACCCCCCACCCCCCACTCAGGATATTCCTCCCCCTCCAGACCAGAAGCAAGATTGCATTGCAAAGCTGCTTCTATACCGAGTCGATATCCTTGGGTCCACCTAGCTCAATACTGTCTGCACAGGCCGGCAGCGGTCCTCCCCGGGTGGCAGGCAGGCAAGCAGGCAGGGGGGTCTCTCTTCCTGGAGATGCCTGGGATTGACAGCGAAACTTCATGCAACTGCTTCGCATGGGATGCTGCCTTGTATTGAATCAGGCAATTTGTCTGTCTAGCCCAATGCTGCCCACACTGGCTGGCAGCACCTCTCCAAGGTTTGCAGGCGGAGGGGGGGCATCTCCAGGCCTACATGTTCCAGCTGTTGGCAATCACAGGGGCTGTTTGGCTTGGCATACACACACACACACACACACACACACCCTTGGCCTTTGCTAGGCTCTGCAGTTCAGCAGACACACAACTCGAATACAGTCCTCTGGCGAACAGAACCCTGCGCAGAAAGGTTGCGGCGTAATTGAGACGTTTCCGTTCAGAGAAAAAAAGGCAAGTAAAAGGCGGCAGGAGGTTTATGAAGGGTGACACCTGGCTTGAGAGCAGTACATGTGAAAAGGATCTAGGAGTCTTGGTAGACCACAAACTTGACATGAGTCAACAGTGTGATGCAGCAGCTAAAAAAGCCAATGCAATTCTGGGCTGCATCAATAGGAGTATAGCGTCTAGATCAAGGGAAGTAATAGTACCACTATATTCTGCTCTGGTCAGACCTCACCTGGAATACTGTGTCCAGTTCTGGGCACCACAGTTCAAGAAGGATACTGACAAGCTGGAACGTGTCCAGAGGAGGGCAACCAAAATGGTCCAAGGCCTGGAAACGATGCCTTATGAGGAACGGCTTAGGGAGCTGGGTATGTTTAGCCTGGAGAAGAGAAGGTTAAGGGGTGATATGATAGCCATGTTCAAATATATCAAAGGATGTCATATAGAGGAGGGAGAAAGGTTGTTTTCTGCTGCTCCAGAGAAGCGGACACGGAGCAATGGATTCAAACTACAAGAAAGAAGATTCCACCTAAACATTAGGAAGAACTTCCTGACAGTAAGAGCTGTTGGACAGTGGAATTTGCTGCCAAGGAGTGTGGTGGAGTCTCCTTCTTTGGAGGTCTTTAAGCGGAGGCTTGACAGCCATCTGTCAGGAATGCTTTGATGGTGTTTCCTGCTTGGCAGGGGGTTGGACTGGATGGCCCTTGGGGTCTCTTCCAACTCTAGGATTCTATGAAGGCTTTTCCTCTGTCTCTCCTAATGCAAGAACTCATGAAATGTTGGAAGATTCGGGAGGGAGAATCTTCCTGCAGCGCATGGTTAAACTGTGGACCTCCCTCCCCCAGGAGGCAGAGATGGCCACCAACGTAGACAGCTTTAAAAGAAGACGAGACAAATTCATGGAGGAGGAGAGGGCGGTCGATGGCTATCGGCCAGGATTGCTGTAATCTTCCTTTATGGCCAGAGGCAGTGATGCTTCTGGGTACCAGTTGTCTGAAGCCACAGGAGGGGAGAGGGCTCTTATGCTCGGATCTTGTCCGTGGTTCTCCCACAAGCATCCACTGTGAGAACAGGATGTTGGACTAAATGGGCCATTGGCCTCATCCTGCAAACTCTTGCTGTGTTCTTCTACCACCTTGATATATTTTTTTGATAAAACTGCAGATTATAAATCTGCAAATGAATAGCAGTTTCCTTTAAATATATATATATGCCCACCCTTCAATAATGTGCTTTTCCCACACCAGGTGTAAACTTTTTGTTCAGATTCAACTGATTTTTACTCGGTGTAGACCCACTGAAATTAAGGGATTATAGTTGGTCATGATTAATCAGTTCAAGGGATACAAAAGTTAGTTGAATGCAAGCCAGATTATACTACTGCTTCTTCATATATATATATATATATATATATATATACAGGTGAAAAATTAGAATATCGTGGAAAGGTTCATTTCTTTCAGTAATTCAACTTAAAAGGTGAAACTAATATATGAGATAGACTCATGACATGCAAAGCGAGATATGTCAAGCCTTTATTTGTTATAATTGTGATGATTATGGCGTACAGCTGATGAGAACCCCAAATTAACAATTTCAACTTTGGGGTTTTCATCAGCTGTATGCCATAATCATCACAATTATAACAAGCAAAGGCTTGACATATCTCGCTTTGCATGTCATGAGTCTATCTCATATATTAAACTCCAGTAGCTAATGAAAACAATTGCTTACATAAATGGACTTTTCCACGATATTCTAATTTTTCAAGTTTCACCTGTATATATATATAAAGTTTATGTAAACTAGCCCAGGAATATGGTGGAATGGCTGCATGAAAACATGGGTTTAATATTAAACAAATGTAAGGTTTAGATGCAACACCAGGGAGCACTTTTTCAGATATGCAGGTGACGAATACTGTTCCTGGCATCCCTGAAATCACTGGATGGAAGAATGTTTTTAGCAGCACCCGAACTTCGGAACTCCCTGCGACTTGACAGGAGCCTTCACTGTACTTTTTTCGGCCCCTGCTGAAAACGTTTTCGTTTAGGCGGGCCTTTTCAGACCTGTAGAGCGTGGATGCCTGTTTTTCAACCTGCTTTCAGCTTATCGTTGGTTTTAATCGTTACTTCCTGAACGTTTTCGATAGTTGCCTTTAATGGTAACAATTGTTTTATTCTTTTCGTAAGCTGCTACATTCTTTCGCCGCGATTCCTGCAGAGCAGGGGGTTGGACTAGGTAACCCATCGTGTCTCTTCCAGATCTGCAGTTCTACGATACGAACACGCCTGCCTGTCTGTTCTGCGTCTGGTGAGAACTGCGTGCTTTTTTTTCTTTCAGCTTCCCGTTTCCTTAAAGGAGGTTCAATTCACCGAGGAGGAGGAAGAGGAAGAAACAAGAGTGGGCTCTGCTGAGTCCAGGCCAAAGAACTCTCTGTACAGGGGAGTCATGCTGGAGGATGATAGGGATGTGGACTCTCTAGGTAAGAATCCCCTTTTCCTCGCTTCCGATAGATCAAAACAGCCTTCCTGCATGTTGGATGTTTTGGACTACAACTCCCATCATTCCTGATTGCCAGCCAGGCTGTCTCGGGCCAGGCTGATGGGAACTGTAGTCCAAAACATCCAGACAGCACCCATGTTTGGGTACCCTGATTTAGAGAATTCCTGTTTTTATCTTGCCTTTCTAGCAAACTTTTCCCCACCCACCTGGGAAGTGTGCATTATTCTCTCACTCTTCGTTGAATCTCCCAGGCAACCCTGCTAGGTTAGGCTGAGGAGCAGTGACAGGAAAGAAAGGAAAGGATTTCTTCACACACTGCATAGTTAAAACTGCGGTTTATGCAGAATGAAAGGCTATTAACTTCTACGTATGTATTAGGATAATAACACTATGTCAATTACAGGTAGGTAGCCGTGTTGGTCTGCCATAGTCAGAACAAAATAAAAAATAAAAAATTCCTTCCAATAGCACCTTAGAGACCAACTAAGTTTGTTCTTGGTATGAGCTTTCGTGTGTATCTGAAGAATCATAGAATCCTAGAGTTGGAAGAGACCACAAGGGCCATCCAGTCCAACCCCCTGCCAAGCAGGAAACACCATCAAAGCATTCCTGACAGATGGCTGTCAAGCCTCCGCTTAAAGACCTCCAAAGAAGGAGACTCCACCACACTCCTTGGCAGCAAATTCCACTGTCGAACAGCTCTCACTGTCAGGAAGTTCTTCCTAATGTTTAGGTGGAATCTTCTTTCTTGTAGTTTGAATCCATTGCCCCGTGTCCGCTTCTCTGGAGCAGCAGAAAACAACCTTTCTCCCTCCTCTATATGACATCCTTTTATATATTTGAACATGGCTATCATATCACCCCTTAACCTTCTCTTCTCCAGGCTAAACATACCCAGCTCCCTAAGCCGTTCCTCATAAGGCATTGTTTCCAGGCCTTTGACCATTTTGGTTGCCCTCTCTGGACACGTTCCAGCTTGTCAGTGTCCTTCTTGAACTTGCATGCACACGAAAGCTCATACCAAGAACAAACTTGGTTGGTCTCTAAGGTGCTATTGGAAGGATTTTTATTTATTTTTTATTTTGTGTTAACACTATATCAGTCTATATAAGTATGTATGGGAGTACAGTTGTGCCTCGGCTCCCGAACGCCTTGGGAGTCGAACATTCTGGTGAGTGTCCCGGTTTTTTAATGTTCTTTGGGGAGCCGAACGTCCGACGGGTCTTCCGTGGATTCCGATTGGCTGCAGGAACTTCCTGCAGCCAATCAGAAGCTGCGCTTCGGTTTCCGAATGTTTCAGAAGTCGAACGGACTTCCGGAACGGATTCCGTTCGACTTCCGAGGTACGACTGTATTGCCTTTTGGTACATACATATTTTTGTCCCTCCTTTTCTTCCCTCTGTTGGTCTTTATAATTGATTTTTTTTCTGATAAAGTATTAACGTTAAAAATCAATACTAGCCTCCACAGAAGCAGTGCTTCTGAATCCCAGTTGCTCAGAGTTGCAGGAGGGGTAAATTTAGTTCACATCTTGCTTACGGGCTTCCCATTGGGGAACAACAACAACAACAAACAAACAACAACAACAAACAGCAGCAGCAGCAGCAGCAACATATACCCTGCCCATCTGGCTGGATTTCCCCGGCCAATCTTGGCAGCTCCCAACAGAATATTAAAACCATGTGAGAACAGGTTGCTGGACTAGATGGGGCATCGGCCTGATCCAGCAGCCTATTCTCACGCTCTTATTTCTCTGGGTGGGTGTGTGTTGGGCATCCCAGAGAATCTGCAGAAACAGCCTGGTTTATTTTGTCTTTTAAAGAAGGACCTCTGATTCCACGGCCACAACTCATCTCCTGGTTGAAAGAAGTAGAGGAGCAATTTGTCCGGGACGGATCTGCAGGTAGGGGGCTTTTGACTTGTGCTGGGACTCCGTTCACGTCTGGTTCCCTTGGCGTGCAATGGAGGGGGGCCAGGCTCATTCTGGGGGTTCATTAGGCAAGGAACTGAAAATCACACTGCCGTTAGACAGATCTATGGTGCGGCCAGATTTGGAATACAGCGTGCAGTTCTGGCTGCCTCCCCTCAATAATAATAATAATAATAATAATAATAATAATGTCCTTCTGATATAATGCCCTGCTTGGGGTTTGTGTGTGTGTTTTATATGCGAAAGATCAGAGGCAGCTCGGATAAAATGCTATATGACAAAAGGAGCAGGCGGCCTTTGGGTTTGGACTCAGTCTGACCCTTATGTTTCCCTCCCCTTATGGTTTTGATTTAAGGGCTACTACTAAAATGAGGCTGCATTTTAAATTTTTAATTGTATTTTAACCCGTATTTTAATTAACTGTTTCTTCTTTCTTTTACGTTTTATTGTAAATTTTTTATTTTTTATTTTTTTCAGTTAAATCGTTTATTTATCAGATATACAATGTTTGGCAAAAGTGTACATTAAACATTCCGGATACAAATGAAAATAAAAAAAACAATTACAATTGCTATATTTGCTTAGTTTTGTTATTACCCCTAACCGGTATCCAATTCTATACATTTTATTGTAATTTTATTAGTGTTAGCCGCCCTGTGCCCGGTTCTGGCCGGGGAGGGTGGGGTATAAATAAAAATTTATTTATTTATTTATTCATTTATTTATGTAGAGCCCAAGTTGTTTGCAGTTCTTCTTAATAAAAGAAGTTAGCCCTTCAGTTGAAACGCTGAATAAAATGGATATGCGAGAACCATTGTTGGCATCTGTTTGTCTTGAAAAACAATGGAGTGCGCCTCAGGGGTGGGGGTGGGGTTGAAGTCGAGTTGGCAGGACCAAAGTGACCTCCTGGGAAACAACAACAACTTATTATTATTATTATTATTATTATTATTATTATTATTTATTGTTTATACCCTGCCCACCTGGCTGGGTTTCCCCAGCTACTCTGGGCGGCTCCCAACAGAGTAATAATAATAATAATAAAGCAATAACACATCAAACATTAAAAACTTCCCTAAACAGGGCTGCCTTCAGGTCTCTGCTAAAACCTGGGTGGATTTGATTTAAATCATGATTTAAATGACGATTTAAATCACTAGTCAGTAAGGCTCAGCGCCGATTTAAATTTTTAAAAAATCTGATTTAAATAAATAAAAATCCAATTTAAATTTTAAAAAATCCATTTTTTTTTATTTAAATCCACCCTGAGCCTTACTGACTAGTGATTTAAATCGTCATTTAAATCAGTTTGATTTAAATCAAATCCACCCTGGCTAAAACTCAGATAGCTCTTTATCTCCTTGACATCTGATGCGAGGGCGTTCCACAGGGCAGGCGCCACCACCGAGAAGGCCCTCTGCCTGGTTCCCTGTAACCTCACTTCTCGCAGGGAGGGAACCGCCGGAAGGCCCTCGGAGCTGGACCTCAAAAGGACACTGCAGAGTTCAGAAAGGTTTATTTATTTCAAGTTATTGAGAAAAGGGCAGCCGGAATAATCGAAAGGATGAAGCAACTCATCCTGAGAAGAAAAGTTGCAGCGTTTGGGACCTTTTAGCTTAGAGAAAAGGCAAGTAAGAGGCTTTATTCAGAGGCCTAAAGGGCTGTCCCATGGAAAATGGATCAAGCTTGTTTTCTTCTGCCCAGGAGGGTAAGACTCGAACCCATGACTTCAAGTTACAAGAAAGGAGATTCCGACTAAACATCAGGAACAGTCTCCCTTTGAGAGGTGGTGGACTCTCCTTCCTTGGAGGTTTTTAAGCAGAGGTTGGGTGGCCATCTGTCATGGAGGCTTTAGATGAGATTCTGTATTGCAGGGGGTTGGACTAGAGGACCTTTGGGGTTCCTTCCAGTTCTACAATTCTGTTATACTAAGATTATAAGATGAAACATGGCATGAAGAGAGTAGGGGCAGAACCTGGCTTGCCGATCTCCCACAGGCGTCTGGTGGGCCACAGTGAAAACAGGATGTCTAATTTTCATTTATGTATAAATGTTGTAAAGCAGTCTGATATTTTTGAAACGAATAGCGTCATATAAATATTTATCTCAGCAAATATATAGATCAAATCAAATGTCCAATCCCAAACGCTGCAGCCTCTCCTCAGGGGAGTCGCACCTTAAATTGTGCCCCGCAGCAAATAGGGCGACGGGCTTCTCAAGCAAATGACGCTGAAAATACCTTCGCTGGTGTGCTTTTCTTCTTGTCACCCTGACAGGCAGGGGACAAACGTCACTGACGCGTTCTGGATCCTTTCCTCCTTGTGGCGAAGTGGAAAGAGCTGCTTTGCACCCAGTGCAGGTAGGGGAGGGATCCACGTTGAGTGGAGGTGGTTGCCCCGGGAGGGTTGCTCCTCCCACTTGCTTCGGAGGCGGGGCTATGCAAATAGGTTCCTTCCCTCCTTCAGTGGGAGGAGCCTCCCCCACTCCAGTTGAGTCCCCCACAAAATTTCAGGGTTTGGTGACTTTGTATGGTCTGTTTGAGTTGTGTGCCGACTGAAACCGGTGAGTTAATCTGCACCCCCGTGCATTGCGCCGCAAGTCACCTGGGTGGCGCCGAGAGTCAAAATGGCGCACCATGCGACGCATGAGTAAAATTGCTTTAGAACAAAACCTTGCAAAAAAACAACAACTTGCAACTAGACATTCCGTAACCGAGGTTTAAAGCTCCATTTGGCGAACAGCTTACATATCTGAGTTTCTAACATTGGGCTTCCACTGATCCTTTTGGGGGATCCTTCTGCAACAGAAGGATGTAAGATCATTGGCCCATCTTGCCCAGCATCCTGTTCTCACGGCGGCCAACCAGATGCATTGTGGGAAACCAGCAAGAGAATTTGAGCGCAACTCCTCACTGTGTGCAGAGTTCTTTGTAACAGTGTTTTGCAGTGAGAGCCAGTATGGCGTAGTGGTTAAGAGCGGTAGACTCGTAATCTGGGGAACCGGGTTCGCGTCTCCGCTCCTCCACATGCAGCTGCTGGGTGACCTTGGGCTAGTCACACTTCTCTGAAGTCTCTCAGCCCCACTCACCTCACAGAGTGTTTGTTGTGGGGGAGGAAGGGAAAGGAGAATGTGAGCCGCTTTGAGACTTCTTCGGGTAGTGATAAAGCGGGGTATCAAATCCAAGCTCTTCAAATCCAAACTCTTCTTCTGTTGCGAACTATCACGGGGCGCATGGTTCAAACTGTGGAATTTGCTCCTAGTCAGGGACTGGGCTGAGGAGGAGGAGTGATGAAGACCGCCTCCTCATCCTGACCCTCCGAGGGAGGAGGAAGAGGAAGACAGTTTAGATTTACAACAGGGGTTTGAGGGAGGTCACAGCTCGGAGGCAGATGAGGGGCAAAGTTAGGAAATGATGAGAGCAGCAGCTGGCTGACCAGTTGTCACTAGAAAGCATCCCAGATCCTCCATCTCCCAGAATCCGGCGAGCCTTAAAAGTAGGAGAGTAAAGAGCTCCAAGACAGAGGGCGCTTAGCGGCACCCGTAGAGGAGGTGATGATGATGACGGGTGAGGAAGTAAGAGAGACGGGCGGTCGCAATTCACTCGGGACAACACCATTATCCAAGAAGCTGGATTCTATGGCTTTGAAATGAAAAAGGACTGTAAGAAACTTTTCTTTGTCTTTATACTTCCCTGGGCAGCCAGTCGGGAGACGCAGACAGCATGCAGAGAGTCCCACAGTATGCAATGTTGGCTGCCAAACTTTAAAAGAGGATTAGACAGATTCGTGGAGCGACAGGCCGCAATGCTTTTGAATACCAGTTGCTGGAAACGACAGAAATGGAGAGAGCTGCTGTGCTCTGGTCCTACTTACTGGTTTCCCACAGGCATCTGGTTGGCCACTGTGAGAACAGGATGCTGGAACAGGTGGACCAGTGACCTTATCTGACTGGGACGACTCATTCGAATGGGTGGCATATAAATAATAATTGTTGTTGTTGTTCAGTCGTTCAGTCGTGTCCGACCCTTCGTGACCCCATGGACCAGAGCACGCCAGGCACGCCTATCCTTCACTGCCTCTCGCAGTTTGGCCAAACTCAGGGAAGCTATGGACAGGTCAAGATGGACAGGTCATAGCGGAGAGTTTGGACCAAACGTGATCCACCTGGAGAAGGAACTGGCAAGCCGCTCCAGTATCCCTGCCAAGAAAACTCCATGGACAAAGATAAATAATAATAATAATAATAATAATAATAATAATAATAATAATATGATGATGATGATGATGATGATGATGCAGCAAGCTGTTCTTTTGTTTTGTTATTTCCTTTTCTGCTATTGCTTTGGTGAATTGTGGCTGTTGTTGTTGCCGTTGCCCCAGCCACTCTGGGAAACTTCCAGCACTATATAGAAATACCATAAAACACCAGAAATTAAAAACATAGTCAAACGAAAGGGAGAGTATGGTACCTCAGCGATCATTTCAATTTCAAATATTCTGATTATTTCTACTTTTAGTTAAAACAAAATAAAAAATAAAAATAACCTTCCAGTAGCACCTTAGAGACCAACTAAGTTTGTTCTTGGTATGAGCTTTCGTGTGCATGCACACTTCTTCAGATACCAAGAACAAACTTAGTTGGTCTCTAAGGTGCTACTGGAAGGATTTTTTATTTTTTATTTTGTTTTGACTATGGCAGACCAACACGGCTACCTACCTGTAACTTAAAAACATAGAAAAAACAAAAAAGCAACCTAGGACAATGGTATATATTTCTGTAATTCTTTCTTCTTCTTTTAGGGTCTGGTGTCCTTTGAGGAGGTGGCTGTGATTTTCACGGAGGAGGAGTGGGCTCTGCTGGATCCAGGCCAAAGGGCTCTGTACAAGGAAGTCATGCTGGAGAACTACCAGAATGTGGCCTCTCTGGGTAAGGACCCCGTTTCCCCTTTTTGGATAGACCTCCTGTGTCTGGTTAAGACATTTCCAGGGAGGAAGGATGTAGCCAGTGGTCCTTTCTAACTAAGCTTAGGTCTCAGGTCCTGCTTGTGGGCTTCCTGATGGGGCATCTTGTTGGCCCCAGCGAGAACAGTATGCTGGACTAGACATATCTATAGCCTGGTCCAGCTTTGTTCCTGAGGTGATTCCTTCTGGCCTGGCCAATAAGTCAATGGCTTTTTAAAGTTATGATGAGGAATCAGTTGAGAAACCAGACGGTGCTTCCTGGGTCTCCTTTGTGTGGGATGTATCATCACTGAAGCAGTCAAACACAACATTTCCTGTTGCCTAGAGTGGACACACAGGGGAATGTTGCTCCAGACAGGGAGGACTTCCTGTCATACCTGCTCTGGAGCCTCCTCCCCCTGTGTGTGACCAGGTAGATGGGCGTGACCCTACCAGACCCTATAAAAGGGCCAGCCACGCAGCCATCTTCCTCTCTTTGGCTCTTAGCCAGCAGCACATGGCTCATCCTTACAGAGGATGGAAGCCACGAGGTAGAAAGTCTGAGGACTTCTTTTCTCTACAAATGCAACTGTAACCACAATATAAAGCCCGCCTTCAGAATACTACTGTGGACTGAATGCAAGTACAGTCGTACGCTAGAAGTTGAATGGAATCCATTCCGAAAGTCCTCCGACTTCCAAAACGTTCAAAAACCAAAGTGCGGCTTCTGATTGGCTGCAGGAAACTCCTGCAGCCAATCGGAAGCCCTGTCGGACATTTGGCTTCCAAAAGAACGTTAGAAAAGCGGAACGGTCACTTCCGGGTTTCGATTGTTTGGAAGCCAAAATGTTTGAGAACTAGGCTGTTTGACTTCCGAGGTACGACTGTAAACTTTACTCTTACTTTTAAACAAGGCTGCCGTGTTATTATTATTTTAAGAGGGAAATAAAATAGGAATAATAGGAATAGGAATAATTTATTATTGGCCAAGTACATTTTCCAACATACTTGGAATTTGTTTCGGCTACATTGCAATGTAAACATACAGACACTGTTCCTCTCACAATACAAAGAAGCAAAGAAACCCCACCCATAATTTACCTCCCCTTCAGCTATACAACTACGAATTTAACAATTTAATGGCACAAGGGAAAAAACTATTCTTGTGCCTGGCCGATTTTGTATATGAAGTCCTGTAGCGACGTCCAGATGGAAGTAAATCAAGCAGATGATGACCGGGATGTAAAGGATCTGCTACAATTCTCTCTGCTCTCTTCCTAACTCGGGTAGCATAAATTGTCTCTATTGAAGGCAAGCTAAAAAGGGGAAAAACTTACCAGGAACAATCCAGACAGGATTGCTTAACTTAAATGATTCTAACAAATCCATCAGCTTTCTTCCAGCAATCTGCAAGGGAATTGGCTCTGCTGCTTGCTCACTAGCGTGAGTGAGGAAGAGTTACCGGTATATTTAATGAATAAACTCTCCTACCTTCCTCAACATTCCCACACTTTGTTCCCCCCCCCCCAGCAGTTGAAAATCTTTAATCTGGCACATCAGTAAATAGATAATGTGTTTTACCAATCAAACCAAATTCCTGCTTTCTAAATGTACAACCAGAAATTACAAGTTGGCATTATTCCATCATGCATAGCAGGAGCAAAATCCTTAGGGGGGAACAATTGGCTGTTATTCTCGAGGAAGCTAGGCATACTCTTCTATAATCGTTTAATAAAGATGTCCCCAAATCAACAGTGCTTGGCTCACTGAGCAAGGCGGCATAAAACATGTGCAGAACATTGCCCTTTGTTTTTCCCCCCAAAACTTTATTTAATTTCATGCCTTACATAATCAAAAAAAAAATACATTAAACTTTACATAAACAAGACATACATCATGCATCCAGAACATTCCCACACTTTGGAGGTGGTGGGCTGGTCCGAACAGGAAGTCAAGTCTGCTCTTCTCTCTGCTAAGGGGAAGGGGAACTGTGAGAGGAGCAGAGCTGACTTGTCCCCCTGGGTTCCTGCCTCGCACTGCCGGACGAAGAGCTTGAACTCCCAGCTCAGTTTAATGCCTAAATCAGGGCAGAACGAGAGCGAGGCAAGAGGATTAGATACAAGGCAAGGCGCAAGCTAAGATGCCGATCCAACAAGCAACGCTCCCACTGCACCTTCCTTTTACTATTCTATTTGCCTTTTTATTGTTTCTGAATAATTTTGCAGCCACGAGTGCCATAAGTAAGAACTTAATATTTCTTCATTGTCCCTCAAAGAAGGTCCTCTGGTGCCCAAATCTGATCTCGTCTCCTTGCTTGAAGAAAAAGAAGACCTGTGTGGCCAGGAGACCTTGACAGGTAGGTCTGTAGATATTATTGAGTCCGTACATCGGCCGGAAATTTATCCCTCAGTATATTTTAATTTCATACAGTGGAGTCTCTGTTGTCAAATGTAATCTGATCCGGAAGACTGTTCAAACAGCCAGTGTGGTGTAGTGGTTAAGAGAGGCGGATTCGTAATGTGGTGAACCAGGTTCGTTTCCCCGCTCCTCCACATGCAGCTGCTGGGTGACCTTGGGCTAGTCACACTTCTTTGAAGTCTCTCAGCCCCACTCACCTCACAGAGTGTTTGTTGTGGGGGAGGAAGGGAAAGGAGATTGTTAGCCACTTTGAGACTCCTTAAGGGCAGTGAAAGGTGGGATATCAAATCCAAACTCTTCTTCTTCTTCTCTTCTTCTTCTTCCGAAACGTTTGACAACCGTGGCACAATTGCCAGTTGGCAATTGCAATTCAGAAAATGGAGAAACACTTCTCGGACGCCATTCGACTTCCGAGGTGCGTTCGAAAACGGAAGCATTCACTTCCGTGTTTTCGGCATTCGAAAGCCAAAAAGTTTGACTTCCGAAGCATTTGACAACCGAGGTTCCACTGTGTTGTAAATAAAGTCAGAGAGCACACACACACAACAAACATATTTACACACTTAATTATCTAGTGTAAACCGATTTGAGATCTTTCAGATAGTAAGCGATCTATACTTGAAATAGATAAATATGTGCGTTGGACATTCCCCCAGCCTTTGTGGTCATATCACAGCCCCCATCATCTCCCATTGGCCTGGGAGAGAATAAAGGACGGACAAAAGAGCCAATCGGCTGTGCTGGGGGCTGGATCAAGGCCATTGGTTGGCATTACAAATATTAGCACTTTCTTTGGCTTCCATTTATTGCTCTCCTAGCAAGCAACCGTCCTGGCTGAACCATTTTCCCAATTAATTTTCCATGAACTGCAAATCAACCAGCAGGATCTAATTTGTCACAGGATTAGCGTCCCCAGCAAGACTTAGAAAACATGTCCAGTCAGAGCCATTTTTTTAATTGTTAGTCTTTACATGATGGAATTGTCCGCACTTCATTTTGTTTCCTCCTTTGCGCTCATGTCCAGTTTCTCTCTTTGTCTTTCAGCCGGGGATGTCTGGGAGACGGACAGCGAAAGCAAAGCTCCTCCGGCATCCGAGGAAGCCAAGAATGGCCCAGAGAAGGATGTTGGGCCTCAAGGGGGAGCGAAGGAGCAGGAAGGAAATAAAAACAAGGAGAAGAAGAAGAAACCCGCTGCTCTCTTGGATAGCGACTGCTATGAAGTTCCGGTCCACCCCAAAACTCGTAGGAGGCAGAGGAAGAAAGAGTGCCCCGCCTGTGGGAAAAGATTCGCTCGCAATTCAACGCTCAACGGCTATACAAAAAGCCGAATAGGAGAGATACCATGTCTGGAGTGTGGGAGCAGGCTCAGGTGAGGTTCTCCTTCTGGCGATGCTCAAGTGATCCGCTTCCAGTGGTTATTTTATGTAGATCTGTGGATCAAGCTTTATCTCCTCTCAGGTGGAGCTGCTGAAGCTAACGGTGGTTTCTATGCAGGGTTTTTTTTAATACAACCTCCCCCCCTTAACACACCACACTGTATTGGGAGTATAGGCAAAAGCATGTATCATACAGATAAATATACACAAGGCTGTGGGTCATGCACATCTTCCATAATATATGCATGATTATCATTATCATTATTATTATTATTATTAACAAAAGAGTGACCAAATAATAAACTTAAGCGCTGTCGGAATTCATACACGAACTCTCTTCAGCCCTCGAGACTCAGCCATACTAAAGGATATTGTAAGGAAGTTCAGTGGTTGCTCATGAGAAATCAGCCGAACGCAGAACTTCTAAAATAAGTTCTTTATTGTGCAAAGTATTTACAGTGGAGCAAAAGTTCAAACGTCCATCTCATCCTTCCGCAGATTCCGGGAATGAACCCTTCTGGCTCTTTGTCCAGCAAAAGAGGCGCGGGACCCTGAACCTCCGCCTCCCCCTTCCATGTCTTTCCTGTCTATGAACTCAGGGCACGGGAAACTGTCCCTGTTCCCCACTTCCCCCTTGGTGCTCGGGCTCTGCGATCTCTCCACAGCTCCTGCGCCGACTTCCTGTCTCCAACTCCCCTTCCCCACTAAAGGAACGGTCGCTTCCTCCTGAGGAGGGGGATGATGAACTGGTGAACAAAGGGGGTGGTTCCTTGTACTGCAAGCGATCCCGGGATGCTACCTGCCGTGGGGAGGGGGGTTTCCTGACAGGTATTCACATCTCCGCTACGTGCGCAAAGGTGAACTGAGCAGGTGGCACAAACTAGCTGGTTTATTGCGTTTGTTTCTTGCACAACAACCATAGTTTCTCGCTCTTGCCCGTTGCCGTAGGTGGACAAGGGAGGAGACCCAGAAAATGCTCTGCATCATAGCGCACAGCCCCGGCATAAAGGTGTTCATGAGCAGCAGCTCGGCTACCAACGAAAGGTACTGGAGAGCCTTGCAGATCGATATGCTCGCCGAGGGGTACGTCCGGTCCACCTGCCAGCTCCGTGCCAAGTGGAAGCGCCTGAAGATCGACTTCTTCAACCAGGGCTTAAAGGCGGCCGACGGAGACGTCCGGGTGAGGCACCCCCCTCCCTTCTATAAAGAAGTGACTTCCATCTGGCTTGCAGCTGGGAAGCCCCCTTTCGGGGAACGGAAAAAGCCTGGTAAGTTTTTAAACGGGGGAAACCTGATTTGCAGGGTTCCCTCCCCTTTTTGCCAATTATTTTGTATTAATTTTCCAAATTTTTAAGATTAGCAACAAATTAATTCAAATTCAACACGAATTTAAAAGTTGACTATCCACACCCCCTTTCAAGATGCTTAGTGGTAGTGGTTAAGAGTGGTAGATTCGTAATCTGGGGAACCGGGTTCGCGTCTCCACTCCTCCACATGCAGCTGCTGGGTGACCTTGGGCTAGTCACACTTCTCTGAAGTCTCTCAGCCCCACTCACCTCACAGAGTGTTTGTTGTGGGGGAGGAAGGGAAAGGAGAATGTTAGCCGCTTTGAGACTCCTTCGGGTAGTGATAAAGCGGGATATCAAATCCAAACTCTTCTTCTTCTTTTCCGCTCCCCCCCCCTTTGCTGCTCATAATGAAGTACTTTTTATTTCTTTTTTTTTAATTTAAAATAAGCCTTTATTAAATTTGTGATTTTTTTTAAAATAAGAATTTCAAATATAAAACAAAACAAAACATTAAATCTTACATCACACAAATAATAACAGACATAAATTTACAATAGTCTCTTTCAAATTATACATCAAATTTAAAATATGACTTCATATTGCTTCTACAACGGTTTTCTTAGTATAATACTCATTTCATTACTCTAACTAATAATTTAATTACTCTCATTCTTACAAACAAACAAAAAACAAAATTTTATATAGTTTAAATTCCCCACGTGCATAACTTAATCTAAGCAAATCATTAGTTCCGTTTTCAAACCTTCTTTTCTTAAATATTCTTCCACATATTTCCATTCTGCTTTTGTTTTCTGTTTTTGTATATCTCTTATTGCCGCTGTCATCCTTGCTAAATTCATATGTTCTATATACTTTTTATTCATATACTTTTTATTTCTAATACTTTCCCATGCGTTCTATTTCCATCGACTGTGCTTGTTCAATTCCTGCTTAGACTTTTATCTATCTTCCCAGTTGATCCAGTAATCTTCTTTTATCCATCCATATAAATCATTAGTCTTAATTTTAAATCGTATTTCCTCCAGTGCTACATTCACCGTGCCTTTATGCGTTTGCAGCATTCTAATTAATAATTCTAATTACAGTGGAAGCTCGGTTGTCGAACGCAATCCGTTCCGGAAGACCGTTCGACTTCTGAAACATTCGACAAACCAAAGTGTTATAATAATGATGATGATGATGATGATGATAATAATAATAATAATAATATTTATACCCCGCCCATCTGGCTGTGTATCCCCAGCCACTGTGGGCGGCTTCTAACAGAATATTAAAATACAATTATATATTAAACATTAAAAGCTTCCCTAAACAGGGCTGCCTTCAGGTGTCTTCTAAAAGTCTGGTAGTTGTTTTTCTCTTTGACATCTGGTGGGAGGGCGTTCCACAGGGTGGGTGCCACTACCGAGAAGGCCCTCTGCCTGGTTCCCTGTAACTTGGCTTCTCACAGTGAGGGAAACCAGAAGGCCCTCGGAGCTGGACCTCAGTGTCCGGGCTGAATGATGGGGGTGGAGACGCTCCTTCAGGTATACTGGACCGAGGCCGTTTAGGGCTTTAAAGGTCAGCACCAACACTTTGAATTCTGCAGTCCTGTAACCCAAACAAACCTTGATCTCATCCGTATTCCTCATCCCAGTATTTTACCCTTTTGTTCTCTGCTGCAATCTGTAAACGGTTGACTTGGCTTGTTCACTGATTTGACATTCCACTCACGCTGGATTCTCTCTCAATTTCAGTGGTGGATGTGTGGGAGACGGACAATGAAAGCAATTCCACAAATGGGGAGCCGCCGTTCAGAAGGCCCTGTCACTGGGCAGCGCCAACCGGGCAGCAGCCAGAAGCCGCCGCACCAGCAAGACCTCCCTTACCAACTGTAGGCTCTGAGATCACTGATACCCAGAGAGTCGCTCCTTTGGGTACTTGTGTCCCAAAATACTTACTTGTTCTATTTAAGAAACTACAGGCTGAATGAAACCCCGAAATGGCAAAACTGACAGGAAAGCTCAGGGACAAAATCTTCAATAAGGAAAGGGAAAAAATTATAATTTATTTAGGGGACCACTGTAAGCAGATGAAAACATTAGCAGGATTTTGATAACACTTGTAACGTAGCAAATATCATGGACAATATGGAGAAGTATAAAATATGGATTATGAAATAATATGCAGTTGGAAAAGTTGACGGGGGGTTGGACTAGAAAAACCCCCTGGTTCCTTCCCATCTCCACAATTCTCTGGTTCTGTGATAATCATAAGAGTAATCTATCATTGAAATTCTTCTCAAGAATGATCCAAAGCAGATTCCAATGTACAACTAGCAGAGTAAAAACTTGCAGGATTCCCAAAAATAGACCAGACACAATTATATTTCATCCAGCAGAGTTTTACTGCTACTGAAGGCAAATGAGCATAATGGTCACAAATTAATTATTATTATTATTATTATTATTATTATTATTATTTATACCCGGCCCATCTGGCTGGGTTTCCCCAGCCACAATACATTCAGGATTGGCACTGTCCACAAGAAACCCAGTTGCAGCTGACTTAACCTTACAATAACTTATAATAAAACTAACCCTTAACACTAAGGTTCCACACCAGAAGGAAAAGAGATAGAAAGTACACAACCCAGGCTCCTTCTGGCCCTACTTTTATAGCCAGCATGACCTTGACTGAAAGAGATAACAGACCCAGTTTAAGCCAGCTGTACTCAGCTTCTCTGAAGGAATAACCCAAACATCATGAAGTTTCTTTCACACAGAGAAGCTTCCGGAACCCTCTTGTATGAATTAGAATAGAACAAGATCTCTACGCATCAGATCGCTACTTTCTGCCCCAAGAAATACAAACTGACATAACCTTCACGTTTTCTCTTTCATTTCAGGTGGGGATGTTTGGGAGACAGACAACGAAACCAAAGCACACCCCGTGTTTGGGGAAGGCAATAAGTGTCCCGACACAGAGGACGACGCGTGGAATCAGGACGGGACGAAGAAGCAGGAGGGAAGTAAAAACAGTGAGAGGAGCCACGAGCCCCTTTCGTGCCCGGATGGCAACTTGTGTGAAATTGCGGCACAGTTACGAGCCCAAAGCAACCTTCGGAGAGATGGGAGGAAAGAGTGCCCTGCGTGCGGGAAAAGGTTTGCTTTGTAAATCAGCACGTTGTTACCCATACGGAAAACCTCTGACAGGGAGCCAACAAAGAGAACAGGCCATTTGCAGATTAGAGAACAAATGACACACGGAGACTTCTGAAGGTTGCTTCTATCTAGATGAAGCAGTTGGCTTGTAAACGCCACCTTCACTCCCTAGCCCTCTGTGTCAGTCCCCTCCTTCTGTCTATGGTGAGTCTCAGTTAGGGTTGCCATGTGTCCTCTTTTTCCAGGATTAAAATTTCTGTCTGGGCGGATTTTTTAAAAATTGGCAAAATGTCCGGTGTGTGTGTATGTGTGTGTGTGTGTTGTTTTGTAACTCAAGAAAAATTGTCTAGTTTATTAGACTCAGATCTAAGGCACCTGGCTAAGCTAATATGCAGCAGAGAATCACAACAGAGCAACATATTAACTATTTTTCTTAACTGATATTCATCTATCTTAAACACTTAACCTTACTCTAAATCTACAGTCTAGCCTTCTATTCCTAGTTATATCTAATTATCAATCATACAATAATTTTTTAAATACAATTTAAATTTCTTCCAATCTTCTTCCACCGCATCGTCCCTCTGGTCACGAAGTTTCCCGGTCATCTCAGCGAGCTCCATATAGTCCATCATTTTCATCTGCCATTCTTCAATCGTTGGTAATTCTTCTGTCTTCCAGTTTTTAGCTATCAAAATTCTAGCTGCTGTTGTGGCATACATAAATAAAGTTCTATCACATTTTGGAATTTCTTGGCCTAGGATGCCCAGTAAAAAGGCTTCTGGTTTCTTTTTAAATGTGTTTTTCAACACTTTTTTCATTTCATTATAAATCTTTTCCCAGAAGTCTTTTACCTTTGGGCACGTCCACCACATGTGGAAGAAGGTCCCTTCTGTTTGTTTACATTTCCAGCACTTATTACTTGGTCCATGGTACATTTTTGCCAATTTCACAGGGGTCAAATACCACCTGTGCATCATCTTCATAATGTTCTCTCTAAGCAAGTTACATGCTGGAAATTTTATACCATAAAACCAGGTAGTTTTGTTAGGGAGAGAGAGAGAGCTTGTCCTGCTGGCTTGCAGTATGCAATGCCTCACTCTTGCATGTTGTCGTAGGTGGACCAGAGATGAAACCCAAAAGATGCTCTCTATCATAGCTCAGAGCGCCGGCACCAAGGTGTTTATGAGCAGTAGCACAGCGACGAACGAGAAGTACTGGAAGTCCTTGCAGGATAGCATGCATGCCCTGGGATACTCAAGATCCACCTGCCAGCTCCGTGCAAAGTGGAAGCGCCTGAAGATCGACTTTTTCAATTGGGGAATCAAGGCGGCTTGCGGACAAATCCGGGTCAAGCATCCTCCTGCCTTCTACAAGGAATTAACTGCGATCTGGATCGCGGCAGGGAAGCCGCCTTTCGGGGAACGCAGGAAGCCTGGTAGGTTTTTTTTTAAGGAAAATCTTTACTATCTGCAGGATATTCTGTTTCTAGGTGTGGTGTGCCCCCCCCCATATTTCTCATTCCAGCATTCTGCCTCCCCCCCCCCAAGCCTATAAGCACCTACAAGACTATAGAACTTTAGTTGTGGTTCATGTATTTGCAGGGGGTTGGACTAGATGACCCTTGGGGTCCCTTCCAACTCTATGATTCTCATGACCCGGGGGGTTTATCTAGGGCAGCCTCCGCCAATCTGGGGTCGATGGGAGTTGTAGTTCAATAGATATAACAACACTGAAATGCAAGGTGTGGTTGGAAAGTTTGGTGAACGGTCACAGAAAAAGGATAGCGAGAAATATGAGTCAACAGTGTGATGCAGCAGCTAAAACAGCCAACGCAATTCTGGGCTGCATCAATAGGAGTATAGCATCTAGATCAAGGGAAGTAATAGTACCACTGTATTCCGCTCTGGTCAGACCTCACCTGGAATACTGTGTCCAGTTCTGGGCACCACAGTTCAAGAAGGATACTGACAAGCTGGAACGTGTCCAGAAGAGGGCAACCAAAATGGTCAAAGGCCTGGAAACAATGCCTTATGAGGAACGGCTTAGGGAGCTGGGTATGTTTAGCCTGGAGAAGAGAAGGTTAAGGGGTGATATGATAGCCATGTTCAAATATATAAAAGGATGTCATATAGAGGAGGGAGAAAGGTTGTTTTCTGCTGCTCCAGAGAAGCGGACACGGAGCAATGGATTCAAACTACAAGAAAGAAGATTCCACCTAAACATTAGGAAGAACTTCCTGACAGTGAGAGCTGTTTGACAGTGGAATTTGCTGCCAAGGAGTGTGGTGGAGTCTCCTTCTTTGGAGGTCTTTAAGCAGAGGCTTGACAGCCATCTGTCAGGAATGCTTTGATGGTGTTTCCTGCTTGGCAGGGGGTTGGACTGGATGGCCCTTGTGGTCTCTTCCAACTCAATGATTCTATGAATATTTCTCGCTGTCCGGTTTCTATAACAAAATTGAGGAAAGCCAGATAGCAACGGTGATGTAGAAAGACCCCTTCACTTGCTCCATGCGAAAATCTATCCATACCAGATATGGGGAAGCTTTAGCTCAGGCATTTCCAAACTTGGCCCTCCAGCTGTTGTGGGACTACAACTCCCATCATCCTTAGCTAACAGGGCCGGTGGTCAGGGATGATGGGAATTGTAGTCCCAAAACAGCTGGAGGGCCGAGTTTGGGGGTTCCTGCTTTAGCTCACCCAGAACATTTCCCCCGGTTTCCAGAAACCTGTATTCAGAAAGCCTTAAGGCCTCCAACCGTGTTTCCACTCATTTCGGTTTCTCTCTCAATTTCAGTGGTGGATGTGTGCGAGACGGACAACGAAAGCAATTCCACGAATGGGGAGCTACCCCCAATAAGGCCCTGCGACAGGCCAGCGGCCACTAAGCAGCAGCCCAGAGAGGCACCAGCCACCAGGCTTCCCCTGCGGATTGTGGGACCCGAGGTGGTTGATACCGGCGGAGTCGCTCCTTTAGGTACACCAGTCCCGAGCCATATTTATTTATGCATTTTGCTTAAATGTTTGCAGGCCGCACTTTCGTGTAAAATGCCATCCGGCGGAACGCAATCTAAAAAGACAGTTCTGTGGTAACAACAATAAAAGCATCAAACACATCAGTAGAAGTGGTAGTCTGTTCTGTTCTTATGTTCCCTGCTCTCTTTTTTGTCTTTTATGGAATAACAAACTGGTTTGATTATTATTATTATTATTATTATTATTAATTGTAAATTTTTATGGAATTTTCAAAATTTTAACCTATATACTTCAATACATAGAAGATTTGTCTTTTCCCAACTTCCCGCCCCATTTTCCATGGTGTTTTAATTTTCCCCACTTAAGCGGCACAGTACCTTCTGTTTCTTTTCAACCAGCAAGCCATGGCACCCTGGGGTGCCTTGAAGGATGGTCACGGGTGCCGCTGGCAACACTAGCCTCTAGCCTTCTTTCCTTCCCTCCCTCCTCTAATGCCCTCTTGCGTCTCTGCCTCCCAGAGGCTTGCACAGCTGCTTGCGGCAGCAGCCCTGGCTACAAGCTCTGTGGGCAAATGGTGCCTCTGGATCTGGCCAGGGGGTGCTGGGTGCCAGGAGCAAGCTAGTGGACAAGCGAGCGCACTCAGCTCCCAGCCAGCCCTTGCTGTTGGGGATGGACAGACAAGTGGGAGGCCGGGCAGGCAGGCAGGCAGGTGCTGTGCCGGCCTTTCTTGTGCTTGCTGTGTGCAATACCTGCCTGGGAGCTGAGTGCCCAGTGCCAAAGGGGAGCCTTTCCACCATGCAGGTGTGGCGGTGCCCGCTGCTGCAACGGCTGCCTCAAGGTGAGTAAAGTGCTGGCCTCATATTCACCTTTGGCCAGTCTCCGTCGGGCCACTAAGGCTGGGGGCATCCTCTGCCCAGGCTCAGAGACTAGAGACGGTGGCAGCGGCTGCCTAGAGGGCTCCCAAGGAAAGGGGAGAGGAGAGGAGGCAGGAACATTCCACAAGGGAGAGTGTTCGAAAAAGGGTAAGGGACTGCCGGCTCTATAGGCAAGGAGGGACATAACTGGGTTTCTGAGCCCCACAGGGATGCCACAGAAAGAAGGAAGTTGGCCAAGGGAGCCATGGACTCAAAAAGGTTGAAAACCTCTCATCAATACATCAATACTGTGTTCTCCAGTTCCTTCTGTTGCTCATATTTCAAATCCTGCTAGCGAGTTCATCAAACTAGAACATTTCCTCTGAAACTCAGGACCACCTTTTTGGCTAACTTCCCTTAGCCTTAGTCATGTACCTTCCTGAAATGGAATCTGTCGTCATGCCCTGCTATTGCTTTTTATTTTATTTGTATTTTCCAGCACGATTTTACCTCCAATGTTTTAACTGTATCTGTTGTATTCTTTGTATAATCGTGCCAGGCCACTGCCTGGTCTTTTACTATGTGCTATGGCCATATGGCTAATGCAGTAAATAAATTGATTGATTGATTGATTGATAACATTTCCTTAAATAGTGGTACCCTGTGTTACATACGCGATCCGTTCCGGGTCGTGCCACGTAACCCAGGCGTATTTAACACAAACAAAAGAAAAAACCCGGAAGTTTGCGGGGGTTTGTGCTTCTGCACACTTGCACACTCTGCGGAGGACTTCTGAGTCGTGGAGGTGCGTAACCCAAACATGCAACACGCAGCGTACGCAACACGAGGTATGACTGTAGTCCTTTAATGTCCATCTGAATTTGCTAAACCAATGTTTATATTGCGACATTGCTTTGAGATGCCCTGTAGGAAGCGGTAGATAAATAGATAATCGCAGCAGACACGTTTGCCTCCTCTCTATTTCAGGAGGGGATGTTTGGGAGACAGACAATGAATGCCAAGCCCATCCAGTGTATGAGGACTGCGCAAGCTGTCCACACACGGAAGAGGACGACTGGGATCAAGATGAAACGAAGAAGCGGGAGCGAACCAGAAGCAACAACGAGAGTTCTGCTCACGTGTGTGGCAACTTCTCCGGAATTGCAGGCCACTCGCGAGACCAAACACCGCAAAAGGCGGAGGAAGGGGAAGAGTGTCCTGCCTGCTGGAAAAGGTGATTTGCAAGTACAACTGGTTAATATCCATACGGAAACCCAGCTACGGGGAGGGGGGAAATGTGTCTGGAGTGTGGAAAGAGCTTCGGGTCAGGGCAACCCACTTCTAGGGACGCGCAAGGAATCTGTTTCCGAAAGGCTCTTACGCAAATTTTGGGTTTAGGATGTGCTTGAGCGTTGTCGCCTCGTTTACAAAACAATAATAATCGAGGAAGCATAGGCAAAAAAATAATAATCCTCTCCATATTTAATAAATACATCCAAGACTAAAACAACGTGAATGCCCCCCTTTGCAATGCGTGCGCAAATCTGCCTGTGTTTCTGCATGTCGGATCCTATTGTCTGCATGACCCTCCACTGCGATTCCATTTAGGAACTGCTTTGCATGAAGATAATTTCACAATAAAGGAACGTCAATATTAGCCCAGCGCTCTCACAGACACCCACACACCCCGTTCGTACCCTACGCTGTGCGAGTCTTGGGATGAACAAATGCCTGATTTAAATAGGAACACAGGTCACTCTCATAACCGTTGGTTGATCTTAGTACTGCGCACACTGGGGGGGGGTTAGATATGTGGCCCTCCAGTTGTTGGACTGCAACACCCAAGTATTATTGAACTTATTGGCCATGGCAGGTGAGACTGAAGGGAACTGGAGTCCAACCTCAGTGGGAGGGAAATAGGTTAGGCACCCCTGCTCAACACTGACTGGCTGTAGCTCTCCAAAGTTTGAGTGGGCGCCCTCCCTGTGGGACACCCTCCCATCAGACGTCAAAGACATAAAGAACTTTTAAAAGGCATCTGAAGGCATTTGAAGGTGTTTTAATGTTTGGTGTTTTATTGTGTTTATTATGGCTGGGGCAACCCATCCAGATGGGCAGGATGTAAATAATACATACCAGTAATCTAATCAGCCAGTCACATATAGCTGGGGAAACAAACAACCTCCCTCTGCAGCACATTCAACAATGGAGGGCGGGGCTGAAAGGGAGCCGGGACTCTTATCTCTCTCCCGATCTCTTGCTGAGCGGGGTCCTTTCAACACCCCCTTTTCTCTTTGTAAAATAAAAAGCATGATCCTCTTTTGGCCCCTGGGCAATTCCTCCAGGGACCACCATTCGCTCCATAAGACGCACACACATTTCCCCTTACTTTTTAGGAGGAAAAAAGTGCATCTTATGGAGCGAAAAATATGGTAGTTTTGAGAGAGAGAGAGAGAGAGAGAGAGAGAGAGAAGTCATCTTGCTTTATTTTATACTGCCAATACACTTTTTTCACTCTTGCCTGTTGTCGTCCTAGATGGACCGGAGACGAAACCCAAAAGATGCTCTCTATAATCGCCCGTAGCCCCGGAATCAAGGTGTTCATGAGCAGCAGCAGCCCGGCTGCGAACGAGAAGCACTGGAAAGCTTTGCAGGACGAAATGCTCACACTGGGATACTCCAGATCCAGTTGCCAGCTCCGCGCCAAGTGGAAGCGCCTAAAGATCGACTTTTTCAATCAGGGCATCGAGGCGGCCTGCGGACAAGTCAGAGTCAAGAACCCTCCTCCCTTCTACAAGGAAGTGACTTCGATTTGGATTGCAGCTGGGAAACCACCTTTTGGGGAGCACAGGAAGCCCGGTATGTTTTAAAAGAAACCTTCAGATTTGCAGGGTCTTTTTATTTTTTTCAGATTTATCATTCCAGTATCTTGACTTTGGGGGTGCGGGTGGCGCTGTGGGTTAAACCACAGAGCCTAGGGCTTGCCGATCAGAAGGTCGGCGGTTCGAATCCCCACGACGGGGTGAGCTCCCGTTGCTCGGTCCCAGCTCCTGCCAACCTAGCAGTTCGAAAGCACGTCAAAGTGCAAGTAGATAAATAGGTACCGCTCCGGCGGGAAGGTAAACGGCGTTTCTGTGCGCTGCTCTGGTTCGCCAGAAGCGGCTTAGTCATGCTGGCCACATGACCCGGAAGCTGTACGCCGGCTCCCTTGGCCAGTAAAGCGAGATAATAATGATAATAGAAGAAGAGAAGAAGAAGAAGAGTTTGGATTTGATATCCCGCTTTTCACTACCCGAAGGAGTCTCAAAGCGGCTAACATTCTCCTTTCCCTTCCTCCCCCACAACAAACACTCTGTGAGGTGAGTGGGGCTGAGAGACTTCAGAGAAGTGTGACTAGCCCAAGGTCACCCAGCAGCTGCATGTGGAGGAGCGGAGACGCGAACCCGGTTCCCCAGATTACGAGTCTACCGCTCTTAACCACTACACCACACTGGCTCTCTCTTAATAATTTATTATTTGTACCCCGCCCATCTGGCTGGGTTTCCCCAGCCACTCTGGGCGGCTTCCAACAGATATTAGGATACATTAAAATGTCACAGATTAAAAACTTCCCTGAACAGGGCTGCCTTCAGATGTCTTCTGAATGTAAGGTAGTTGTTTATCTCTTTGACATGAGATGGGAGGGCGTTCCACAGGGCGGGCGCCACTACCGAGAAGGCCCTCTGCCTGGTTCCCTGTAGCTTTGCTTCTCGTAGTGAGGGAATTGCCAGAAGGCCCTTGGGGGTGGAGACGCTCTCTCAGGTATACTGGGCCGAGAGAGGACAGCATCACTAATTATATTATTATTATTATTATTATTATTATTATTATTATTATTACTACTACTACTACTACTACTACTACTACTACCCCACTCATCAGGCTGGATTTCCCCAGCCACTCTGGGTGGCTCCCAACAGAGATGAGCGCCGCAACCCCAGAGTCATCCGCGACTGGACCTAATGGTCAGGGCTCCCTTCACCTTTTCCTATCTTGACTTTGCTGGGTTGAGTGCATAAACCTTTCGCAACTTGGTGACTTTCCATACAGTGCTTTTTTCTGGGGTGGCGGAAAGGGTGCTGGCACTCAACATGAGGTACTCACCATGGGGAGGGGGGGCACAGTCTCTCTCCCTCTCCCCAAAGCACTTTCCCTGAAAGCTTTGAGGTTAGCCACCCCTTCTGTACACTGATTGGACAGTCCCTCTATCCCCGCCCCCCACCACTCACGTCGGTTTCTCTCTCCGTTTCAGCGGTGGATGCGTCAGAGACCGATAACGAGAGCAATTCCACAAATGGGGAGCTGCCACCGATGAGGCCCTGCCACAAGCCAGCAGCCGCTGGGCAGCAGCCGGAAGGGGCACGACCAACCGGGCCTCCCCTGCCGGTCGTAGGGCCAAAGGTGGTTGATACTGGCGGTGTTGCTCCTTTAGGTACTCAGGAGTCGAGCCATTTATTTATTTATATATTTTAAAAATTATTTTAATTGTTTTTATTGGTTTAGATTAAAAACATATATACATAACAAGGTTTAGTACAAAAACAGAAAAAGGAAAGGGAAGAAAGAAAAGGGTCAAAGAGATATAAAACGTTACACATTGCTTCTACGTAAATACAGTAACATATTAATACTTAGATTCATACAAATACAAACTCACAAAAAGAACAGAAAAGATTTCTGTGTATTTCTATATATTTTAAATGTTTCACAGACTGCATTTTCATACAAAATATTCCAGCTTTGATCAGGGCAGTGGTCAGAAAGCAGCGCTTACAAAGAGAAAGGGGGCTGTTGAAAGGACCCCACTCAGCAGCTGATCAGCAAGAGATCGGGAGAGAGATAAGAGTCCCGGCTCCCTTTCAGCCCCGCCCTCCATTGTTGAATGTGCTGCAGAGGGAGGTTGTTTGTTTCCCCAGCGACATGTGACTGGCTGATTAGATTATCTGTCTGGAAACTGTAGAAAAGGCTCCCTTTCCTTTAGAAGCTGCAGAAATGTGAGTTGAACCCCATAAAAATGGGGCTTTTCCTCTTTGCTTTTCCCCCTTTGCAAAAAAGCTGCAAAACTTTTAGCTGATCCTCAAAAAAACCGGGGACTTTAGAAGAGGAAAACCAGGGGGGGAATTTTTTCCCCTTGTTTCCTCCTCTAAAAACGAGGTGCGCCCTATGGAGCGAAAAATACGGTGCTGTTTTTAAATTAACACCACTTCCATTTGTTTCTGTAGTTGAAGTTGCAAGGAGGGAGACCAGATGCAGAGAAGAGAACGAAGGATGGGAGCAGGAGGAGCCAATGACCCCGTCATCTGAAGAGGAACCCCAAGGAACTCCTCCTTCTCCTCCCTTCCGCCACCAGCAAGCCCCTTCCCTTCCAGAAGAGCAGATTGAGTTCAAAGAGATAAAGGAGGAGGTGGAAGATGCAGATGCCTCTGCGGTCGAATCTGTTTTGGGGTGCCCTCCTCAAGGACTTCCGGAAGCAGCCCCGGAGCAAGCAGCACGTAGCAGTGTTGGTCTTCTCACGACAACTGCAAGTAGCAGATCAGCACCTCCCACAGAGAGGCATGTGAAGCAGTGGTATATCAGCCAACAATGCCCTACCTGTTCCTCAATGAGTAAGTAAAGTTACTGAACTGTGTTTTCCCATTCGAACCGTTGCGGGTGGCGCTGTGGTCTAAACCACTGAGCCATTTGGGCTTGCCAGTCAGAAGGTTGGCGGTTCAAATCCCCACACCCCAGCTCCTGCCAAACTAGCAGCTGGAAAACATGCCAGTGCAAGCAGATAAATACAGGTGAAACTCGAAAAATTAGAATATCGTGGAAAGGTTCTTTTCTTTCAGTAATTCAAGCTTAAAAGGCGAAACTAATATATGAGATAGACTCATGACATGCGAAGTGAGATATGTCAAGCCTTTATTTGTTATAATTGTGATGATTATGGCGTACAGCTGATGAGAACCCCAAATTAACAATTTCAACTTTGGGGTTTTCATCAGCTGTACGCCATAATCATCACAATTATAACAAGCAAAGGCTTGACATATCTCGCTTTGCATGTCATGAGTCTATCTCATATATTAAACTCCAGTAGCTAATGAAAACAATTGCTTACATAAATGGACTTTTCCACGATATTCTAATTTTTCGAGTTTCACCTGTAGATAACTGCTGCGGTGGGAAGGTAAACAGCATTTCCGTGCTTTGGTTTCTGTCATGGTGTCCCGTTGCGCCAGAATGGTTTAGTCCTGCTGCCCACATGACCTGGAAAACGGTCTGTGGACAAACACTGGCTCCCTCGGCCTGAAAGGGAGATGAGCGCCATACTCTGTAGTCGTATTTGACTGGACTTAACTGTCCAGGGGTCCTTTACCTTTATCTTTACCATATAGATTATTAATTTGTGAATCACCTGAACCCTTTTGTCCCGGTTCGGTCGTTGAGATCATCTGCAGGAACATCTTCGGTCATTCCCCTAGTTGTTGAGGGTCATAGAATCATCGAGTTGGAAGAGACCACAAGGGCCATCCAGTCCAACCCCCTGCCAAGCAGGAAACACCATCAAAGCATTCCTGACAGATGGCTGTCAAGCCTCCGCTTAAAGACCTCCAAAGAAGGAGACTCCACCACACTCCTTGGCAGCTCATAACACTAGAACTCGCAGACATCCAAGGAAGCCGAATACAGTCAAACCTGGGTTGTCAAACGTAATCCATTCCGGAAGCCCGTTCGGCTTCCAGAACATTCGACAGCCGAGGCACGGCTTCCGATTGGTTGCAAGAGCTTCCTGTACTCAAGCGGAAGCCATGTTAGACCTTTGGCTTTTGAAAAACGTTTGAAAACCAGAACGTTTACTTCCGGGTTTTTGGCGTTTGGGAGCCAAAACGTTTGAAAATAGAGCCGTTCGGGAGCCAAGGTTTGACTGTATTGGGAGATTCAGGACAGATAAAGTGAAGTCCTTTGTCACACAGTTAAACTATAGAACTCACATCCTCAGGAGGCAGTGACAGCCACCAACCCAGATCGCTTTAAGAGAGGATTAGACAAATTCATAAAGCGCCATCAATGGCTACCAGTCATAGCTGGAGGCAGCCATGCTTCTGAATTCCAGTTGCTGGAAACCACAGGAGGGGAAAGTTGCTCTTGTGCTCGAGTCCTGCTAGCCGATTTCCCATTCAGACATTTGATCAGCCGCTGTGAGAACAGGATGCTGGAGTAGATGGGCCATTGGCCTGATCCAGCCAGCTCTTTCTTTGTTCTTGTGTACCAAATAACAACTAGAAATAGTTTTCAGAAATAATTTTCTGAAGGAGTGTCTCCACCCCCATCGTTCAGCCCGGACACTGAGGTCCAGCAACGAGGGCCTTCTGGCGGTTCCCTCACTGCGAGAAGCGAGGTTACAGGGAACCAGGCAGAGGGCCTTCTTGGTAGTGGTGCCCACCCTGTGGAACACCCTCCCATCAGATGTCAAGGAAATAAACAACTATCTGACTTTTAGAAGACATCTGAAGGCAGCCCTGTTTAGGGAAGTTTTTAATGTTTCATGTTTCATCGTGTTTTTAATATTCTGCTGGGAGCTGCCCAGAGTGGCTGGGGCAAACCAACCAAATGGGTGGAGTATAAATAAATTGTTATTGTTATAGTTATTGTTTAGTGTAATTGGTCTTGTACTGTGCAAAATTCTGCCAACAGAGATCCAGCAGGCACCTTCTTTTCCAACTTTTAAACACCTGCAGGAACAGTTAATTGATGTCTTTTTAACACACGTTTTTAGCTTATGGTTTTATGTATTTTTTCCGTAAACTTTTTTGATATCTTTATGAGATAACAGTCTGTAAATAAAATAAAACAATGGCACATCTCAAGCTAATTTGCAACTTAGCATTATAACCGCTCAGGGGGGAAATTAAAAATTAAAACAGGGCAATCCCTACCCCCAGCAGAGAGAGGTTTCAAAACAATGCAAAATGTGCATTTAAGGCAGAACAAACTTTTCATTAAGCGGGAAAAGTTTGGGTTCAGAAAGTACAGTGCAGATATACCATCAGGCTGATCTGCAGCACATAAGGAAATCTATTTCAAAATTCATTCATTATTAGTGTATTTCCAGTTTTTCCAAGGCGTCCTACATTACTGCGGCAGACTCACCACGGCCTGGAATTAAATCTGTGTGCATACCCTACGTTTAAAGCTGCAGCGCATGTGTGCAGCCTTAAATTCCCATGCGCCACCAAGTTGTAACTTGGGCGGGACAAATCTCTCTTAAGTCCCGCAAGAGGAGAACTGGCTGCATTCCTCACAGCATAGTTCCTCGTTGCAATACCTCCCACCTTGGTAGCTTTTAGCAATAAAATGTCTTCCTCTTCTCGTTTTTTTATAATAATAAAAACAGGCGGAGAAATTGAGAAGCTGAAGAACGAGACAGAGACGTTAAAGAACGAGACAGGAAAATGGAAGGACGAGATGTTGGAGGTGCTGCAACGGATTGAAAAAAAGATGGATGCTGTCCTGTCTGCTGTGGCCCCTGGACTGCCCACCCACGAGCACTGATAGTAGAGCATTTGATGAGCACAAATAGATTCCCTAGCAATGAGGCATAGTACCCGCTGTATTTACTAGGTCTTGAGAGTGTAAATTGTCTTCTCATTCATGTTTGGAGTTCTGGGCTGGAGACTGGTGGGGAGGTTAGTAGTTGTGCATAGAGTAAGCATTTATGTTTGGAATTGTTATCTGTGTCAGTTGCCAATACCTTTCTGTGTTTTCTGTTGCTGCTTCCAATCACCTTGTTTCAAAATGCCTGTGCTAATAAAATACACATCATTCCAACCGTTCCACTGTGTGTGTGTGTGTGTGTGTGTGTGAATCATAGAATCCTAGAGTTGGAAGAGACCCCAACAGCCATCCAGTCCAACCCCCTGCCAAACAGGAAACACCATCAAAGCATTCCTGACAGATGGCTGTCAAGCCTCCGCTTAAAGACCTCCAAAGAAGGAGACTCCACCACACTCCTTGGCAGCAAATTCCACTGCCGAACAGCTCTCACTGTCAGGAAGTTCTTCCTAATGTTTAGGTGGAATCTTCTTTCTTGTAGTTTGAATCCATTGCCCCGTGTCCGCTTCTCTGGAGCAGCAGAAAACAACCTTTCTCCCTCCTCTATATGACATCCTTTTATATATTTGAACATGGCTATCCTATCACCCCTTAACCTTCTGTGTGTGTGTGTGTGTGTGCACGCGCAAATCCCCAGGTTGCATATTATGAATGATCCCATCCTGAGCTGCCATCTTCATCCTTGCAGGGATAATGAGGAATAATAATAATAATAACAATACAGTTGTACCTTGGAAGTCGAATGGAATCTGTTCCAGAAGTCTGTTCCACCTCCAAAACCAAAATTTGGAAACCAAAGTTTGGCTTCCGATTGGCTGCAGGAAGCTCCTGCATGGAAGCCACATTGGACGTTGGGCTTCCAAAAAGACAATTAAAAAAAGGAACCGAATGTTCAGGAGCCAAAACGTTCAACTTGCAAGGCGTTCGGCTTCCAAGGTACGACTGTAATATTTTTATTATTTGTACCCCCGCCCATCTGAATGGGTTGCCCCAGACACTCTGGGCAACTTCCAGCATGCATAAAAACATTTCATAGGATTACCTTTCGTCTTTCCTCCCATAGGAGCCCAGGTAGGCAAACACTTCAGGGCTAAAACACTACAATTAAAACAGAAAAATTATGTAAAACTAAAAACAATCACATACTCTCACAGCCAATAATCATCTTTCAGGGGATGGATGGCACACTCCCAAGTCTCTCATCATGTGTTCCTGCCCTGCTTCAGTCTACTTCCAGTTTTGTAGGTTATGGTTTGAGGAAGGCAGAGAACGAGACAGCCATTAAGACTCTTGTCTGTTATGACGGATGCCATCCTCGTCCCTTGTGATATTTGTGACATGGTTTTTGCAAGAACCGAACATCTGAATGCAAGTACAGGTGGGTAGCTGTGTTGGTCTGCCATAGTCGAAACAAAATAGAAAATTCTTTTCAGTAGCACCTTAGAGACCAAGAACAAACACAGTTGGTCTCTAAGGTGCTACTGAAAAGAATTTTCTATTTTATCTGAATGCAATAAAAGGACAGCATAGGATCTTGCCAATACTCTGAAGCAATGAATTCAGTTTTATTTAAGCAAACACTGGTCAACACAGACTACAATGCAAGCACGAAGACAATTACAGCATAAATCTAGAAATCCTCTTAATACCTCTATGCGTCCCAATCACACACACAGCTTGGCTGCAATTGCATGCTCACTTTCCTGTAAGTAAATGCCCCAGTGTGGCTTAGTGTGGTGTAGTGGTTAAGAGCGGTAGGCTTGTAATGTGGTGAACCGGGTTCGTGTCTCCGCTCCTCCACATGCAGCTGCTGGGTGACCTTGGGCTAGTCACACTTCTTTGAAGTCTCTCAGCCCCACTCACCTCACAGAGTGTTTGTTGTGGGGGAGGAAGGGAAAGGAGAATGTTAGCCGCTTTGAGACTCCTTCGGGTAGTGATAAGGCAGGATATCAAATCCAAACTCTTCTTCTTCTTCTTAGTGCAGAGGTTCCAGTTTTATGGACGTGCAACTTGTTCAACCGTACTGGGCGCTGGCACCATGACAATGATGTAGTGCCGGCGGTGGGGGAGGCACTGAATTTTAGCGTTGGACAGGGCGCCACTTAAATTTGAGAGCTCAAGTACGCCACTGCTTAGTACCAAGTCAGCATGTCTATGATTGGCCAGTTACAGGTGGGTAGCCGTGTTGGTCTGCCATAGTCAAAACAAAATAAAAATTTCTTTCCAGTAGCACCTTAGAGACCAACTAAGTTTGTTCTTGGTATGAGCTTTCGTGTGCATGCACACTTCTTCAGATACCTTCTTCAATCATCTTCTTCAGATGATTGGCCATTTAAGCATGGTTTAGTCCATTGTGGCAACCATGTAAACCAGTACTCCATGGCGGTCACTATCCCAGTTCACACTACTGAGCATCCCTCTTTATTTGCACTTCCTGCTTCTCGACCAGTAGTGATGCAGCTTTCAGAAAAGCATGAATCAGAGGTCACTAGGGCCGGGCTATATATCGTCCAAAACCGGATTGATGTCCATATGATGATACCGGTTTCATGATTTTTGATCTGGCAATATAATGCGAATCATTATGTGTGTTAGAGCTGGGTGATATATCGTCCAAAAGTGGTTTGAAGTCCGAATAATAATAATAATAATAATAATAATAATAATAATTTATTTATACCCCGCCCATCTGGCTGGGTTTCCCCAGCCACTCTAGGCGGCTTCCAACAGAACTCTCACAGTTTTTGATCTGGCAATATAGAGTCATAGCTCGGGTTACAGCCGTTTCAGGTTGCGTTTTTTCATGTTAAGAACGCGGCAAACCCAGAAGTGTTTACTTCCGGTTTCGCCACACGCAGAAATGCTCTAACAGCGCTTCACGCATGCGCAAAGGCACCAATCTGGGTGTGGACTTTTCGGGGTGCAAATGGCACCCCGGAACGGATCGTGTCCGCAACCAGAGGTACCACTGTATTGTGAATCGTGATGTGTGTGTGGTGACGATGATTTATTTATATCCCACCCATATGGCTGGGTTTCCCCAGCCAATCTGGGCAGCTCCCAACAGAATATTAATAATAATCATAATCATAAAGAGATAAAACATTAAAAACTTCCCTAAGCAGGGCTGCCTTCAGATGTCTTCTAAAAGTCAGATAGTTGTTTATTTCCTTGACATCTGATGGGAGGGCGTTCCACAGGGTGGGTGCCACTACCGAGAAGGGGTGTGTGTGTGCTATGCAAAAATCATAATGTGAATAAAACCGGGAAGCCAGCCAATGCGTCTACACATCTCCATCCTTATTTCAGACACTGTGGTATATCAGTGTATCGCGGTGTTTAGCTGGCGATATATCACAGTGTTGAAAACAAGATATCACCCAGCCCTAGGGGGGGTCATCCAGAAGCTAATTAATCTATATTAATTGTTCTGCCTGCATTTGCTTCTGACTCCACCTCCAACTGGCCTGTGGTTCTCACAAGGAGCGCAACCTTCAGGCAGAAAAGGGTTGCCCACCCCCGACCCAAAACAGCTGACTGTTTGCTGTCCACCCAAAAATAACCCATGGCCTGCCTGTCAACGGTAGGGCTGGCGAGAATGGCACCTTCGGAGGGGATAAAAGGGATCTACAAAAGAAACATGGAAGAACACTGTTACTCGGCAAAAGAAAATGAAAATCTAAGGGGGGGTCCTATTCACACCTTCTTTAGTGGGAGGGTTGTTAGGCAGGAAAAAAGCACCATCAGGCTACAGGAGTGGGAGGGAGATGGTACTGCAAGTCTTCTCTATTGCCTCTGCTGGAACACCAACTGCAACAGACCACTTCCTCAAAGTCCGCAGCCATTCCATCGGGATTTAAGAAAGGGGGACCTCTCCATCAACTTTGCCAAAAGACCAGCCATGTTCGCTTCCTCCTCTCCTTTTTTTCCATTCCAGATGGTAGTTACAAAAACCTTGCACTCCCAGAAATTATTACCTAGCACCTGTCTGAATTCTTTGAAGTCGTACCTTGGAAGTCGAACAGAATCCGTTCCAGAAGTCCCTTCAACTTCCAAAAAGTTCAGAAACCAAAGCGTAGCTTCTGATTGGCTGCTGGGAGCTCCTGCAGCTAATCGGAAGCACCGGAAGCCCCATCGGATTTTCGGTTTTCAAAAATAGTTCGCAAACCGGAACAGTCACTTCCAGATTTGGAGCATTTGGGAGCCAAAACGTTCAAGAACTAAGCTGTTCAAAAACCAAGGTACGAATGTATCTGAGTTATTCCACTAGAAACTCGCTATTCCAAACATGCTTGTGAATCTTTTGATATGGTTTTGAGCTCACAACTAATTCCGGAGCAATTCCCACACTCCTGGCATTTAGAAGGTTTCTCTCGCATGCAAATCCTCTGGTGTCTTACTACAAACCATTCCTAAGGTTTCTCTTCTGTATGAATTCTCTGGTGTAAAATAAGTTGTGTGCTATTGCTGAAACTCTTCCCACACTCCAAGCATTTGTATGGTTTCTGGATTGTGGCATCTCTGTGGACTTTCCGGTGAGAAGATAGGCTTGAAACCTGGCTGTAACTCTTTCCACATTCTGAGCATTTAAATGGCTTCTCCCCTGTGTGGGTGATCTGATGTCTCGTAAGGAGTGTGCTGTCACAAAAGCTCTTTCCACACTCCAAACACTTGTAATGTTTTTCTCCTGTGTGGGTTTTGCGATGCGATGCAAGTTGTGAGGTTGTACAGAAGCTTTTCTCGCACTCCGAGCACTCGTACGGTTTCTCTCCCGTATGCATTCTGTGATGAGAGGTAAGACTTGAATTCCAACTGAAGCTCTTTCCACATTCCAAACATTTAAACGGTTTTGCTCCCGTGTGGATTCGCTGATGGGAAGTAAGGTGTGTTCTCTGATGGAAGCTCTTTCCACAATCCAAACACTGATATGGTTTCTCCCCTGTGTGGATTCTCTGGTGTAAAGTGAGGTTTCGGCTCTGACGGAAGCTCTTTCCACAGTCCAAGCATCTATATGGTTTCTCCTCTTTGTGAATTACTTGATGCCTGTTAAGAAGTGTGCCATCACTGAAGCTCTTTCCACACTCCAAGCATTTGTAAGGTTTCTCTCCTGTGTGGCTTCTCTGATGTAAAATAAGCTGTGTGCTGTTACTGAAGCACTTCCCGCACTCCAAACATTTGTATGGCTTTTGTCTTATGGCATCTCTGTGTATTCTCCGATGTGAAGTAAGACTTGACCTCTGACTGTAGCACTTTCCACATTCCAAGCATTTAAATGGTTTCTCCCCTGTGTGGATTATTTGATGTCTAGTAAGGAGGGTGCTATCTGAGAAGCTCTTTCCACACTCTGAACACTTAAAAGGTTTCTCTCCTGTGTGAGTCTTATGATGTGTTGCAAGTTGTGTGGTAGTACAGAAGCTCTTCCCACACTCCACACACTTATGTGGTTTCTCTCCTGTGTGAATCCTGTAATGTGAAGTGAAATTTGAATTCCAGCTGAAGCTCATTCCACATTCCAAGCATTTAAATGGCTTCTCCCCTGTATGGATTCGTTGATGGGAAGTAAGGTGTGTTCTCCGATGGAAGTTCTTCCCACAATCCAAGCACTTGTATGGCCTCTCCCCTGTGTGTATTCTCTGGTGTAAAGTAAGGTTTCTGCTCTGGCGGAAGCTCTTCCCACATTCCAAGCATGTAAATGGCTTCTCCCCTGTGTGGATTATCTGATGTCTAGTAAGGAGTGTGCTATCACAGAAGTTCTTTCCACATTCTAAGCACTTGTACGGCTTCTCCCCTGAGTGGATCCGCTGGTGTGAAGTAAGATTTGAATTCCAACTGAAGCTCTTTCCACATTCCAAGCACTTGTATGGCTTCTCCCCTGTGTGGATCCGTTGATGGGAAGTAAGGTTTCTGCTCTGGCGGAAGCTCTTTCCACACTCTGAACATTTATACGGTTTCTCTCCAGTGTGCGTTCTGCAATGGACAGCAAGGAGAGACTTAGAATGGAAAGCTTTCCCACAAAAAGGGCATTCATACCTCTTTTTTTGGTGTTTATATTGTACTGGGGTTTCATGAAGGTTATCAGCATGACAGACAATGGATTTATCTCTCCAGTTCTCTGTATGTTTTTCTTCCTGCCTCCTTGATTCATCTTGAGCATTGAAGGTCTCGTCCCCCAATTCATGCACAGCTGCTTCTGGTGGCACCCGATGTAGTTCTCTACAATCAAAATTCTCCTGTCCACCACCTGCTAGAATAAAGAGAGAATCACAATAAGAAGAGAAGTAACAATCAGTTGGCCATTCTTTCGGTATTTGTTTCATATGCGTGTGTGTGTGTATCACATAAAACTAAGAAAGTCTGTGTGGTTTACAACAACAAATACAATCTCAGGACCGTAATACCTTAAGGGCCGCCTCTTTTCATATGAACATACTTGGACCCTGAGATCATCTTCGGGGGCCCTTCTTGGTGTGCCTCCATCTCAAGAGGTCTGGAGGGTGGCAAGAGGAGAATGGGGCCTTCTCTGCAGTGGCTCCCCATCTGTGGAATGCTCTCCCCATGGAAGTTCACCTGGTGCCTTCATTATACACCTTTAGGCGCCAGGCAAAAATGTTCATTTTTAACCAGGACTTTGGTTTTTCTGTGAACGATCCTGAGACCCCCAGGTATAGAACGGTATATAAATTCTTTTAATAACTACTACTACTACTATTACTAATAAATAACTCCAAAATGTATTATTATATTATAATGTAATATAACAGAGTAAAATCCCCCCAAAAGCAAAAACATTGCAGCACATTTCAAAACATTTTAAGATTCAGGGATCTCTTCTTTCTTGCAAAGGCACATCCTGACTCACAATGCACAACATGCACCCAATGATCACATGCACATCACAGCCAAATTCCATTTTACATCTGGCAAATCATACTGTATCATCCAGTATCACTCATTCCATTCTAACTCTCACATCTGTCACACAGATCCAGCTAATCGCTCCAATAACTGTGTAAAATAACCGCCTCGCTCCTGTATACCAGAAGGAGCGTCTCCAACCCCATCATTCAGCCTGGACACTGAGATCCAACGCCAAGGGCCTTCTGGCGGTTCCCTCACTACGAGAAGCAAAGCTACAGGGAACCAGGCAGAGGGCCTTCTTGGTAGTGGCACCCGCCCTGTGAACGCCCTCCCATCAGAGGTCAAAGAGATAAACAACTACTTGACATTCAGAAAATACCTGAAGGCAGCCCTGTTTAGGGAAGTTTTTAATCTGTGACATTTTAATGTATTTAATATTTGTTGGAAGCCGCCCAGAGTGGCTTGGGGGACCTAGCCAGATGGGCGGGGTATAATAATAATAATAATAATAATAATAATAATAATAATAATAATACATTGCAATGAATGGCCACTCATCAATCACACAGATGTGCCATTCCCAACAGTAATCTGCCTGCCACCCAAGTTACTATCTCCCACCCAAGGATGGGTGGAGCTGCAGAACACCCTCCCTGGTACTCAACCTCTCACCGTGGGGTGCCCTCAGACATTTCTGTCTTTTTGCATTTCTTGGTACAGAAAGTATTGATCTGATGCGTAGAGATCTTTATCTGAAGAAGTGTGCATGCACACGAAAGCTCATACCAAGAACAAACTTAGTTGGTCTCTAAGGTGCTACTGGAAGGAATTTTTATTTATTTATTTATTTTGTTTTAATTCAAGAGGGTTCTGGAAGCTTCTCTCTGTGAAGGAAGCAAGCAGAAGGTTATTCCTTCAGAGAAGCTGAGTACAGGTGGTTTAAACTGGTTCTCTTATCTCTTTCTGTCAAGGTCATGCTGACTATGATAAGAGGCCAGAAGTAGCCTTGGTTTCACACTTTCTCTTTCTATCTCTTTTCCGTCTGGTGTGGTGTTCTGTACATAGTATGCTTCGTGTTAAGGTTTAGACTTATTACAAGTTATTGTAGGTTTAAGTTAAGTCTGCTGCTGCTGGATTTCTTATGGACAGGGCCAATCCTGAATTCGCTAACTATACCTTGGAAACTACTCTGGATCCATACTGAGTAGAATTTCAATGATAATTTCAATGATAAGCATTCCACAAACAACGCTACTACTGCAGATATGGTTCTTTCCTCGTCCCGTTCAACCTGATCATGAATTCGTCTGGAGAATGGACAAGTCGACTGCCTCTACAGCAATATCAAATAAAGAAACAGGTATACCTACCCAGAGAAGTCTCATTCCCACAGTTCTCTGGCATGACTTCCTCGCACGCATCCATCTCCTCAGAGGATGGCGGAACCTGGAGAAAGAAAGCGTAATGTAAGGCCAACCCTGATGATGATGATGATGATGATGATGATGATAATTTATTTGTACCCCGCCCATCTGGCTGGGGCTGGGTACTGGCTGGGTCCCCCAGCCACTCTGGGCGGCCTCCAACAGATATTAAAATACATTAAAATATCACAGGTTAAAAACTTCCCTAAACAAGGCTGCCTTCAGGTATTTTCTGAATGTCATAGAATCATAGAGTTGGAAGAGACCACAAGGGCCATCCAGTCCAACCCCCTGCCAAGCAGGAAACACCATCAAAGCATTCCTGACAGATGGCTGTCAAGCCTCTGCTTAAAGACCTCCAAAGAAGGAGACTCCACCACACTCCTTGGCAGCAAATTCCACGGCCGAACAGCTCTCACTGTCAGGAAGTTCTTCCTAATGTTTAGGTGGAATCTTCTTTCTTGTAGTTTGAATCCATTGCCCCGTGTCCGCTTCTCTGGAGCAGCGAGGGAACCACCAGAAGGCCCTCGGCGCAGGATCTCAGTGTCCGGGCTGAACAATGGGGGTGGAGACGCTCCTTCAGGTATACGTGGGGCGGCCCTTGAAACTGACCCAGAAACTCCAGCGGGTGCAGAATGCCGCGGCGAGACTCCTTATGGGGTCTTCGCTGCAGGATCACATTCACCCAGTGCTATACCAGCTGCACTGGCACCCGGTCGAGTACAGGGTCAGGTTTAAGGTGCTGGTTTTAACCTCTAAAGCCCTATACGGCCTAGGACCCTCGTACTTATGGGACCGCCTCTCCTGGTATGTCCCACAGAGGACCTTACAGTCTGCAAATAACAACACCCTGAAGATCCCAGGTCCCAGGGAGATTAGACTGGCTTCGACCAGGGCCAGGGCCTTTTCGGCCGTGGCCCCAGCCTGGTGGAACACTCTCTCATAAGAGACCAGGGCCCTGTGAGATTTGACATCCTTCCGCAGGGCCTGCAAGATGGAGCTGTTCCACCAGCCCTTTGGTCTGGGATGAGTCTGACTCATTTTCTCTTTGTATAAGAACAAGCACGAAGGAGGTTTCCCAGCCCATTCACAGGTCCTTATAATATCAGTGGAAACAGTTGGTCCTGGCGAGTATTAACTTTCAATTTTAACCTGAGGATTGTCATTTGTCCAGTTTTAATTTTAATTTATTTTAATTAATTTTGGGATGCATTTTAATCGATTGATTGCTTGTTTTTATGTATATTGTATTATTTATATGATGTTAGCCGCTCTGAGCCCGGCTCTGGCTGGGGAGTGCGGAGTATAAATAACATTATTATTATTATTATTATTATTATTATTATTATTATTAATAAATAAATGCATGCAATAAATAAGTAATAAATCAGAGCATCTGGGCCTGCATCCCTGTATCCAACTATCCCTCTAATGTCTCCTCTGTCTAGCAGAGCACCCCTTTACACGGATCCCAGGAGGGTTGCCACCTGTCCTGTATAATACAGCATTGTCCTGTATTTCAGTGTAAAATGCTACATCCTGTATTGATAAGCTGCCCAGAGTGGCTGGGGAAACCCAGCCAAATGGGTGGGGTATAAATAATAATAATAATAATAATAATAATAATAATAATATTCCCCAGCCCCTCTGGGCGGCTCCCAAACGAATGTTAAAACAATACAGCATTAGATATTAAAAACGTCCCTAAACAACAACAACAACAACAACAACAATAACAATAATAATAATAATAACAATAACAACAATAATCATAATACAGTTTTGACCTGTATTTCAGGTCTTCTCTCTCTCTCTCTCTTTCTCTCTCTCCAAATTAGGGATCCTCTCCAAATGCCTGTTTTTGGTAGGTGAGTAAAAGGTCATGGAACTGTAGACTTGGAAGGGACAACCAAGGGTCATCAAGCCCAACCCTCTGCAGGTCATGCGTTTAAGCTCTGGGTAGCCAAGCACAGACTTACAATGCATGTTTGTGTGTGTCAAATTCCAGAGGGACCCATCCGGTTAGGCTGCTAGATTGTAATGGGTTGCTTCGGAGTCACCAGATGAAAACAAAAAACCAAACATGCCCCACAACCAGCCCACCCCATATTTTGCCAGAACAAAGGTAGCAACCCTAGGTCCTGGGCAATGAAGGGCCTTACCCAGCTTCAAAGAAGACCCCACCCCAGTTTAGCAAGAGATGTTGAGCTGGGGGGGGGGGAATTGGGGATTGAACCTGCCACCCTGCGCATTGCGGGAAAGCGCCCAGCCCCCTTCTTCCCCCAAGTCTAGGGTTGCCAGGCGTCCACTACTGGAGTGGACAGTCCACATTTTTCACATTATGTTCACTATTTTTTTTCACAAAATTGTGGACATTTTTTTTTATTCAAAAGCTTTATGATGAAATGGTATTTTAATACGTGTTAAAATGTTTGTAAGAAAATATATAATTTAATTTAATTTAACCCCCCCCCCCCGCTTGTCCACTATTTTTTGGAAGCAGACCTGGCAACCCTACCCCCAACCCCTACACCCCCTCTCCTCCTTTTCCTTGGGGTGGGGCGGGGAGCATCGGCATGCTGTCAAGTTTCGGATTTGAAAATAAGGGATCAGCACCCTCACCTGTCCCGGGGACAGTCTACGGTTCTCAGGGACAGTCCACGCCGCGGTAATCCCCCCAGGCTACAAATTAATTTACACCAGGAAAGAGCTCCCAGGAAAGAGAAATCAGGGCAGAGAAAAGAAAGCACTTATTCACGCAGCACACGGTTAACCTCTGGAACTCCCTGCCACAGGGAGCAGCGATGGCCACCAACTTGGATGGCTTTAGAAAAGGATTAGGCAAATTCATGCAGGAGGAGAGGACCACTGATGGCTTCTGGCCAGGTTGGCTCTGCTCTGCCTCCAGTTAGGGGCAGCAATGCTTAATCTGAGCACCTGTTGCCGAGAAACATTCGTCTATTTTATCTTCTTCTTTATATATCTGTCTGTCTGTCTGTCTGTTGTTATTAGGTATTTATATTCCACCTTTTTCTCCAAGGAGCTCCCTGGTCCTAGTCCTCATTTAATCCCCACAACAGTCCTGTGAGGTAGGCAGGCAGGCAGGGCTGAGAAAGGCAGGGACCCAAGGAGTCCCCGGACTCCAACTCTCCTTCCCAGAAATAAGGGAAATTCAAGGGATATAAACAATAAGGGAGAGCTGCATTAAACAGCTTGGAATAAGGGAGTTTTCTGTAAAAAAAAAAAGGGAGACTTCACAGTAAAAAAAAAAAGGGAGACTTCACAGCTATGAGGAGTCACCCTCCAGAACAGAGGTATCGCTTCCCTCACACACAAACACCCCCAGCCCCTTTCCACTCACCTTTCCAGCTTTCCCCCCCCCCAGAAATGGTGGTGGGGGGGGGTAGAGCAGAGGAAGGATGGGAAGAAAGGACACCCGCCACCCCACAACAGCTGACACCCTGCGGCCTCTCTAGGAATGCAAGAGCCCCTCCCACTCCTCCTCAATAAAGAAAAAGGTCGAAGGAGGAGGCAGGGATGGCCGGAAACGGAGAGAGAGAGAGAGTGCCGCTTCCTAGAGAGGCAGCACTTCCGCCCCCTCCCCGTGGGAAAGGAGCAGGGGATTGTCCCACGCGCTGGGCTGCTTCTGCCGTCTTGGCAAGGGAGTGTGTGGGTGCAAAGGGCCTTTTTGGGGTGCAAGGGAACTGGGGTGAGGAGGGAGGGAGGAAAGGAGCCCTGCTCCAGGCATTTGGGGGGGGTGGGGGTGGAGGCAACAAGAGAGGCAAGGGTGGAGGCTTCTGGAGGAGGTGGGAACACAGGATGCTGCTGCCCGGTGCCCCGTCAGGCGATTGGGGCATCCACCTCACTCCAGGGTTGCCACACCTGTCCTGCATAATACAGGTTTGTCCCGTGTTTCAGTGTGAAATGCCACATCCTGTATTGATAGTTTTGTCCTGTGTTTCATGCCCCCCCCCACTCCCCTCTCTGCCATGTTAGGGATACTCTCCAAATGCCTGTGTTTGAAAGGGTGTTTGAAAGTCATGTATTATTTTCTTTAAATAAAGTCATGTATTTAAAAAAAAAAAGCCATGTATTTAAAGTCATCTATTGAAAGCCTGTGTTTGAAAGTCATGTATTTAAGCCTAAGATCTGGGTAGCGAAACAGAGGCAGGTTTGCAAATATGTGATCGCCGAAGAATTGATGCTTTTGAATTATGGTGCTGGAGGAGACTCTTGAGAGTCCCATGGACTGCAAAGAAGATCAAACCTATCCATTCTCAAAGAAATCAGCCCTGAGTGCTCACTAGAAGGACAGATCCTGAAGTTGAGGCTCCAGTACTTTGGCCACCTCATGAGAAGACTCCCTAGAAAAGACCCTGATGTTGGGAAAGATGGAGGGCACAAGGAGAAGGGGACGACAGAGGATGAGATGGTTGGACAGTGTTCTCGAAGCGACTGGCATGAGTTTGGCCAAACTGCGGGAGGCAGTGGAGGATAGGCGTGCCTGGCGTGCTCTGGTCCATGGGGTCACGAAGAGTCAGACACGACTGAACAACAAGAAGTGTGTGACAAATTCCAGAGGAGCCATCCTGCAATAGCTTGTAATGGATTGCTTTGAAGTCACTTCAGCATCAGATTTAAAAAAAATAAAAATAAAATTTTACCCACTGCATCAACCTGTCCTGCATTTTGCCAGAACAAAGGTGGCACCCCAACTGTACTCTGCAGGGACTGGCAATGGTGTCTCTCTTCTGCACGCAAAGCTTCTGTGCTGTGGCCCTTCCGACAGGGCTCAGCATCATCAGGGCATCTGTCTTGCATACAGGAGGCGCCAGGCTAATACATATAATAACCATAGAATCTTAGAGTTGGAAGGTTCCCAAGGGTCATCTAGTCCAACCCCCTGCAATGCAAGAATCTCAGCTAAAGCATGCGTGCTGGGTTGATCTTAAGGTTGTTGTGGTATGCAGAATGCAAAATTGGGGCAAATTTTGTTGGAAGCCGCCCAGAGTGGCTGGGGAGACCCAGCCAGATGGGTGGGGTATAAATAATAAATTGTTGTTATTGTTGTTGTTGTTATTATTATTATTATTATTATTATTATCCGAACTGTGCTTAGAAACCTCCAAGGAAGGAGAGTCTACCACTATGTAAGGGAAGTCCATTCCGCTGTCCAACAGCTGTTACTGTCAGATCTTCAGTTTGCCAACAGGAGCGCACATGCGTAAAACTCCCAAGGCTTGCAAAGGGGGGGGGTGAAGGGGGGGCAGTCCCCGTCACTCAAAGTCCTTCCGATTTGGGCAAAGGAGCCCAGCCCTGCTTCCTAGAGAGGCAGGAAGTATGATTTCAAAAAGCGAGGGAGGCGAAGGAAGGAGAGGGAGAGAGATTGCTGAAGGGGCGGGACGCCATCCCTAACTCGGCCTGGATGGAGAGAAGGAGCTTGGAGCAGGCAAAGGAGAAAGGGGTGCGCAAGGAGGAAGGGGCGGGGGGGGAGGGTTGGATTTTGGAGGAGGGTTCATAGGAGCCCCACCCCCAGCTTCCCTATTTAGGAACCCCCTGATAGAGCAGCGTGGGAAGAGGCGCATCCGTGCAGTCCACTTGCGACGCGCACAGTAAAGCGCGCCGCTGTTTACCGGGGCAAGATCCACCGCGAAGCCGCTGCCCTTCCAGTACCAATGCCTTAGTCTTAGGCTATGGAGAAGGGAGTGGGGGGGATTGGTGCGGGGAAGACGCCCTTTCTTGCGAGAGAGGGGGAAACGCGAGGGAAACAACTCCCTTCCTCCGCCCAGAGGGTGCGTGCAGGCACTTGGCAGTTGTTGTTGTTCAGTCGTGTCCGACTCTTCGTGACCCCATAGACCAGAGCACGCCAGGCACGCCTATCCTTCACTGCCTCCCGCAGTTTGGCCAAACTCATGTCCCCTTCTCCTTGTGCCGATCTTTCAAAACATCGGGGTCTTTCCAGGGAGTCTTCTCTTCTCATGAGGTGGCCAAAGTACTGGAGCCTCAACTTCAGGATCTGCCCTTCCAGTGAGCACTCAGGGTTGATTTCTTTAAGGATGGATAGAATCATAGAATCATAGAGTTGGAAGAGACCACAAGGGCCATCCAGTCCAACCCCCTGCCAAGCAGGAAACACCATCAAAGCATTCCTGACAGATGGCTGTCAAGCCTCCGCTTAAAGACCTCCAAAGAAGGAGACTCCACCACACTCCTTGGCAGCAAATTCCACTGTCAACAGCTCTTACTGTCAGGAAGTTCTTCCTAATGTTTAGGTGGAATCTTCTTTCTTGTAGTTTGAATCCATTGCCCCGTGTCCGCTTCTCTGGAGCAGCAGAAAACAACCTTTCTCCCTCCTCTATATGACATCCTTTGATATATTTGAACATGGCTATCATATCACCCCTTAACCTTCTCTTCTCCAGGCTAAACATACCCAGCTCCCTAAGCCGTTCCTCATAAGGCATCGTTTCCAGGCCTTGGACCATTTTGGTTGCCCTCCTCTGGACACGTTCCAGCTTGTCAGTATCCTTCTTGAACTGTGGTGCCCAGAACTGGACACAGTATTCCAGGTGAGGTCTGACCAGAGCGGAATGCAGTGGTACTATTACTTCCCTTGATCTAAATGCTAGGTTTGATCTTTTTCCAGTCCATAATTCAAAAGCATCACTTCTTTGGCGATCAGCCTTCTTTATGATCCAGCCCTCACTTCCATACTTGGAACACCATAGCTTTTAACTATACGGACCTTTGTCGGCAAGGTGATGTCTCTGCTTTTTAAGATGCTGTCTAGGTTTGTCATTGCTTTCCTCCCAAGAAGCAGGCGTCTTTTAATTTCGTGACTGCTGTCACCATCTGCAGTGATCATGGAGCCCAAGAAAGTAAAATCTCTCACTGCCTCCATTTCTTCCCCTTCTATTTGCCAGGAGGTGATGGGACCAGTGGCCATGATCTTAGTTTTTTTGATGTTGAGCTTCAGACCATATTTTGCGCTCTCCTCTTTCACCCTCATTAAAAGGTTCTTTAATTCCTCCTCACTTTCTGCCATCAAGGTTGTGTCATCAGCATATCTGAGGTTGTTGATATTTCTTCCAGCAATCTTAATTCCGGTTTGGGATTCATCCAGTCCAGCCTTTCGCATGATGAATTCTGCATATAAGTTAAATAAGCAGGGCACTTTGCAGACTTCTTAAATGTCTCATGGGCTGTCACATGGAAGAGGGAACCAGCTTGTTTTCTCCTGCCCCGGAAGGTAGGACCAGAACCAATGGCTTCAGGTTACATGAAAGGAGAATCCGACTAGGCATACGGAATAACTTTCTGACAGTAAGAGCTGTTCAGCAGTGGAACAGTCTCCCACGAGAGGTGGTGGGCTCTACTTCCTTGGAGGTTTTTAAGCAGAGGTTGGATGTCCACCTGTCATGGATGCTTTAGCTGAGATTCCTGCCTTGCGGGGGGTTGGACTAGATGACCCTTGGTTCCCTTCAAACTCTAAGATTCTATGATTCTCCAGCTGCAAAGTGGTCACCCAACTGCCTTGTTTTCAGCGCAGGATCTTCCGACCCACCCCATTTGGCTCAGGGGACTTAGCCTTGGAGGGGGAGTTATATGGCGAGAAGTGGGGCTGGGATTTGCCGTACTGTTTTTTAGTTGTTACAGGTAGGTAGCCGTGTTGGTCTGCCGTAGTCGAAACAAAATAAAAAAATAGAAAAATTCCTTCCAGTAGCACCTTAGAGACCAACTAAGTTTGTTCTTGGTATGAGCTTTCGTGTGCATGCACACTTCTTCAGATACACTGAAACAGAAGTCACCAGACCCTTATATATAGTGAGAGAGTGGGGAGGGGTATTACTCAGAAGGGTGGTGGGAATGGGTGATTGGCTGATAGGTGTGGAAACCTGTTGATGACTGTTAACGACTGCAATTGGTCTTACAGGAAAAAGCAAGGGGTGAGATGGCTAAAAATAGCTTTATCATGTATAATGAGATAAGAATCCAATGTCTCTATTCAGACCAGGTCTCTCCATGGTTTTAAGTTTGGTAATAAGTTGCAATTCAGCAACTTCTCTTTCCAGTCTATTTCTGAAATTCTTTTGTAAATTCTTTGTTTTTTACGAGGCTGACTCAGAATCCGAAACCCAGTCACTTGGGTGATCTGGGTTGTTTGTTTATTGAATCCATTTCCTACCTTTTTTCTCCAAGGAACTGAAGGTGACGTACGTGGTTCTCTCCTTCCCAGTGCAGGTGCCAGGCTATTTTGCACTCTGGGCAATGCTAACCATCAAAGCAGGTTACATCAGTTATAATACAATAAACAAACAAATGAAAAGAGACCACCAGCTGAGTACTGATATGGAACTCGTCATTCACAGATCATATATACGTAGATCAATGCTTCCCAGACTTGTGTCTCCAGCTGGGACTACAATTCCCATCATCCCTAACCACTGGTCCTCTTAGCTAGGGATGATGGGAGTTGTAGTCAAAAAAAAAACCAGCTGGAGACCCAAGTTTGGGAAACACTAGCGTGGAGGGGGAAAACAAACACATGAAGGATGGAATCCTCCTCACCCCCGTCTCTCCTTTGCAGGCATTTGCAAGCTACACCCTATTTTAAAGGACATCTCCGCAACAGCTCCAGGTGTCTCAGGAGTGGTCCAGTTCAGGCCTCTTCTTTCATCTCCTCCTGGCAGCACAATGGCCTCCGAGACACCGTCAGTAGAAGGAGCAGAAAGAGCTGCCCGGCAGCCATCCCAGGTAAGGAAAGGATTGTTTTGGGAGAGGCAAGAGTGGGCAGCTTGGATTGACTCTCTGTGGGCTCAGTGGGGAGGGGCTCTGAAAGAATATGTCATTCATATATATATATATATTCATCATCATCAACCTTTTATTGGCATCAAACAAACATACATACATGCAAAACAGTAGCGAAATAATACTTTCACAGTGGGGCAAACTATATTAGAAGAGAAAAGAGACAAGACTCCGCTGTCCACGATCACATCTCTGGGACTCCTGATAACTCAGACGACTGCAGAATATTACGACGAGAAAAGAGCAAATGTAGGTATTGAGCTACCAATTTGGTAAGCTCCTGGTCAGTCCCCTTTAGTAGGAAATGCAAGACTTCCCGCTCTGGTCTCCTTCTAGGGATACAGAGCTGGTCCAGGAATTGCTGGCGGAGATCGACGTAAAGTTTGCAGTGAAAAACCATATGAACAAGGCTTTCCACCTGATGGTCATCGCATGGACAAATCCTCTCGCCCTCCACCCTGCCTGAGAACCTTCCCCATAGGAGGTTCGATGGATTTGCGTTGAACCTGGCCAACGAAAAAGCCCTTCTTTCTGGGGGGTTCAGTAGAAAATCAAGATAATTACAATTTGTTTCGTGTGCCCACGGAAGATGAAAATAGAGAGGGGAACATGTTTTGCCTGCTGCCTCTATGAGTTCTTGGCGCTCGATGTCCCACAACCTAGTTTTTATTGTGGCCTTAGCAGATAGTAAGGGCATTGAGCGCAGAAATTCCACTGATAGCCCCAGTTGTTGAACCTTCCTTTTGAAGTGTTGTAACCCCGAGGGGAGGAAGGTGTCCAATAACATTGCCTGGAGGAGAGGGTCTCTATCAGAGTCAAGGCAGATATTTAGCCAGAATGAGAGAAATCTTACCCAGGCAACAGACTCCACCTTATGTTGAGCTCCCTCTAGACATAACACTGCATATGGTATATATATCATAAAGTACATAATTACATGTGCACTGAACATGGTGAGACATAAACAAAAAGAGAAACAGAACCGGTGCAGAAGGATAAATAAAGGGGGGGGGGCACACCCAAAACTGCATACTTTGCAAGGTAGTTATTGCACTTCACCGGATCATTTCCTATTACAGTATTTGCAAGAATGGATTCCAAATATCAAATATATGCAAGTTCTTCGTATGTTGCAAGTTTGTAAAAGTCTTCAATCCAAACGTAGAAGCAAGCCGCATTTTTATTTTTTCCAGTTCATCAGTATCAGTCTTTTTGCTGTGGTATGGGCGCAGAGAGTCCACTCGTATTGTCCTTTTGTAAGGTCCCATGTGCTGGGTATATAATTATATATATAAGGTGCCTTGTTGCCTCCACGTTTGGCGTTATATCAGAACATCCTGCCAGATGGGGCCAAGGGCATGACATGAGTCAACAGTGTGATGCAGCAGCTAAAAAAGCCAATGCAATTCTGGGCTGCATCAATAGGAGTATAGCGTCTAGATCAAGGGAAGTAATAGTACCACTGTATTCCGCTCTGGTCAGACCTCACCTGGAATACTGTGTCCAGTTCTGGGCACCACAGTTCAAGAAGGATACTGACAAGCTGGAACGTGTCCAGAGGAGGGCAACCAAAATGGTCAAAGGCCTGGAAACGATGCCTTATGAGGAACGGCTTAGGGAGCTGGGTATGTTTAGCCTGGAGAAGAGAAGGTTAAGGGGTGATATGATAGCCATGTTCAAATATATCAAAGGATGTCATATAGAGGAGGGAGAAAGGTTGTTTTCTGCTGCTCCAGAGAAGCGGACACGGGGCAATGGATTCAAACTACAAGAAAGAAGATTCCACCTAAACATTAGGAAGAACTTCCTGACAGTGAGAGCTGTTCGGCAGTGGAATTTGCTGCCAAGGAGTGTGGTGGAGTCTCCTTCTTTGGAGGTCTTTAAGCAGAGGCTTGACAGCCATCTGTCAGGAATGCTTTGATGGTGTTTCCTGCTTGGCAGGGGGTTGGACTGGATGGCCCTTGTGGTCTCTTCCAACTCTAGGATTCTAGTCCTGCATCCTGTTCTCACAGATGCCACCCAGATGCCTGTGGGAAACCCTGCAAGTGGGACCTGAGTCCAATAGCCCTCTCCCCTCTTGGGATTCCCAGCAGGTATACTGCTTCAAATTTTGGAAGCCGGCGATAGCTGTCCTGGCTAGTAGCCACTCTCCATGAATTTGTCAAGTCCTCTTTTCGAACCACCCACCTTGGTGGCCATCACTGAAAGATCTCAAAGGGACAACATCCGACCACTGTGTTACCCTTGCCTATTATGAGGATGGTGCATGGTGAACCTGCTACCGTATTTTTTTCTACTTCCAGGGCCTGATGACCTTCCAGGCTCTCTTGACCTTTGAGGAGGTGGCTGTGTTTTTCACGGAAGAGGAGTGGTCCCTTCTGAATCCCAGCCAAAGGGCTCTGCACAGGGAAGTCATGGAGGACAATTATGAGACGGTGGCCTCGCTTGGTAAGGACACCTATTTTTTTTTCCTTGGTTGCTTGATCCTGAAGGTATAGATTTGCTACTTGTGCTGTTTATTCCTGTGCTGCTGGGATGCTGCCATGGAAATGGGCTTGCAGGGGAAACCCAGCCAGATGGGCGGGGTATAAATAATAAATTATTATTATTATTACAGTTGTACTTCGTGTTGTGTTCGCTGCGGGATGCGAACGGCACGGGTTACGAAGGCGGCGAACCCAGAAGTAACGGAACGGATTACTTCCGGGTTCGGCCGGTCGCACATGCGCAGACGCGCACAGTGACGTCATGCGCATGCACAGACGCACCGAATCACGACCTGCGTGTGTGCAGAATAATAATAATAATAATAATAATAATAATAATATAATAATTTATACCCCGCCATCTGGCTGGATTTCCCCAGCCACTCTGGGCGGCTTCCAACAAAAATCAAAATACATTAAAATATCACACATTAAAAGCTTTCCCTAAACAGGGCTGCCTTCAGATGTCCTCTGTGGGTTGCGGACTGCTCCAGATGGTACCACTGTATTATTATTATTATTATTATTATTATTATTATTATTATTATTATTATTTACAGCTCGGTGGGAGAACACCTGGTTTGCCCACAAAAGATCTTAATTTCATTGTCTGGCATCTCCTAGGAAGCTGGGTAGGATCAGGAAAGAGGGAACAAGCTTGTTTTCTCCTGCTCCGGAGAACCAATGGCTACAAGTTACAGGAAAGGAGATTTCGGCTATACATACAGGAAAACTTTCTGTCAGTAAGAGCTGTTCAGCAGTGGACCGCTCTCCCACGAGAGGTGGTGGGCTCTCCTTCCTTGGAGGTTTTTAAGCAGAGGTTGCATGGCCACCTGTCATGGATGCTTGAGCTGAGATTCCTGCACTGCAAGGGGTTGGACTAGATGACCCTTGGGATCCCTTCCAACTCTACGATTCTATGATTCTAGGCAGTAGGTTCTGCAAAAAGTCTTCCTTTGAGATTTGATTTGATTTTTTATTTATTAAATTTGTATACTGCCCTTCACCTGCAGATCTCAGGGCGGTTCGCATCATGAAAAGCAAGATACATAGTACATGATAAAAAACAAAACGGCCTCTGCCCAGTATACCTGAAGGAGCATCTCCACCTACATCGTTCAGCCTGGACACTGAGGTCCAGCTCCGAGGGCCTTCTGGCGGTTCTAGGGAACCAGGCAGAGGGCCCTCTCAGTAGTGGCGCCCACTGTGTGGAACGCCCTCCCATCAGATGTCAAGGAAATAAACAACTACCAGATGTTTAGAAGACATCTGAAGGCAACCCTGTTTAGGGAAGTTTTCCATTGCATAGGAACATACACAAATAGGAAAGAAAAAAAAAACGGATTCAGGCCAACATACAAAGATACAATACATGGCAAGCAAAATACCACGAATGTATTTGTTATAATGTAAACGGCGTTTCCGTGCGCTGCTCTGGTTCGCAGAGCAATGTGTTTGGTTCCAGCTTGGATGCAGGAGTTGCTAGAAGGAGGTGTACAAGACACCATCCATCCGTCTTAGGGACTCCGGATTTGTGTAGGGTTTACTTCTGAGCCTTTTCCTATCCTGTGGATGTCCCACAAGTCAGGACACACAGAGACATTTATGAGGCCCGTGGAGCCTAGCTGGACTTTTTACCTTCTCTTTGAAAGAGGAGAACATATATTCCTTTGAAAATGTCTCCCCTTCTGTTGCTTTGAAGCTGTTGTTGCCCATATGTATATCTGAAGGAGCATCTCCTCCTCCATTGTTCAGCCCAGACACAGGTCCAGCTTCAGGGGCCTTCTGGTGGTTCCCTCCCTGCGAGAAGCAAAGCTACAGGGAACCAGGCAGAGGGCCTTCTCGGTAGTGGCGCCTTCCCATCAGATGTTAAGGAAATAAACAACTACCTGACTTTTAGAAGACATATGAAGGCAGCCCTGTTTGGGGAAGTTTTTTATGTTTGATGATTTATCGCTTTTGATGATGATGATGATGATGATGATATTCTGAAGGCCTAGTTGAAGAGGAACATTTTTGCCTGGCCCCTAAAGGTGTATCATGAAGGCACCAGGTGAACCTCCCTGGGGAGAGCATTCCACAGATGGGAAGCCACCACAGAAAAGGCCCGTTCTTGTGTTGCCACCCTCCAGACCTCTTGTGGAAGGAGGCACACAAAGAAGAGCCTCAGGACCATTCAGGATGGCTCAGGACAGCAATACAGTGGTACCTCGGGTTACATACACTTCAGGTTACATACTCCGCTAACCCAGAAATAACGCTTCAGGTTAAGAACTTTGCTTCAGGATAAGAACAGAAATTGTGCTCTGGCGGCGCAGCAGCAGCAGGAGGCCCCATTAGCTAAAGTGGTGCTTCAGGTTAAGAACAGTTTCAGGTTAAGAACGGACCTCCGGAACAAATTAAGTTCTTAACCTGAGGTACCACTGTACATCAAGGACTGCCTCTTTACATATGAACATACCTGGACCTTGAGATCATCTTTTGAGGCCTTTCTTCGTGGGAATGGATGGGGATTGCACTATTTCTGACTCACAAATATACTGCAGCCGCTTGAATTTTTATCTCCATAAAATAAGATTTCCCATGGAATAGTAACTTTGAAGTGTACCCCAGTCTTGCTTTTGGAGGAGAAGGACTGGCTCCCAGGCTGATTTTACATTCAGTGCGATAAAATGATAACAGTTCCAATGAAAACAGCTGGATTATTACATTCCACAGCATCATTCCAAAGTGATCCTTCTGGGACACGGGACACAGACGTGTTCTATTCACCTCATGCAGGAGTCGCAAAATCAAAATAATACCTCTTGTTAGCTTTTAAAAGGCTTGACTTTGAATTGCTGAGTATTATGTGACCAAACATAAGCCACCTTCTCTGATTCCTTGACAGAGTCAGACCTCAATTCCTGCTGGAAAGGAGAAGATCTGTTGGGAAGGAGAGGAGAGACATCATCAGGTAGGAATTAACAATGTTTGGGAGCCATCTTCATAATTTACTCACCAGTCTGCTACTTTGAAAGCAGTTTCCAAACCAAGAAGAAGAAGAAGAGTTTGGATTAGATATCCCGCTTTATCACTACCCTAAGGAGTCTCAAAGCGGCTAACATTCTCCTTTCCCTTCCTCCCCCACAACAAACACTCTGTGAGGTGAGTGGGGCTGAGAGACTTCAAAGAAGTGTGACTAGCCCAAGGTCACCCAGCAGCTGCATGTGGAGGAGCGGAGACGCGAACCTGGTTCCCCAGATTACGAGTCTACTGCTCTTAACCACTACACCACACTGGCTCTCAAACCAAGCTTCATTTCAGGGCCCTGGCGACATGTTTTGCATGTACAGTGGACGCTGAGGTTGCGAATGTGATCCGTGCGGGAGGCGCGTTCGCAACCCGCAGTGTTTGCAACCCGTGCCGCTGCATCTGCGCACAAACAATTTGGCGCTTCTGCACATGTGCAAAGTGCGATCTAGCGCTTCTGCGCATGCGCCGACACCCAGAAGTAACCCGTTCCAGTACTTCCAGGTTTGGCGTGGAGCGCAACCCAAAAAGACGTAACCCGCAGCGGCCGTAACATGAGGCATGACTGTAGATGGTCTTAGGACCCTCGTACCTAAGGGACCGCCTCTCCTGGTATGTCCCGTGTAGGACCTTAAGGTCCTCAAATAATAATCTTTTGGAGGTCCCGAGCAACAAAGATGCTAGGTTGGCCTCAACTAGGGCCAGGGCTTTCTCAGTATTGGCCCCGACTTGGTGGAACAGTCTATCACAAGAGACCAGGGCCCTGCGGGATTTGGCATCTTTCCGCAGGGCCTGCAAGACGGAGCTGTTCCACCTGGCCTTTGGGTTGGTTTCTGTTTGATACTTATGCTTCATTCTTTTATTGGTGGGCTATTTGGAAATGAGACTGCAGTTTTAATATTGAATTTTTAAATTTGTATTTTAATCTGTTATTTTAAATTGATTGTTTTTATGTTTTTGCTGTGATTTTAATTAGTGTTAGCCGCCCTGAGCCCGGTTTTTGGCTGGGAAGGGCGGGGTATAAATAAAAAATTATTATTATTATTATTACTACTACTACTATTATTAGGTTTGATTCCTGGAATTTTGTGACTGCCAATCACAGACCAGACAGTGTTCTTCCCAGTTTGGCCTCTTTCCCAACTTTCCTAGACTTCTGTTCTCCTCCTTATTCTTGTAGAAATGTATATACCACTGTTGCTACAAAGGAGAAGATATCATGCACATCTAATTTTAATGACACCATGTGGTATATGGACCAGAAAGGAATAAGAGGTTGTGTGGGATTCTGAAATGTTCAAAAGGTGACCTTGATTTCAGCAGTCAATCACAGGGGGCAATCACAGAGATACAAAAAAATCTGAGAAACACGGAATTGGGCTCAGTCTGTGATTGTTTCTGCCTTGAAATTAAATGTGATTCTTCTTAAAAACAAGGTACAATAAAATAAAGGCAAATGCTAATAGTATTAAAACAAATTGAAGGCAGCAAAGGACTTTTATCAATAAATTTATTATTCCAGGGCATTACAAAGAGTACCCATATTTCAGTGTCTTACCAGGTTGAATCATGTTGTTGTTGTTGTTGTTGTTGTTCAGTTGTTCAGTCGTGTCCGACTCTTTGTGACCCCATGGACCAGAGCACGCCAGGCACACCTATCCTTCACTGCCTCTCGCAGTTTGGCCAAACTCATGTTAGTAGCTTCGAGAACACTGTCCAACCATCTCATCCTCTGTCGTCCCCTTCTCCTTGTGCCCTCCATCTTTCCCAACATCAGGGTCTTTTCCAGGGAGTCTTCTCTTCTCATGAGGTGGCCAAAGTACTGGAGCCTCAACTTCAGGATCTGTCCTTCCAGTGAGCACTCAGGGCTGATTTCTTTAAGAATGGATAGGTTTGATCTTCTTGCAGTCCATGGGACTCTCAAGAGTCTCCTCCAGCACCATAATTCAAAAGCATCAATTCTTCGGCGATCAGCCTTCTTTATGGTCCAGCTCTCACTTCCATACATCACTACTGGGAAAACCATAGCTTTAACTATACGGACCTTTGTCGGCAAGGTGATGTCTTTGCTTTTTAAGATGCTGTCTAGGTTTGTCATTGCTTTTCTCCCAAGAAGCAGGTGTCTTCTAATTTTGTGACTGCTGTCACCATCTGCAGTGATCATGGAACCCAAGAAAGTGAAATCTCTCAGTGCCTCCATATACACAATAGGAGATGTGCTTTCCCCCTAGTTCTTGGGGGGGGGATTCTGTTTTGGTGATTTAAATAAAAGTAATAAATTTTTAAAGGATGAAAAAGAAAAGAGATAAAACATTCTTTCCCTTTTCTTTCCACACTCTGCAGATGATGTAGAAAACAACGAGCTACATCGGGAACCACATATGGCGTCGTCTGCAGCAGCCAAGCCTGAAGTTGGAAAAGAGATGCTTGGAAATCTCAAGGGACCCAGAATGCCTGAAAAAAGGACATACACTGCGATGAAATCATTTACATGTATGGAGTGTGGAAAGAGCTTCAGTCTGAGCTGTAACCTTATTACACATCAGAAAACCCACGCAAGGGAGAAACCATTTAAATGCAGGGAGTGTGGAAAGTGCTTTAATAGGAGGAGTAGCCTTTGCAGACATTTGAGAACCCACACAGGAGAGAAACCATTTGAATGCATGGAATGTGGAATGAAATTTAGAGCAAGCAGTAACCTTACCGAACATCAAACAATCCACACAGGCGAGAAACGGTATCAGTGCATGGAGTGTGGAATGAGATTTAGAGTGAGCAGTAACCTTACTACACATCAAAGGACGCACACCGGGGAGAAGCCATTTAAATGCATGGAGTGCGGAAAGAGCTTTACGCAGAGCAGTAAACTTACTGTGCATCAAAGAAAACACTCAGGGGAGAAGCCGTTTAAATGTGTGGAGTGCGGAAAGAGCTTCACACAGAGCGGTAGCCTCACTAAACATCAAAGAACCCACACACGGGAGAAAACGTTTGAATGCATAGAGTGTTGACAGCACCTGAGTCTGAGTAGTCACCGTACTCATCATAAAAGTACTCACAGAGGGGAGAAGCCATTTAAATGCAGGGAATGTGGAAAGAGCCTTAGAGCGAGCAGTAAGCTTACTTCAAATCGACGTTACAGGTAGGTAGCCATGTTGGTCTGCCATAGTCAAAACAAAAATGCAATTCTGGGCTGCATCAATAGGAGTATAGCATCTAGATCAAGGGAAGTAATAGTACCACTGTATTCCGCTCTGGTCAGACCTCACCTGGAATACTGTGTCCAGTTCTGGGCACCACAGTTCAAGAAGGATACTGACAAGCTGGAACGTGTCCAGAGGAGGGCAACCAAAATGGTCAAAGGCCTGGAAACGATGCCTTATGAGGAACGGCTTAGGGAGCTGGGTATGTTTAGCCTGGAGAAGAGAAGGTTAAGGGGTGATATGATAGCCATGTTCAAATATATCAAAGGATGTCATATAGAGGAGGGAGAAAGGTTGTTTTCTGCTGCTCCAGAGAAGCGGACACGGGGCAATGGATTCAAACTACAAGAAAGAAGATTCCACCTAAACATTAGGAAGAACTTCCTGACAGTGAGAGCTGTTCGGCAGTGGAATTTGCTGCCAAGGAGTGTGGTGGAGTCTCCTTCTTTGGAGGTCTTTAAGCAGAGGCTTGACAGCCATCTGTCAGGAATGCTTTGATGGTGTTTCCTGCTTGGCAGGGGGTTGGACTGGATGGCCCTTGGTGGTCTCTTCCAACTCTATGATTCTATGAAAATAAAAAATAAAAAATAATCCTTCCAGTAGCACCTTAGAGACCAACTAAGTTTGCTCATGCACACAAAAGCTCATACCAAGAACAAACTTAGTTGGTCTCTAAGGTGCTACTAGAAGGATTTTTTTATTTCAAATTGAAGGACACCCACACAGGGGTGAAGCCATATAAATGCAGAGAGTGCAGAAAGACCTTTTGGCAGAGTAGTTACCTCATTCATCATCAGAGAATCTACATGGAGGGGCCTCTGGGGAAAAGCTGTAGCACTGGAGAAAATCTCTGATTAAGACCTTGAGGGATTCACTGCTTGTTGTGGTACACAGCGCTGAGCTTCCCATGGAATTCTGTTATTCCAAGTAAAAGCAACAAGATGTTGGTTTGAAGAAATCCTGCTCTGCACACACCCAACACTCATCAACGCATCTTTAACAGCCTAGTCCCCTACACAACCCAGGAATCATCCATAATCTATAACCGTGGTTCTCAAGCTCCTGTCTTCAAGGGCTGTCCTGAGTGACTGAGCAACTGCTGAACGTGTTTCTGGACCACTTAATGATTATTCTGAAGTTTAGCAAACATAACGTTCTGTTCTAGATGCTGTACAGTGGTGCCTCGGGTTAAGAACTTAATTCGTTCTGGAGGTCCGTTTCTTAACCTGAAACTGTTCTTAACCTGAGGTACCACTTTAGCTAATGGGGCCTCCCGCTGCCACCGCGCGATTTCTGTTCTCATCCTGAAGCAAAGTTCTTAACCTGAGGTACTATTTCTGGGTTAGCGGAGTCTATAACCTGAATTGTCTGTAACCTGAAGCGTCTGTAACCCGAGGTACCATTAGTCAAAACAAAATAAAAAATAATAAAATTCCTTCCAGTAGCACCTTAGAAACCAACTAAATTTGTTCTTGGTATGAGCTCTCGTGTGCATGCACACTTCTTCAGATACCACTGAGGTACCACTGTATAAGGAATTCAAATTTCAAACCAACAAAATTCAGTGACAAATAACGCAATAAAGTTCCTATTTAAAAAAATCGGTGTGGAGAATATGAAAAATACAATAAAAACACAATAGAAGTCTTTAATGTGACAGGTCCGCCACACACACACATTCTGTGGTCCACAATCCTGAGTTTGGGAACCCCTGGTCTATGCCTAGCTTTCATCTCGAACTTACTATTGGACCCCATATTTCAGCACAGGAGCTTATAAGATTTGGAAGGCTGGAAACAAGTTTCCAAGGATGAACTTTTTGAATGAACTTGGACTAGTTCATTCTTGATAACTGAAACTAGTACTAGTTCCTTTTTTAAATGGGTTTTCCAAGCACTGGTCCCATAAATCCCACAGAAGCCTCTTCACTTGGAACAGAGAGGGGAAGTTCTGCTAGATTTCAAGGCCTGTCCCCCCACCCCCTTTTCTGGATTTCCTGCTGAAGATCTGTATGTCCTGTTTTTCCTTGTTTATTGTGTGTGCTTTTTTTCTAAATGCTGTGTGCTTGCATACTACCTTAAGCTGGGGATAAGTAGGATGCTATTGAAGCACCTCGGTCTGTCCTTTAATGAGGGAAGCTCCTAGTCTGAATTCACCTTGCCGACAAAGGTCCGTATAGTTAAAAGCTATGGTTTCCCCAGTAGTGAGTATGGATGTGAGAGCTGGACCATTAAGAAGGCTGATCCCCAAAGAATTGATGCTTTTGAATTATGGTGCTGTGGGAGACTCTTGAGAGTCCCATGTACTGCAAGAAGATCATACCTATCCATTCTTAAGGAAATCATTCTGAAGGAAATCCAGTGCTCACTGGAAGAACAGATCCTGAAGATGAGGCTCCAAGACTTTGGCCACCTCATGAGAAGAGAAGACTCCCTGGAAAAGACCCTGATGTTGGGAAAGATGGAGGGCACAAGGAGAAGGGGACGACAGAGGATGAGATGGTTGGACAGTGTTCTTGAAGCTACTAACATGAGTTTGGCCAAACTGCGGGAGGTGGTGGAAGACAGGAGTGCCTGGCGTACTCTGGTCCATGGGGCCACGAAGAGTCGGACACAACTAAACAACTAAAAGACATTACACACACACACATATCTGTTTTACAATTTAGAATATTCATTTAAACATCCTTAAAAAGCAATGACTTCCCTTCTTCTCTTTCCATGGTTGATTTTGCATATCATAAATCCCTGCATATTTTACATAAACTAAACCATTCAGTATTCCATTATTACATCCATCAAAACTTATTTACACTGTTGAATTTATCTTAATGCTGCCAATGTTTTCAAGTGTACACAATTTCCCTCCATATATTCAACAAACATTTTCCAATCTTCTCTAAACGGATGTTCTTCTTGTTCTCTTATTCTATATGTTACATCTGCAAGTTGCACATATTCCATCAGCTTAAGTTGCCGTTCTTTGGTTGGACCTCGCTCGTTTTCTATTTTGGGGATAACAAAACAGGCCGCAGTAGTGGCATACATAAATCACCTTTTTTGACACCAGGGAATTTCCGTCTGAATTACCCCCCAATAAGGGGATAATTCTTTTGTTCTTTCCCTGTTCCCCTTTTAAGCTTGTGTTGCAGCATGATAAAAAAAACATGATTATGTTCCATTAAAGTGATGCCTCTCTGATCCCAAGTGGCATTAGGAACCCCAGAAATCTGTTCTCTAAGAAAGGGACCGTCTACATGAGGGGGGGGGAGGGAGGGATCCGGAAAGCTTTATTTTGGCTGCGTTTCCAAAATACACGTCTAAACATGAGAGAAGCAAATTCTATTTTACAGAAATGAAAACGCAAGACGAGCTCTTCTTCACCTGTGCTCAGCTAACTCAGCTAAAATATAGTGGGCTGAGCAAAAACATGTATGTACATGTGATCGCTCCTTTGCTATGCAAGATAGAAGTAGAGTTTGAAGGGACCCCCAAGGGTCATCTAGCCCAACCCCCTTCAATGCGGGTCATATTGTGACACCTTTCCTGCTTGGGAGACTGCTGGATATCGCTTTTTTTTAAATTCTGGTCCGTCCCGTCCCCCCCACGTCCGGTTAAAAAAAACTCTAAAAGCGTTTTTCAAAGCTCGCGTCTATTTGTGCGTGAATGCGCGCGCACCTTAAGCATAGCTGTCAACTTTTCCCTTTTCTTGCGAGGAATCCTATTCGAAATAAGGGAATTTCCCTTCCAAAAAAGGGAAAAGTTGACAGCTATGCTTAAGTCCAGCGAAGGGTTAATGCACCGAGTTTTGCTTCCTAGAGGGGCAGGAAGTTAGCATGGGAAGGAAGGGGCGGGGCTTCACTCATATTGCTTCCTCCGGGTTCCGGACGGCGGAAGGGAGCCGCTAGATCGGGCGCTACAGGTGAGAAGGGGTGTCAGGTAGGATACAGGGAGGAAAGGGAAGGATTTGGGGCGGGGAGGGGGGGGATGTTGGAGCTGGAAGGCAGAGAAGGGACGCCACCCCACTTGCTTCCCATTCCCCCTCAGGTCCTTTCTAAGGGGGCCTGGCCCAGTTAGGATGCTCTGAATTGGACAGGGACGGAACTCTTTTCGGAACCAGGAGTAGAGACGAGGTTGGAGGAGGACCGAGATGGCCCGGCTGACTAGTCTCCCCCCCCCAAAAAAAAACTTGGGTTTCCAGCCGTTTCTGGACTACAACTCCCATCATCCCTAGCTAGCAGGACCAGTGGCCATGGATGATGGGAATTGTAGTCCAGAAACAGCTGGAGGCCCAAGCTTGGGAATCACTGATCTAGGTATATATGATCTGTGAATGACAAGCAGCAGTAGTATATGATCTGTGAATGACAAGTCCTACCAGTGCCAGTAGTAATAGTTGTCGTTCAGTCATTCAGTCATGTCCGACTCTTCGTGACCCCATGGACCAGAGCACGCCAGGCACGCCTATCCTTCACTGCCTCTCGCAGTTTGGCCAAACTCATGCTAGTCGCTTCGAGAACACTGTCCAACCATCTCATCCTCTGTCGTCCCCTTCTCCTTGTGCCCTCCATCTTTCCCAACATCAGGGTCTTTTCCTAGGGAGTCTTCTCTTCTCATGAGGTGGCCAAAGTACTGGAGCCTCAACTTCAGGATCTGTCCTTCCAGTGAGCACTCAGGGCTGATTTCTTTAAGGATGGATAAGTTTGATCTTTTTGCAGTCCATGGGACTCTCAAGAGTCTCCTCCAGCACCATAATTCTATATATATATATAGTTATTTCACAACATGTATACATCACTTGATTTAAAAATCAAATTTAAGGATGGATAAGTTTGATCTTCTTGATCTTCATGGGACTCTCAAGAATCTCTTCCAGTATTATCCCTAACAAAATGAAATTCAATAGTAGTAGTAGTAGAAATTTATTTATACCCTGCCCATCTGGCTGGGTTCCCAGCCACTCTGGGCGGCTCCCAACAGAATATTAAAAACACGATAAAACATCAAACATTAAAAACTTCCCTAAACAGGGCTGCCTTCAGATGTCTTCTAAAAGTCAGATAGTTGTTTATTTCCTTGACATCTGATGGGAGGGCATTCCACAGGGCAGGCGCCACCACCGAGAAGGCCCTCTGCCTAGTTCCCTGTAACTTCACTTCTCGCAGGGAGGGAACTGCCAAAAGGCCCTCGGAGCTGGACCTCAGTTACCTCAGTGGTCTCTTTTCATTTGCTGGCATGTTTGTTTACTGTATTATAGCAGAGGGTGGAGGTGGCTGACGTCCCTCCCTCCGATCTCCTGTTTCTCCCCTGCAGGACCTGGGATGACCCCGCTTGACGGCTGCAACATGCTTTAAAGTGCATCGGGGGAGCAGGTGTGAGAGTCCTGGCGGTGGCGCAGTTCATCCTTTATGCCCTGAAGGCAGGGCTATGGCCTCAGAGGCAGTGCCGGGATTGTCTCTTCCTTGGAGTGAGGTTGAAAGAGTTTCCCGGCAGCCACCTCAGGTAAGGGGAGGAGAATCCAAGAGAGTGATTGGAGTTTCCTGGGTGCCTCTCTGTGTGTGGAGAGGCAAGGGAGACTGAAAAAAAATGCCTCTTTTTTCTTTCCATGTCTATTTTTTTTAAAAAAAATTAATACTTTTGGCCCAGCAAAAGTGGCCGTGATGGGGACTGACAGATAAATGAAAGCACACATGCAGCTGTCACGTCTCCTTACACGCTTGGAAAATGGTGGAATGAATTCTACTCCTTTGTCCAGGGCCTGGTGACCTTTGAGGACGTAACTGTGTTTTTCGAGGCAGAGGAATGGGCTCTGCTGGATCCGCGCCAAAAAGCTTTGCATAGGGAAGTCATGGAAGAGAATTATGAGACTGTGGCCTCTCTAGGTAAGGCTGCTTCTTTTTTCATTTGATAATAATAAATAATAATAATAATAATAATAATAATAATAATAATAATAATAATAATTGTTGGTGGCTTCCAACAAATGTTAAAATACATTAAAATGTCACAGATTAAAAACTTCCCTAAACAGGGCTGCCTTCAGGTATTTTCTAAATGTCAGGTAGTTGTTTATTCTCTTGACCTCTGATGGGAGGGCGTTCCACAGGGCGGGTGCCACTACCGAGAAGGCCCTCTGCCTGGTTCCCTGTAGCTTTGCTTCTCGCAGTGAGGGAACCGCCAGAAGGCCCTCGGCGCTGGATCTCAGTGTCCGGGCTGAACGATGGGGGTGGAGATGCTCCTTCAGGTATACAGGACCGAGGCCATTTAGGGCTTTAAAGGTCAGCACCAACACTTTGAATTGTGCTCGGAAACGTACTGGGAGCCAATGTAGGTCTTTCAGGACCAGTGTTATGTGGTCCCGGCGGCCACTCCCAGTCACCAGTCTAGCTGCCGCATTCTGGATTAATTGCAGTTTCCAGGTCACCTTCAATAGATGTCTAAGGAATGAATTTAGTAGCCCCGCTCCATACGTCCTTGTAATTGAGCCCTTTTCTGTTGTTATTGAGCAGTTAAATGCAACTGCACTTTCTATTCCATTTGCTGCTTCAAAGGTTTGAGCTCGTATACTGCTCCAGATTTAGTGGGTGCATGTCCCATTTTTGTTTAGTTGTCCTAGTCGTGTTCGACTCTCTGTGACCCCATGAACCAGAGCATGCCTTGGAAACTCTCACTTTCTTCTCAAAGCTTCTCCTTTTTATGTCCATGGAGTTTTCTTGGCAAAATACTGGAGTGGTTTGCCAGTTCCTTCTCCAGGTGGATCACATTTAGTCTAAACTCTCAGCTATGACCTGTCCATCTTGGGTGGCCCTGCATAGCATAGCTCATAGCTTCCCTGAGTTATTCAAGCCCCTTCTCCACGACAAGGCAGGGATCCATGAAGGGGGCATGTCCCATAGTTTCCTGCTAAAATCCTGCAGCTTTTCATTCTGCAAATGCTCTGGGCTTTTTGCTTACTCTCGCTTTTGTTGTGCTGTAGGTGCAAAAGCATCTAACCAAATGGACCCACTTCATTAACAGAAAAAGCAGGAAGTTTGAGCTTTTAGGCCACAAAGCAGGAAGTTTGAGCTTTTAGGCCACACGGGCAGACTTCTGTGGATGCCACATGACAAATTTCTTCATTTTCCACACCGGAATCCAACATCCCTGTGGTTTTTGTCCTGTGAATCAGCAAGCACAGCATGAGCACAACAACTTAAATACTTAGCAGTTGTTTTAGCAGTTTTTAATTTGTGTGGGTTCGTTTGTTTTCATTGAGGGAGGGGAAATGTGGCTGGGATAAAAGTTGTACAGTTCTTTATCTTGATATCTGATGGGAGGGCGTTCCACACTGCCGGTGTGACTGCCGAAAAGGCCCTCTGCCTGGTTCCCTGTAACCTCACTTCTTGCAGTGAGGGAACCGCCAAAAGGCCCCCAATGCTCCATCTCAGTGTCTGGGCTGAATGATGGGGGTGGAGATGCTCCTTCAGGGATATATGGGCGCAAAGGAACAATGCTGACCCTTACAGCACACTCCTGTTCGTTCCTTTGCAAGCGCAGCTTATGTTCCCTGTATTTTTAAAATGTGGAAACAGCTAAAACAGCTACAGGTAGGTAGCCGTGTTGGTCTGCCATAGTCAAAAAAAAAATAAAAATAAAAATCCTTCCAGTAGCACCTTAGAGACCAACTAAGTTTGTTCTTGGTATGAGCTTTGTGTGCATGCACACTTCTTCAGATACACTGAAACAGAAGTCACCAGACCCTTATATATAGTGAGAGAGTGAGGAGGGGTATTACTCAGAAGGGTGGTGGGAATGGGTGATTGGCTGATGGGTGTGGAAAACCTGTTGACGACTGTTAACGACTGCAATTGGTCTTACAGGAAAAAGCAAGGGGTGAGATGGCTTTGTCATGTATAATGAGATAAGAATCCAATGTCTTTGTTCAGACCAGGTCTCTCCATGGTTTTAAGTTTGGTAATGAGTTGCAATTCAGCAACTTCTCTTTCCAGTCTATTTCTGAAATTCCTTTGTATTAAGACAGCTACTTTGAGATCTTGTATAGAATGTCCTGGGAGATTGAAGTGTTCTCCTACTGGTTTCTCTGTCTTGTGATTCCTGATATCAGATTTATGTCCATTTATCCTTTGGCGTAGGGTTTGGCCTGTTTGTCCAATATAGAGAGCTGAAGGGCACTGTTGGCATTTGATGGCATACACAATGTTAGAAGATGAGCAATTAAATAGTCCTGAGATGGTATGTTTGATGTTGTTGGGGACCAGTAATGGTGTTGTCCGGGTTTATGTGGCAGCAAAGTTGGCATCTAAAACAGCTGTGGAACTTCTCCAACTCTCCTTAGGAAATGGAAATGGAAGCGTTTTGCACCTCAGCATGTTTCAGCAAAGACATCCTTTTTTGAACCTGGGGACAACAGTGATTCAGGGTAGGGGGAGGTATGATGTGGGAGGCAGGGCAAGCTGGGTAAGGGGCATATGGCACAGACAGTGACTGTATGGTGTGCTAGCAAAACATTGGGTATTTCGATTGTTCTGTCAGCCACAGGGTAGATTTGATTTAAATCAAACTTTAATATGCAAGTAGATGAAGATTTTTAGAATAACAACTTTTCATATTAGTTTTTTTATCCCCAGTTTAATAGGTTAATCATTCATATTTGGACAACTTTTCTGTTGTACTTAGGAAGGAGAAAAATAATCATTACCTTAATAATAACAATTTAAATAGATTTATTAGATCCATTCCACTCCAAACAATCAGAAAAATATTGTTTCTATTCTATTCACTGAACTTCTTGAAACTTAACACTGAAGGGGTTGATTCTGTATTCATAGGTTTGTAGAACAATAGGATTAAGGTCTTTTTCTCAACTCTGTTCATGTTATAACATTTTTGCTGTGAAGAAGAGGCATGTGATCTCTGCTGAGTCAAATTCAGTTTTGAGAACTGCAAAAGTAAACCAAGCATCTGTGATAATATCTTGTAGGCAGAGAAACTGCCCAATAATTTACAAAAACCTCTGGAAGAGCATAAATGACATTGTGAATGGATTAATGGAATTTATTTACCAAAAAAATTAAACATATACAGCCTTATTCTACATAATTAAAAAACTAATCTTTATTTCATGATTGAATAACCTTTGGATGGTAATATATTTTCCTCAAAAAGCATTTTATTTAAAAAAAAATCCAATTTAAATTTTAAAAAATCCATTTTTTTGTTTTTGTTTTTAAAAAATCATTGATTTTTATCCACCCTGGTCACAAACAACAGACAACACGGTAAAATTGCAGGATGTATACAAATAACACAAACCGTGAGAGTATTCAATCATATATATATACATATATATATATATATATATATATACACACACACACACACACACATACACAACCGGAGGGGATATAATCCATAACACATACAAATGTCTCAAAAGAGGCAATTAAGATTCCAAATGTTCAATGTGCAAAAAGTTCAATGCGATAAGGTGCTCAAATCTCTTAGGCGTCCACGTCTGTTTTCCAGCGGGCGGCTAGCTTGCATTATCCCCGTTTCACTGTTATCGTTTCTTCAAGGGACGGACTTCAAATATTCGTACATAGAAACTTAACAAGGCTGAAATGCTCGCAAACCTCAACGGTTCCTGGTTGGCAGGAAGAAACGATAACAGTGAAACGGGGATACAGTGGTACCTCGCAAGACGAAATTGATTCCTTCCACGAGTCCTTTCGTTTTGCGAAAATTTCGTCTTGCGAAGCACGGTTTCCCATAGGAATGCATTGAAATTTAATTAATGCGTTCCTATGGGCAAAAAAAAGTCGGGGCAGACATGAGGGTTGGGTAGGGGTAGTTGCTGTGGCCTGTAGATATTCCCTCTCACTCTCCAGGCTCTCTGTCCAGTTGGCTGGCTTTGGAATAGCTGGATATTTTGTGACGAGTAAGTAGAATCAGACATAATTGGTCCTGTGTGTTTCCTTCAAAGTTTCAGACCTCAATTCCTGTTGCGAAGAAGGAGAAGATCCACTTATCCGGCATCCTAGAGAAGAGGAGATATCAATAGGTAAGTGCTTAGCTGTCTTGTGGGGCTCCTTTTGGTCTCGGTATTGAAAGATTTTTTTGTTCAGCGGCTTTAAAAGAGGGTTAAGCAAATTCGGGGAAGGTAAAGCTGCCCATGGCTTTTAGCCATATCAAACATCTCTGAAATTGGGAAGAGGAGCAGGAGAGGGCTCTTGCCTTTATGTCCTAGTAGGATCCCCATAAGGATCAAGCTGGCCTATGTGGGGATGCGGGACAAGACAAGCCCTTTGGTTTCATCCAGCAGAGTTCCACTTATACAGAGAAAAGATGGCCTCCTGGTTGAGGTTTCGCTTCCACCTTGCCTCGCATTAAAATAGCTGCTTTGGCTTCTAGAACGCCGCTCAGCTGAGCTAAATGGACAGTGAGTGGTGGCTCCCAAGAACAGATTGATTCCTCTAGGTCCACACAACCATGTTTTGCCTGATCTTCTTGGTTTTGGGGAGGGGAACATGTCAGTTAGATAACTTGGAACAGCTCCGTCTTTTGTACTCAAGAAGTAACTATCCTGTTTCTGTTTCTATGGCAGATGTTCTGAAACCAGACCCCGCCTCTATGCTCGGAGAAAACCCAACAGGGCAGGCCCTCCGAGGAAGGGAAGAAATTGGCAGGTACTGATATGAACAATGTCAATGAGGGAGGTTATAATGGGAACAAAACTATGGTGCAGTATCTATGCTATTTAAGCTAAAATCAAAGCTTGCCGGTGAAATACACCCCACCTCTCTGTGTTAAGTAAAGCTGTGCACCAGTTCCAGCCCAAACGCTGATCCTGAACAAAGTTGCATCAATTCGGGGAAATCTGGGCTTGAACCAGATTGGGTGGAGACAGCCAGAGATTGTCCTGAATCACTTTGGCCCACCTAGAGAGATCTGGTACTGATAAATGGCAAGACAGGCGACAGGACACAGTAGAGGCGACAGAGAATGAAAGACATGCAGTCTTAGAAGGAAAAAAAATTCTTAACTCTCTCGGAATTCCTTTAAACATATGTCTTCTTCTTTGGCGAACACTTGTAGCCGAGTAAGATTGTCTTCCATAAACACGGTTTTAGCAGTGAGTCCATAAGTGACTGTGGAGGCCAATTCTGGATCTACATGTCCTTCCACAGTGGGGACATAGGTTTCTGGCCAGGAAATGTTCCAATTTTAGTATATGCGCTGCCGAATTCAATTCCAGGCAGGAATTGATCACGGTGAGGGTTTGCCAAATGTGCCTTCCTCTTACCACCTTTCTCCCTTTTGTGCTGAGTTCGAGTGTCTTCAAAGTCCATGACACCTTTGGTAAAGGCTGTTCTCCAATTGGAGCACTTACAGGCCAGTGTTTCCCAGTTGTCGGTGTTTATACTACATTTTTTAAGATTTGCCTTGAGAGAGTCTTTCAACCTCTTTTGTTGACCACCAGCATTACACTTTCCATTTTTAAGTTCAAAATAGAGTACAGTGGTACCCCGCAAGACGAATGCCTCGCACAACGAAAAACTCACAAAACGAAAGGGTTTTGCGAGTTTTTAGTTGACTTGCAAGACGAATTCTATGGCCGTGCTTCGCCAGACAAATTCGTCTTGCGCAGTACCACTGTAAGCCGGCACCGGACCGCGCCGCACCGCAGCCTTAAAACGCGGGGCAGCGCGGCTCCAGTGCCGGTCGGAAGGGGCGCCGGCCGATCGCACCCGCCATCTTGGGTGGACTGCGCATGTCCGTACATGCGCAGTCCACCCAAGATGGTGGGCGTGATCAGCCGGCGCCCCTTCCGACCGGCGCCCCCGGACTTTTTTCCCCATAGGAACGCATTAATTAAATTTTAATGCGTTCCTATGGGAAACGGTGCCTCGCAAGACGAAAAGTCTTGCGGAACGAATTAATTTCGTCTTGCGAGGCACCACTGTAGTTGCTTTGGAAGACGATAATTAGGCATCCACACAACATGACCACTTCAGCGAAGTTGATGTTGAAGAGTCATCACTTCGACACTGGTAATCTTTGCTTCTTCCAGTACACTGGCATTCATTTGCCTGTCTTCCCAAATGATGTGTAAAAAAATTTGGAGACACAGTTGATGGAATCTTTCAAAGAGTTGGAGATTGCGTTGATAAGTGGTCCATGTTTCACAAGCATACTGGCAAACAACAGCAGATCTCTCCACATTTTAAACAAATCCTTCTGCAGAAGCAGTTCCCATTGGGTCACAAACAGCTTTAGAGAGCAGGGCTGGTTGGGAGAAGCCTCTCCTCTGCTCAAGGAAGGTGCGCTGCTTCTACCCATCAGCTGCTAGGTAGCTGTGAGTGTAACTTGCTCTAGCAGAGGAAGAATCAGAAGTTTGCTTTAAGCTCACAGTTTTGTTTTTTTTTATAAGATTTTTATTATTTTCCAATAGAACAAAGAAAGAAAAAAAAGTACATAAACATAAACACAAAAGAAAACACAATACATAATAAACAATAAACAATATAAAAACAATGACAATAACCACAAACAAAGAAAATCAAATACAAACCTTAACAAACACCTATCTTTGAACTTTTCTTATTTCTGCTTCTCTACTAGGGGGACTTCCCCTGTTCCCTCCACTGCCTTCAAACATATAAATATTTTAAGTGCTTTATATTCTTTTCCATTAACATTTACCGTATTCCTTAATACTCTTTAGATATTCATTAAAATTACTTAATCTATTATAAATCAGTCTTATAATCACTATCTTAAGAACTCTTTTGCAATTAAATCATTTCTCACAAAAATTTCTTCTAAACAATCTTATCTCACATCAACCTGCTAAAGCCAATTCTTCTAATTAATTCTGCTCAAATATTCAAATATTCAATTTTACACATTTAAGTGCTTTAAGCTCACAGTTGGTCCTTTGAAGTATCACCCTTACCTGCCCCACACATGTTCTCATGTATGACGTCAAGTGCAGGGTGACTGGGGAAGAGGTCCTTAAACTGTTCTGCTGGACCAAAAGGGGCCAGGTTTGGTCCGTGGGCTGGAGGTCCCCCACCCCTGTCTTGCACTGTAGGGCAGCCTTTCTCAACCTTGGGTCCCCAGATGTTTTTTGCCTACAACTCCCATCATCCCTAGGTAGCAGGACCAGTGGTCAGGGATTTGATGCATCAAATGTGGGACTAGGAGCGGTGTTAAGTCAAGAAGCAGAAGGCGGTTTTCTGCAGCCTATATTATACCTTAGTAGAAAATTGTTAGAAAGAGAGCAGCATCTTTCCACAATTGAGCAGGAGTGTTTAGCAATAGTGTGGTCGATTGGAAAACTAAAGCCTTACCTGTGGGGAAGAAAATTCACCCTGTGTACAGATCACTCTCCTTTGAGGTGGTTAAACCAAGTAAAAGGCACCAATAATAAATTAATTCGATGGAGTATGCATTTGCAAGATTACAACTTTGACATTAAACATGTAAAAGGGAAGGATAACGCCATAGCTGATGCATTATCAAGATGTTTTAAGGACGGAATGCTAGAATAAAATAAAATAAAATGAAGAAGAAGATAGCAAATGTTATGCCAAATTAGAAATGTGTATAAGTACCAAATTAATATGGTCTGGTGGAAATAAGATACAGGAAAAGGTAAAGAATTTGTTAAGTGATGTTAAAACATAGAAGTTGGGGGCAAAGGGAAATACTGGGTTGTTGGTTTTGATTAAGCTCCGATACTTTGCTTCAGCATTGTTTAAAATGTACAACTAAGCCCATGCAATGACTTTGGGGGTGGGACGAATGTGGCGGAATAATGCCTGCTGGTGATTCAGGTTCATCATGGGTTAACCTAACACTCCCATGTTAGGTAGGTGTTCCCTGGGAGGCGGAGCTATTTGGCATTCTAAAAGGAGCACTGGTCCTGCTAGCTAGGGATGATGGGAGTTGTAGGCCGAAAACATCTGGGGGACCAAGGTTGAGAAAGGCTGCTGTAGGGTGTTCAGAAGTTAACCACATTTAAATTTGGCATATAGTGGAGAAATTGTGGGAATGTTTAGGAGTGTGGATGAGTATATATTATTTTATATATATCATCCCAGCTTGTGTGAGCAAGCTCCAAACTTAGCAGAGTTACATTCCCTTTTAAAACACAGCAGAAAACGGTTGCATAGGCTTGCTAAAGCCTCTATAAGAAATATATATTCCTGGTATATTCCCCTTCTTCCCTCTTAAAAGTAAAGACACAACAAAGTACTGATTATAAGATATAAAAGAGTTTACTTACATTCATCCATGAGTTACAGTACAGGCTCAAAGAGGCAGATAAGCTTAGATAAATATATTTACATGTGGTGAAGCTGATTCCATAGGGGAACAGGCTTCACCTCTGCTTCTCTCAGCTGCAAGCTGAGAGAGAGCATCCTGCTTGTTCAAAAGACGAGGCAAAATGGAGAGTGATCTTTGGGATCTTGTTCCCAGGTAAGACCACACCTACTTCTGGTTCCTGTAACTCAGTCCAGGTAAACAGGAAGTTAAGCCTGGAGGACTGAGTTACCTTCATGTCCACTCTAGCAGTGTTGGGTTTGGCTGCTCTGTGTTTACATCCCACAGAAATGGCCTGTGATTAGAGCCTTGGTTTTTCCCTTGAGATTCAAGCATGCTTCTCCTCTCTCCCCACCATCAGATGATGTGCCGAATAATGGGAATTCTAGGGAGCGATGGACTTTGTCGCCAGAGATCGTCAAGAGTGAAGTAACAGAAGAGATGGCAGAAGAGATGCAGAACAATGAGAATTATAAGCAGCAGTGGATTTTGCCATCGGGGATCGTCAAAACTGAAGCGACAGAAGAGATGACAGAAGAGATGCAGAACAATGGGAATTATTGGGAGCAATGGACTTTGTCATCACAGATCGTCAAGGGTGAAGCAATAGAAGAGATGACCGAGAATCTAATGGGAATAGAATGGCAAGAACAAAATAATTCAAAGTATGGGAGGGTGAAAGCGTTTGATGGTCAGAATCCTAACATCCAGCCGACTCCGGTATGTGTGATAGTGTTTACATATAAATTAGAATTAAAAAGCAATTGCAGAACGCACAGGGGAGGAACCATTTGAATGCAGGGAGTGTGGAAAGAGCTTCGGACAGAATAACCACCTTAATAAATCATCAAAGAACCCACACCAGAGAGAAGCCGTTTAAATGCACTGAGTGTGGAATGAGCTTCTGCCTTTGCACACACTCTGCATATAAGGGGAATAGAAATAAATGGAGCTTTGAAAGGGGGACCGGAGTATTTTGGCATTGAAAAAGTTTACGACTTCTATTGTTTGGAAGGTGAATGAATCAACGTAGAGAAAAACATAAGCAGTGAGTTTTGATGGAAACATAGTTTCTGAAGTCCCAGTGTATGCAAGATTAGCAATGGCCATTCATATCTGCAATAACTGATGACAGTGCAAACTTAAATAACCGTATCGGAATAAAAAAGCGTTCTCACAATTAAAGCCAGATAGAAAGTGACCTCCTCAGTGAGTTGTTATCAGGGTCAGACCCAGGCATTCTGCACCTGAGCCAGCCGGTCGGAATTGGACAGGTAGCAGAGCAAGATAGGGAAATGTCTGGAGGGCTCAGTTGGAACACTGAAAAACATGCAAACATGCATTGCACAATTTCTAGCAAGTGTCTGCAGCATAATGTAGACAGGAGGCAAGCACAGGGAAGACAAACATGAATGAGGTCTTATTGAGAAGTTTGGGGCATTTAAGTTTGTGAATGAATGGGTTCCTGGGGTGATTTGAGGGGAGCAGGTTTTAAGGTGTGAAGGTATGCAAGGGTATGGGAGATACCATAGAACCTAGCAGACCTTGCAGGCGGGAAAGCAAATACTACTGTATTGTCTTTTCGCTTTTGCAAGCTCCTTTTTGGGTACAGGGTGGATTTTATTTACAATTGATTTAAATAATGTATTGTCAGTAAAATTTGATTTTTTCGCTTTTGCAAGCTCCTTTTTGAAGACCAGGGGGTGTTAAATCCAAGATTTAAATAATGATTTAAATCACCAGTAAAATTTGATTTATTGTCTTTTTGCTTTTGAGCTCCTTTTTTGAAGACCAGGGTATTTAAATCCAATTGATTTAAATAATGATTTAAATCACTAGTCAGTAAAATTTGATTTATTGTCTTTTTGCTTTTGCAAGCTCCTTTTTGGGTGAAGACCAGGGTGGATTTTATTTAAATCAAATTGATTTAAATCATGATTTAATTCACTAGTCAGTAAGACTTGATTTAAATCATTTTTTTTACAGAAAGACTCATTCTTGCTGGTATAATCTTAATATTTACAACCAGAGGAAGGTTTCATTTTTGGAATAATAAATTTTCAGAGTAGTTTTTACAGTTATATCAAAAATTACTGATTTGGTTATACTATTAGAAATACATAGACAGATAATTATGAAATTATAGAATCATAGAATCATAGAGTTGGAAGAGACCACAAGAGCCATCCAGTCCAACCCCCTGCCAAGCATTATGATGAGGTTTAATGAGCTGACTGTTTATATTTGGACAATGCCAGATTTGTTTGGAAAACCCAGCAATAAGGGAGAAGAGTCTAGCTGCTCTAATACTTGTATTATTAAATCTCAGAGGAAAAAAGTGAGGCCATCAACTTTTTCGAAGTGGAAGCTGGAAAATCCGTGGCTGGAAATGTTTGCTGATGTTATGATATGCCTCGTCTGCAAAGAATTTGCACGGGCTGAGGATACGAGTTTCGTGAAAGGCTGCGCAACATTCAAGATTGAAACGGTGAGTTTATATTCTGCATATACAATTTGCCCAAAAAATTAAATGTGACAGTTGTTTTTTGTTTTTTTAAGTTATATGGTCTGGGGAAACCAGCCATCAACAGCGGCAGATTTTAATAGGGCATCATGAGAACTTTTCCCTGTTATTATTAGGCTGCAAGTTACTTTTGCAGCTGAAACAAGACATAGACGTAAACATCTCCTAGCTTTCAATTGAATTCATATACCTCCCTATACCCAGAGGTCTCAGACCACACTTGGAACACTGTGCCCAGTTGTGGGTGCCACAGTTTAAGAGGGATGTTAAGGTGGAATGTGTAGAGGAGGGCAACTAGGATGATCGAAGTTTTAGAAGCCAAGCCTTATGAGGAACGGTTGTAGCAGCTGGATATTTTTAAGATAGAAAAGAGGAGACAGGAGATTTGATAGCCATCTTCAAATATCTTAAGGGCTGTCACACGGAGGAAGGAGAATGTTTGTTTTCTCCTGCTCTGGAGGGTAGGACTCAAACAAACCATATTTGTCAACTTTTCCCCAGCAGCTGCATGTGGAGGAGCGGGGAAGCGAACCCGATTCACCAGATTATGAGTCTACCGCTCTTAACCACTGCACCACACTGGCTCTCATAGCTGCTCATAGCTGTCAACTTTTCCCTCTTTTTAAGGGAAAGTCCCTTATTCCGAATAGGATTCCTCGCAAGAAAAGGGAAAAGTTGACAGCTATGAAACAAACGTCTTCAAGTTGCAAGGAAGGAGATTCCAACTAAACATCTGGAAAAAACTTTCTTACAGTAAGAGCTGTTTGGTTGTGGAGCAGACTCCCACAAGAGGTGGTGGACTCTCCTTCCTTGGAGGTTTCAAAGTGGAGGTTGGATGGCCATCTGCCATGGATGCTTTAGTTGAGATTCCTGCATTGCAAGGGGTTGGACTAGATGACCCTTGGGTCCCCTTCCAACTCTTAAGATTCTGTGATTCTACAATGACAAATTTCATTTTTGTTACCTTTTCAGATCAAAAAACACGGTGCATCTGCTACTCACCAAAAAGCTTGCCGTGCTCAATTAGCCAGGTTGAATCCAGTGTCTGCACCTCTATCAGTCCCAACGGTGCAGGAATTAAGAACGATGGACAGCAGTTTGCACAGTAACTTGGAGAAGCTGTTCAATACGGCATACTTCATCGTCAAGGAGAACTATTCGTTTGACGACTTCCCCGCGTTATGTGCACTGCAGAAGAAAAACGGCTTGATAGTAGGCGAGACGTACAGGAATGACAAAGCGGCCAAGCAGTTTGCTCATTACATTGCGGAAAGCCTTCGCCTGGAGCTCAAGTACAAACTGAGTAAAGCAAATTTCTTTGGGATTTTGGCCGACGGCTCGACGGATAGATCGAACACGGCTTGCGAGATCGTTTACTTTTATTATATAAATGAAGCTGAAGTGAAATGTAGTTACGGAGCCCTTCGGGAATGTCCTGGTGAGAATGCAGCAGACGTGAAGTCTACTATTGAGTCGGTTCTCGATGAGTACATACCCGATTGGAAAAGCAAGCTGACGGCAATAAGTTTCAACGGGGCTAGCGTTGATACGGGCGGCGCGTCTGGGGTTGCAAAATTGTTCCAGGACAGCTGCCCAGGTCTGGTGGCCGTGCACTGCGTCGCTCACCAACTGGAGCTTGCGATAGGGGACGCCTTGAAGTCCGTCAAATTTGCCGGGCTTGCCGAAGATGTCGTGAAGGGGATATACACGTTTTACCACGGTAATCCTAAAAGGACAAAGGAGCTGAAAGAGATCGGCGAAGTCCTGAACGAGAAAGTGCTCCGCCACATGGGCATCACCGGAATCAGGTGGTTGCAGTCGAAGAACTCTGCTGTGAAAGCCTTGGCCAACAATCTGCCCGTAGTTGTGGTGCACCTGCAGCAGATTGTGAGCGGCTCTAGCACGAAGCCGGACAGGAAGGTGGAGGCCAAGCTGAAGGGGTACTTGAAGCGCTTGAAGTCGGAACGGTTTGTCAGGTTTTTGTTTTTCATGGACGACGTTACGCACACGCTTACGAGGCTATCCGAGGTGTTTCGGAGGAAGTGTGTGTCCGTCAGCGACGTCAAAACCAGCTTGACGGCGACGAAAGAGAGGCTGCAGCGGATGGTGAAAGACAGCGGCCCTCAGCTGCAAAACTTTGAAAGTGCCGCGCGGCTGGAAGGCGGCGTGTTGGTGTACAAAGACGTGGAAATCCTTAGCAGCGCAAGCGAAGTTGGCTGCTTTGAGGAAGATCGGCGCGTCTTGCTGAGTTCCATCGTGGAAGCGATCGACAAATGGTTTGACCGCATCGGAAACGACAGAGTTCTGCGAAATGTGGAAATATTTGACCCGTGCAACATACCCAGACCAGAAAGGGACACGTCTGCAAGTAGCCACGGAGAAAAAGAATTGAGTGAACTGATGCAAGCCTTGCCCAGCAATGTGAGAGTCGACAAGGAAGCCATCTTGGAGGAGTATCAAGAGTTCAAAGTGTGGGCTGGCAACAAGACGAGCATCACCTGTGAAGAAGCTTGGCAGCGCCTTCAAGCAGAGTCAACGGCTTCTGCTTCGTATATTAATATATGCAAAGTTTTGAACTTTTTACGGGTCCTGCCACTTAGCACTGCCGAATGCGAGAGGGGGGTCAGCCAACTAAACCTGGTTAAAACCGACAGTCGGAAACGCCTGCTTGCGACGACCATTGACGACTTACTGATGATCAAGATGAATGGTCCGGACCTAGAGATTTTCAACGCTGCAAATGCAGTTAATTTGTGGTGGAACGATGTTGCCAGGGGGCGCATTAGGAGACCCCACTTTAAAAACAAAGACTAGGGTATTTTAAACACCGAAGTAGGGTCCCAATATTTTTACTGTATAAACAAAATGAAACAGGTAAGTGCGATTTATTCATTCGCCTTGTGTAACAAACTTTGCAGTTGTGGTTTTTTTTGTCCTTGTCACAGAACTCATAACAAAATTATAGTAATCTTGGCAAATAAATTACTGTATATTCTGGCGTATAAGACTACTTTTTAATCCAGGAAAATCTTCTCAAAAGTCGGGGGTTGTCTTATACGCCGGGTGGAGAATCTGCGGTTGAGTATATCTCAAACTCTATATTTTAACTGGAAAATTTGGGCGTCGTCTTATACGGCCAGTCGTCTTATACGCCGGAAAATACGGTAGTATTACAGATTACTGTAATAATAGTGCCACCTTCTTATAATTGGTTTATGGCTGTAGCATAAGTCAGGGCCAAAACTAGGTTTTTTGTCACCCGGGTCAAAAAACCAGTTTGGCCCACCACCTCCCGGATGTGTGTTTGCGTACATACACATACATACATACATACATACAAACAAACACACACACAAACACATCAAGACATTTATTCTTAAAGGGCATAAAAAGTAGGCAGTGTAACATCATTTAAATACAAAGGAATCCTAAGAACCATTATGACTGTATGGCCAAAGGGTCAAAGAGCATCCCTTTCAGTAAAAGCAAATTGTTTGTCAAAAGTAGAACGTCCATGTGCAGCAATTGTCTATCTGAGGTCAGGTTTTGAATTGGATTTATTTGATCACAGGATCATTAAAAGACTTCATTTCCATAACATCAGCCAGGACCCTCTGGTTTCCTTTTAAAATGCTCCCCGCCACACACACACACTTTGAGACTTTTTGCCACCCACCCTTCTTATTGGTTCTGTGCAAACCCTTTCAAGGAGTTCTGACATGTGAATTTACTCCTGAGTAAGCTTCAACAGCAGGTGGCGCTGTGGGTTAAACCACAGAGCCTAGGGCTTGCTGATCAGAAGGTCGGCGGTTCGAATCCCTGCGACGGGGTGAGCTCCTGTTGCTCGGTCCCAGCTCCTGCCCACCTAGCAGTTTGAAAGCACATCAAAGTGCAAGTAGATAAATAGGTACCACTCCGGCGGGAAGGTAAAGCATTTCCGTGCGCTGCTCTGGTTCACCAGAAGCGGCTTAGTCATGCTGGCCACATGACCCGGAAGCTGTACACTGGCTCTCTTGGCCAGTAAAGCGAGGTGAGCACCACAACCCCAGTCACCCGCGACTGGACCTAATGGTCAGGGGTCCCTTTACCCATTATCTTTACTAAGCTTCAACAAGATTCCTTTCAATTATTATTATTATTATTACTCATTTTAGGAAATGATGATTTTGTGGTCATTTTAGGTTCCATGTAAGGTGAAAAAATGCTTTCTGCGAGTCTAAAGTAGAAAGTGCCCTTCCGTTACAGCCGGGCTGACTGGAGCTTGCCAGGGAACTGCCTCTGGCACGAAAAATGTTCACACACCCCTTACTTTCCTGTGTGTAGATCATGTGTAGTCTGTAAAATGACTCAACCTTCGCTAATAAAATACATTCAAAGTTCTGAAAGGATCATACAATTGTAGAGTTGGAAGGGACCCCAAGGATCACCTAATCCAAGTGATTCTCTTCCTCAGATTCTCGACTCTCCATCCCTCCATTTCTTTTTCACACAGTAGCAAAAACCCGCAGGGGATCCTATCTTCTGCTTCGCTGGGGAGAGCCACGCTGCTCTTCCAGATTTTCCAACTCTTCCTCTCCCTGTAATTGATCTTGCTTCAGCTTCATGGGGAAAGGGGAAGGACAGAGCTCGTGGCTGCTATGCACTTTTCCATCTTTATCTCCAGCTGAAGCCCAGGCATAATAATAATAATAATAATAATAATAATAATAATAATAATTTATTTGTACCCCGCCCATCTGGCTGAGCTTCCCCAGCCACTCTGGGCGGCTCCCAAACGAAATGTTAAAACAATACAGCGTTAGATATTAAAAACGTCCCTAAACAGGGCTGCCTTCAGATGTCTCTTAAAAATAGGATAGCTGCTTATTTCCTTGACATCTGATGGAAGGGTGTTCCACAGGGTGGGCGCCACTACCGAAAAGGCCCTCTGTCTGGTTCCCTGTAACCTCACCTCTCGCAATGAGGGAACTGCCAGAAGTCCCTGGATTATTTATACCCCGCCCAGCTGGCTGGGTTTCCCCAGCCACTCTGGGCATCTCCCAACAGAATATTAAAAAACATGATAAAACATCAAAAATTAAAAACTTCCCTAAACAGGAATAAAACTTTATAGTCATAACAGAATAATTTACGCACTGTCAGAATGGAAGAATGCGTTTACCCATAAGAAAATCAAAATTTTAACAGTGATGCTACAGCTCTGCACAAGTAATAAGTAAAATACTATTGTAATATAAAGCAGTGTAGAGTACAAATCTAGCACAATATTTTGTTTTATATCTGTACATATACACATACATGCTGGTATTTATAAATATTACTTATTCAAATTGCTTACGGTTGGCTACTATTGCCGAGGCTAAGACAAATTTTTGTTTCGTGGTGTCCAATTCGCAATTGCTATTAAAAACGTGGTATTAAAAATGTGTCCCTGGTGTGAATTGTGTTCCATTCGGAAGGAAAGAAAGAAAGAAGGATGACTGTAATTGGTAAAATGTGTAACTGAATTGTTAAATGCATTTTAACGTTGATGATATACACAATTCCTTTTTTGGTTTTGTAATCTTGTAATAAAAAATGGCAGCTAGGCATTCGTTGTGGCGACCGTAGTCTATGTTTAAGGTGCCATTTGGCAACGACCGTATTTTTCGCTCCATAGGGCGCACCGGACCATAGGGCGCACCTCGTTTTTAGAGGAGGAAACAAGAAAAAAATATTTTTTTCTGGTTTTCCTCCTCTAAAAGCCCTGTTGTTTTTTTTGAGGATCAGCTAAAAGTTTTGCAGCTTTTTTTGCAAAGGGAAAAGCCCTGTTTTTTTGAGGATCAGCTAAAAGTTTTGCAGCTTTTTTTGCAAAGGGGGAAAAGCAAAGAGGAAAAGCCCCATTTTTATGGGGTTCAACTCACATTTCTGCAGCTTCTAAAGGAAAGGGAGCCTTTTCTACAGTTTCCAGACAGATAATCTAATCAGCCAGTCACATGTCGCTGGGGAAACAAACAACCTCCCTCTGCAGCACATTCAACAAAGGAGGGCGGGGCTGAAAGGGAGCCGGGGACTCTTATCTCTCTCCCAATCTCTTGCTGATCAGCTGCTGAGCGGGGTCCTTTCAACACCCCCTTTTCTCTTTGTAAAATAAAAAGCATGATCCTCTTTTGGCCCCTGGGCAATTCAGCTCCAGGGACCACCATTCGCTCCATAAGACGCACAGATATTTCCCCTTACTTTTTAGGAGGAAAAAAAGTGCGTCTTATGGAGCGAAAAACACGGTAGCTTATATACTTGGGAGGTGTTTCTATCTAACAGTAATGATTTCCAAGTGCAATATAACTACACCCTGAAACATTTTATAAAGCTTTGAACAGCTCCAGGTCTGTGAGAGCTTTTCCCTGCTTCTCCTTGACACAAGTTGCTGGACGTATATCATGCCGGATCTGATTTCAAAAAGAGCTTTGAGAAAGTTCTTGCTACCTCTGGAATATTACAGAGACACTCTCTGCCTCCTCTCCCAATTGTTGGGGCATTTGATACCCTTGGTCCTTCAGTCGGGTGGTGCATGCATTTTAAACCAGATCTACCTCTCTTTTAAATCGGAACCAGTGAAGGCAGTGAAGGTCCTATGTGAGTGCCTGGAGGCAGTTGGAGGATGGATGGCTGCTAATGGATTGAGGTGGAATCCTGACAAGACAGAAGTACAGTGGTATCTCGGGTTAAGAACTTAATTTGTTCTGGAGGTCCGTTCTTAACCTGAAACTGTTCTTAACCTGAGGTACCACTTTAGCTAATGGGACCTCCCGCTGCCGCGAGATTTCTGTTCTCATCCTGAAGCAATGTTCTTAACCGGAGGTACTATTTCTGGGTTAGCGGAGTCTGTAACCTGAAGCGTCTGTAACCTGAAGCGTCTGTAACCTGAGGTACCACTGTACTGTTCTTGGGGGACAGGGGGCGGGCAGGTGTGGAGGACTCCCTGGTCCTGAATGGGGTAACTGTGCCCCTGAAGGACCAGGTGCGCAGCCTGGGAGTCATTTTGGACTGACAGCTGTCCATGGAGGTGCAGGTCTAAATCTGTGTCCAGGGCAGCTGTTTACCAGCTCCATCTGGTATGCTACCTGCCCACAGACTGTGTCCACAGAGTGGTGCATGCCCTGGTTATCTTCCTCTTGGACTACTGAAATGCGCTCTACGTGGGGCTACCTTTGAAGGTGGCTTAGAAACTGCAACTACCGGTAATCTAGAATGTGGCAGCTAGACTGGTGACTGGGAGTGGCCGCCAGGACCACATAACACCGGTCCTGAGAGATCTACATTGGCTCCCAGTACATTTCCGAGCACAATTCAAAGTGTTGGTGCTGACCTTTAAAGCCCTAAATGGCCTGGCCCTGTATACCTGAAGGAGCGTCTCCACCCCCATCGTTCTGCCCGGACACTGAGATCCAGCGCCGAGGGCCTTCTGGTGGTTCCCTCACTGCAAGAAGCAAAGCTACAGGGAACCAGGCAGAGGGCCTTCTTGGTAGTGGCGCCCTCCCATCAGATGTCAAAGAGTTAAACAACTACCTGACATTTAGAAGACATATGAAGGCAGCCCTGTTTAGGGAAGTTTTTAATGTGTAATCTTTGTTGGAAGCCGCCCAGAGTGGCTGGGGAAACCCAGCCAGATGGGCGGGGTACAAATTATTATTATTATTATTATTATTATTATTATTATTATTATTATTATTATTCCACAGACAAAACATCCTTTTCTCTCTCTCTTCCATAAGGCTAAAATCTTCTCCATTTGGCAAAAGGGCAGCGGTTGTGGGGAGGGGGATCCCCTAGCAGCTGACTCGGGATAGCATGGATGGCTGGGAGACCCCAACCACACGGATTCCTCCTCCCAGCCACCATTACTTCCCATCAGATAAAGAATGGAAAAAGCAGGGGTGGGAGAAGGAAAGTCTCTTGCTTGGCAATTTTCAGTTCTGGACAAAGAGCAAAAGTGGGTCCTAGAAGGGAGAGAGCTTGGGAGGCCATCTGTCATGGGTGCTTTAGCTGAGATCCCTGCATTGCAGGGGTTGGGGTAGATGACCCTCGGAGACCCTTCCAATTCTAAGGAAACCAAACCTTGTGAGGAATGGTTGAAGGAGCTGGGTATATATAACTTGGAAAAGAGAGAGAGGAGATAGTATTGTTGTTCAGTTGTTCAGTCGTCTCTGACTCTTCGTGACCCCATGGATCAGAGCACGCCAGGCACTCCTGTCTTCCACTGCCTCCCACAGTTTGGTCAAACTCATGTTAGTAGCTTCGAGAACACTGTCCAACCATCTCATCCTCTGTCGTCCCCTTCTCCTTGTGCCCTCCATCTTTCCCAACATCAGGGTCTTTTCCAGGGAGTCTTCTCTTCTCATGAGGTGGCCAAAGTCTTGGGAGCCTCAGTTTCAGGATCTGTCCTTCCAATGAGCACTCACGGCTGATTTCCTTCAGAATAGATAGGTTTGATCTTCTTACAGTCCATGGGACTTGAGACTCCTCCAGCACCATAATTCCAAAGCATCTATTCTTCGGCGATGATATGATAACCATATTCAAAGGTCTAAAGGGCTGTCACATGGAAGAGGGAACAAGCTTGCTTTCTCCTCTAGAAGGTAGGACTCGAACCAATGGCTTCCATTTACAAGAAAGGAGATTCCAACTAAACGTCAGGGAGAACTTTCTGACAGCAAGAGCTGTTCTATTCCACAATGAAAGTGACTCCCTTGGGAGGTTGTGGACTTCCTTTCCTTGGAGGTTTTTAAGCAGAGGCTGGATGGCCATCTGTCAGGGACGCTTTAGCCGAGATTCCTGCATTTCAGAGGGTTGGACTTGATGACCCTTGGGGGGTCCCTTCCAACTCTTAAGATACTATGAAATCTTTGGCCAGATAGGACCCCCACCACCCACCTGATTCCTCAAAACAGCCCTAGCAGAGCAGCAGGGCCAAAGATGGGGGGGGCGGGTCATGGGCGTAGGCCAGGATTTATTTATTGGGGGGCAGCTTTGAGCCTTTTTTTAAAAGGCAATCCAAGCTGTTGATCTTTTTTTAGGAAATCAACAGAAACTCGGATATAATTAAGGATTTTCAATCCTTTTCGTTTCCTGGGGGCACAGTCTATGCCTGAAAAGGCTCGCGGGGAGGGGGGGGGTGCCCTGCCACTCAGTCCGCCGAAGGGAGGTGAGGGGTTAAGGAACCGATTTCTGGTTCCTAGAGAGACCGGAAGCTGCAGTGCAACAGAGGGTGTGGGGATAGAGGGGCTCATTCCTTCTTCCGGCAGGAGAAATGGTCCAGCGGAGAAGGAGGTTGCGGAAGAGGTGCGGCTTATGGGCAGCGAATAGGGGTGAAATCTAAGAGGTGCCCTATATTTTTGGGGGGGGGGGAGTATATGAAGTTGGGGAGGGGGAGCAGGGGGAGGGTTTGCCTGGGGAAGCGAAAGGGGGGGTTAAATAGCAGACAAAGTTAGTAGAATATGTGGAAATGGCAAGACTGACAAACAGATCAAGAGATCAAGGATAAAAAAGAAGGGGAAAACCTCTCTGTTTTATGTGGAATATTTAGAGGAACATTGTAAACCAGACATGTCCCAAGTCCGTTTGGGGAGCCTAATCCGGCCCCCCTTGCAATATATGTCCAATATATGTAAAACTCTTTAAAAAAATCTCAGCAACTTCAATCCTAAAAAAGAAAAAGCTCAACAAATTTGGTCGGCCCTCATGCATGTTCACTTTATCAAATCTGGCCCTCTTTGAAAAAAAGTTTGTGCACTCCTGTTGTAAAGCAATTTAGAAGTGAACAGTGACAGAATAAATGAAATGATCGAGATATGAAGATGAGGAATAGGAGAAATGTAGGGGGAAAGACAGTAATAAAATGCACCACCAGGGAAGAGGAGACAGTGCCGGTTGTGTGTTTCTTTTACTTGAAATGTTCTTATTGTTTCAAGTGTAAATTTGAAATTAAATGGGGTTGGCCTGGGGAAGCAAGAATCTCTGGGAAGCTGCCCTCTCCCCTCTGAAGGGATCAAGCCACTTCTCTCCCCCTTGCAGTGAAGGATTTGCAGGGGGAAGCTGCTTTGGTGCAGGCAAAACAGACTTATAGGTATGAGTGGGGGGGGGTGTTGTGCTGCTTTTGTGCCCTAGAGCCAGAGGCAGACCCTCCAAGGGTTCTTATTTTCCAAGGACTTTCCCTGATTTAAATAAGCCAATTCCAGTTTCTGATTTGATCCTGGAATATCCCGCTTTTCCTTAGGACTTTCCTGTTTCCATCGGAGAAATGTTGGAGGGGGCGGAGTTATCCAACCTCTGAGAAATCTGAAGGCAATCCCGTAAAGGGAAGGTTTTTTTTTAATGTTTAATGTTTTATTATCATTTTATATACAGGTGAAACTCGAAAAATTAGAATATCGTGGAAAGGTTCATTTCTTTCAGTAATTCAACTTAAAAGGTGAAACTAATATATGAGATAGACTCATGACATGCAAAGCGAGATATGTCAAGCCTTTATTTGTTATAATTGTGATGATTATGGCGTACAGCTGATGAGAACCCCAAATTAACAATTTCAACTTTGGGGTTTTCATCAGCTGTACGCCATAATCATCACAATTATAACAAACAAAGGCTTGACATATCTCACTTTGCATGTCATGAGTCTATCTCATATATTAAACTCCAGTAGCTAATGAAAACAGTTGCTTACATAAATGGACTTTTCTATGATATTCTAATTTTTCGAGTTTCACTTGTATGTTGGAAGCTGTCCAGGGTGGCTGGAGCAACCCAGTAAGATGTGTGGGGTGTAAATAGTAAAATTAACATTATGGAATGCGACATCCCTATTTTCATTGGAGAAATGTTGAAGGGTATGTAGAGTAGAGACACCTTTGGGAGAAAAATTGAGACATTCCAAACTCACTCCGTCCCTCTCATGTTTACCAAATTCCTCCGATGTTCTTAAAGGTAAAGGGACCCCTGACTGTCGCGGATGACTCTGGGGTTGCGTCGCTCATCTCGCTTTACTGGGCGAGGGAGCCAGCGTACAGCTTCCGGGTCATGTGGCCAGCATGACTAAGCCGCTTCTGACGAACCAGAGCAGTGTACAGAAACGCCGTTTACCTTCCCGCCGGAGTGGTACCTATTCATCTACTTGCACTTTACGTGCTTTTGAACTGCTAGGTTTTCAGGAGCCCGTCCATTTACTTTGGTGACTCTTTGTGCATACAACTTGTGTTTTCTTCTTATTCTGGGCTCTCTAGGCCTTTACGGAAGTGACTGTGGATTTTACGGAGGACAGAATCCCAGCTGAAGATCTCTGCACAGGGAAGTCATGGAGGAGAATTATAAGACGGCGGCCTCTCTAGGTAAGGATGCTTTTTTCCTCAATTGTTTGTTCAGCATGTTTTTGTACTTTCTGCTATTCCCCCACCAACCCATCAAATCTGCCCTTTTTGTTCTGCACCTCCCTCAATACTTTTCTTTGTGCTAGAAGACATCTGAAGGGAGCCCTGTTTAGGGAAGTTTTTAATGTTTGATGTTTTATCATGTTTTTAATACCCTGTTGGGAAGCTGCCCAGAGTGGCTGGGGAGGCCCAGCCAGATGGGCGGGGTATAAATAATAATTATTTATTATTATTATTATTATTATTATTATTACTCCACTAAATAATTACAAATTGCTTTCTGTCAACATAATAATAATAATAATAATAATAATAATAATAATAATAATATTTATTATTTGTACCCCGCCCATCTGGCTGGATTTCCCCAGCCACTCTGGGCGGCTTCCAACAGAAATCAAATACAAAAATATCACACATTAAAAACTTCCCTAAAAAGGGCTGCCTTCAGGTATTTTCTGAATGTCAGGTAGTTGTTTATTTCCTTGACCTGTGATGGGAGGGCGTTCCACAGGGCGGGCGCCACTACCGAGAAGGCCCTCTGCCTGGTTCCCTGTAGTTTTGCTTCTCGCAGTGAGGGAACCGACAGAAGGCCCTCGGCGCTGGATCTCAGTGTCCGGGCTGAATGATGGGGGTGGAGACGCTCCTTCAGGTATACAGGACCGAGGCCGTTTAGGGCTTTAAAGGTCAGCACCAACACTTTGAATTGTGCTCGGAAACGTACTGGGAGCCAATGTAGATCTCTCAGGACCGGTGTTATGTGGTCCCGGCGGCCACTCCCAGTCACCAGTCTAGCTGCCGCATTCTGGATTAATTGCAGTTTCCGGGTCACCTTCAAAGGTAGCCCCACGTAGAGCGCATTGCAGTAGTCCAAGCGGGAGATAACCAGAGCATGCACCACTCTGGTGAGACAGTCCGCGGGCAGGTAGGGTCTCAGCCTGCGTACCAGATGGAGCTGGTAGACAGCTGCCCTGGACACAGAATTAACCTGCGCCTCCATGGACAGCTGTGAGTCCAAAATGACTCCCAGGCTGCGCACCTGGTCCTTCAGGGGCACAGTTACCCCATTCAGGACCAGGGAGTCCTCCACACCTGCCCTCCTCCTGTCCCCCAAAAACAGTACTTCTGTCTTGTCAGGATTCAACCTCAATCTGTTAGCCGCCATCCATCCTCCAACCGCCTCCAGGCACTCACACAGGACCTTCACTGCCTTCACTGGTTCTGATTTGAAAGAGAGGTAGAGCTGGGTATCATCCGCATACTGATGAACACCCAGCCCAAACCCCCTGATGATCTCTCCCAGCGGCTTCATATAGATATTAAAAAGCATGGGGGAGAGGACAGAACCCTGAGGCACCCCACAAGTGAGAGCCCAGGGGTCTGAACACTCATCCCCCACCACCACTTTCTGAACACGGCCCAGGAGGAAGGAGCGGAACCACTGTATAACAGTGCCCCCAGCTCCCAACCCCTCTAGCCGGTCCAGAAGGATGTTATGGTCGATGGTGTCAAAGGCCGCTGAGAGATCCAGCAGAACTAGGAAACAGCTCTCACCTTTGTCCCTAGCCCGCCGGAGATCATCGACCAGCGCGAAGAGCTGGATACGTTCTGGTGTCCATAAAATGTATTTTCCCCAGAAAAGGGCAACCAAAATCCTCAAGGGGATAAAGCAGGTGTCCCCAAACTAAGGCCTGGGGGACACGTCTTTGTGACCCCATGGACCAGAGCACGCCAGGCACCCCTATCCTCCACTGCCTCCCGCAGTTTGGCCAAACTCATGCTAGTCGCTTCGAGAACACTGTCCAACCATCTCATCCTCTGTCATCCCCTTCTCCTTGTGCCCTCCATAACAAATTTAAATTACATAAAACTTAAATTACGTAACAAATTTAAATTCAAACACATCATTCACCTCTTCAATTAGGATTCTCTGAATCCCTTGACTTCCCTCCGCCCTTCCATGGTTGCCATTGTCAGTCATCTTTTCTTCTTCTGCTTATCTTATTTTTTCTACAAAATAAAAAATAAAAAAAATTCCTTCCAGTAGCACCTTAGAGACCAACTAAGTTTGTTATTGGTATGAGCTTTTGTGTACACGAAAGCTCATACCAAGAACAAACTTAGTTGGTCTCTAAGATGCTACTGGAAGGATTTTTTTATTTTTTATTTTGTTTTGACTATGGCAGACCAACACGGCTACCTACCTGTAACTTATTTTCTCTACTTTGTTAAAAAAAAATAGTGTGAGGTTTGGAGCTTTCAGGGTTAAATAAGCTCAACAGTACGCCCCTCCCACAGGGAAGATGTGTCACAACATCCGGGGTATCTGCTGTATGTGATGTCTATGTGATTTGTGACGCACTGTTATTGTCAGTCCTACTTTCGCTTTTGAGCGGAGCGGGAGCGGAGATGTCTTCCGTCAGCCCGGGAGTGTCCGTGATTTATATGCCTGTAAATTAAAGCTTGCTTGACTTGAAACAAGCCAGACGTTGTGGGAGTTTAATTGCTGGCACGAAAGGCACACATACCGTTGCGCAAGAAGAAGTTTGAAGTTTGAACAACTCTGCAAAAGCACCGGAGAAGCAGGGAAACGCAGAAGGAAGCGTAGCTGGACACCACTCCAAGTGCTAAACTTGTTTGGAGGCTTTTCCAGTTAAAACCAAAAGCCCAATAAGTAGTCATTCATTTTTGCATAGTTTTTTGTACATTACAAGCATTATTCAAATCTTGCCAAAGATATTAGTTGTTTACAGTGTTCTCTTAAGTACAGACAGAAAGAGGGAGAATCGGGGAGATGCCAAAATGGGGGGAGGGAGGTAAATGGGTTCAATCTGTGATGAGAACCTTTGATTTCCCCTTGAGATTCACCCATGATTTTCTTTCTCACCTCTCCCTCAGATGATGGCCCAGGCAACAGGAACTATAGAGAAGCACCAGAAACACCTGTAGCTGAAGCAGGAAAAGGGATGTTTGACAATCAGAGGGACCCCGCAAACCATGAACAAAACCAGGCAAAGAACGGGAAGAAGAAATCATTGACTATGCAGGGTTCTGATGACCAAGAATCCCCGATGCTCCAAGAAGATCAAAGCAGGAGGGCATGTCCAGTATGTGGAAAAATACTTAGAGATAAATCAGATTTCAGTAGACATTACAGAATCCACATGGGGGGGAAACCACATAAATGCACAGAGTGTGGGAAAAGCTTCCGTTTGCTCAATAGCCTTCGTAAACATCAGAGAACTCACACGGGAGAGAAGCCATATAAATGCAAGGAGTGTGGAAAGTGCTTCAGCGACAGCAGCAGCCTGACTCCGCATGAAAGAACCCACACAGGGGAGAAGCCATTTAAATGCACGGTGTGTGGAAAGAGCTTTAGTGTGAGCAGTCACCTTACCGTACATCAGAGAACCCACACAGGGGAGAAACCATTTAAGTGCAAGGAGTGTGGAAAGAGTTTCAGCGACAGCAGCAGCCTTACTCCACACCAACGCACCCACACAGGGGAGAAGCCGTTTCAGTGTGTGGTGTGTGGAAAGAGCTTTAGCGTGAATAGTCACCTTACTGTACATCAGAGAACCCACACAGGGGAGAAACCATTTAAATGCAAGAAGTGTGGAAAGCGCTTCAGCGACAGCAGCAGCCTTACTCCACATGAAAGAACACACACAGGGGAGAAGCCATTTCAGTGCATGGTGTGCGGAAAGAGCTTTAGTGTGAGTAGTCGTCTTACCACACATCAAAGAATACACACAGGAGAGGCCATTTACTTGCAAGGAGTGTGGAAGGAGCTTCAGGAGCAGCAGTATCCTTAGCGTACATCAAAGAATCCACACACCGGAGAAACAATTGTAAGTGCATGGAATTTGGAAAGAGCTTTAATGAGCAATACATTTGAAAGAAGACAGCAGCAGCAGAGAAATTAAATGTGGAAAGGTTTTTAACATGAGTCGCAACTGGGAGGAAGACGTCCAATATATACAGGAGGAAGAAGAAGAAGAAGAAGAAGAAGAAGAAGAAGAAGAAGAAGAAGAGTTTGGATTTGATATCCCGCTTTATCACTACCCGAAGGAGTCTCAAAGCGGCTAACATTCTCCTTTCCCTTCCTCCCCCACAACAAACACTCTGTGAGGTGAGTGGGGCTGAGAGACTTCAGAGAAGTGTGACTAGCCCAAGGTCACCCAGCAGCTGCATGTGGAGGAGCGGAGACGCGAACCCGGTTCCCCAGATTACAAGTCTACTGCTCTTAACCACTACACCACACTGGCTCTGCATGTGGAAAAAATAATGTGATAACTAAAGGAAACATGCATCATACAATTTCTTGTCAGGATTTGTAGTCTTAACGTGGAAGCTTTGGGCAGAGGAAAGCAAGTGAGATCTTACTTTGTATTGTATTTTAATATTTGTTGGAAGCCACCCAGAGTGGCCGGGGAGACCCAGCCAGATGAGCAGGGTATAAATAAATATTATTATTATTATTATTATTATTATTATTATTATTATTATTATTATTACTGGGGTGTTTTGGCATGAGGGTTTGTAAATGGCAAAGAAGCACAGAGATAAGGTACCAAATAGCAAAGTTGGGTGGCCATCTGTCATGGATGCTTTAGTTGAGATTCCCGCATTGCTGGGGGTTGGATTAGATGACCCTTGGGTTCCCTTTCAAATCTACAATTCTATGAAAGTTTCCTTCAGTACCCTCCAGCTAGGCCTTTGGCCTGATCCAGCTTCAGGTCTTTTATATTCTTAAGCAGTTCCTGATCTAAGCTTACTAAGGAGGTTTTGAAAGTCCCAAGTACACAACATCTACTAGATTCCCTCATCTGCATGACCCTAAGATATTTAATGGGGACTCCATGAAAAGCTAACCTTTCAGCGGTATAGAGATTTTGTTCACAAATAAATAAATAAATCACTTCACTTTGTTTCGCCATGTAATCATTGTATCCCAAGAGTTTTTATCTAGAGCGTGGTTCTAAATTTTTGTTCGTGGGTTTTCCTAATCCAAAAGTGCAATGCATTTGCTGGACTTCTGCCGATTTATTTTAAATACGTACTCCAAGCTGATTTCACTCTCTGGTTGTATATTAGATACGGCCTTCGCTTTCATTGGGTACCAGGAGCAGAGCAAGAGAGGAGTGAGAGTTGTGTTTTAGCAACAATCACAAGAGCTGAACTGGCTTCCCCAGGCAGTTTGGGAAGCTTTGGGAAAAGCAGCAGTGCTAGGGGAAACCTCTGCTGAAGAGCTTGGAGGAGTAACTTTGCCTATCCAAATACAGTTGTACCTTGGTTTCGAACAGCTTAGTTCTTGAAAGTTTTCGCTCCTGAATGCTGAAAACCCGGAAGTGACTGTTCCGGTTTGTGAACTGTTTTTGGAAGCCGAACGCCACGGCTTCCGATTGGCTGCAGGAGCCGATCGGAAGGAGTTGCAGGAGCCAATCGGAAGCTGCGCTTTGGTTACCGAACTTTTTGGAAGTCGACCGGATTTCTGGAATGGATTCCTTTCAACTTTCAAGGTATAACTGTATATAGATCTGGGCCAGAGATCTCAAGGGCCTTATCCACTAGAATTATTCCCTGCTATTGACTTCAGGCAAGCACATTCCGTGTACTCTCTTTTTCAGTACCTGCTTAAAACATACTTGTTTCAGCATACCTATGCAAACACGTAGATACTGAAGTGTTTCAATCATTGGACTGGATGGCCCTTGTGGTCTCTTCCAACTCTGATGATTCTATGATTCTTATTACTCAAGTTGAGTATTTTTAATCCTCCAAACCTTTTGCATTTCAGAAAGGATTTTTTTTATTTTGATACAGGGTGTCACCCGCTCTCACACCAGGATCACTTGCAAATTACCTACCCCAACCCTCCCCCCACTCCTCCAAACCAGAGTGGGTTTTTGGGGTGAGCCCCTCTGCAATCCTCTCTCCCCCGCCCAAAAAAAAAATGGCCTTTGCATCTTGCCTTTCCTGTTATTTTTGTTCTTTAAAAAAACCCTAGGAAGTTATATAATATATAAGCTTCTGCCACTGTCACACCTTTGCACACTGGGATATGCTTTTGTTGGAAGTAGCAACGAAAGTGTATGGACAGAGATGTTGGGGAAAGCAGGGTAGATGCATAAGCTTTGACGAAAGGGTTTTGGACATCCCTCCAAGAGGAAGAATTTGGCATAGGTTTTATGCTGCAAGCTGCCTAGAGTGGCTTGGGAATCCAAGCAGATGGTCAGGGTGTAAATAAAATATTAATATTAATGCAACGCTTTCCTGGTGTCACTGCTGCCTGCCTGTCAGTCACTAGTGCTACAGAAGCCCGACAAGAAAAAGATTTTAAGAGCCCCAGCAGCCCTCTGCAAACCTCAGAGGGTTTCTAGCTGTGAGAGATCCATGTCACAGGGCTGGCATCTGCCGGAATCAGAATCTGCGAGGAGGAGATTGTCACCCTCACAGCTGTTGGGAATGGAGGAATCCTCTAGATTACCTTTCCAAAACTTCTCAGAGCACAGAAGACTGGTTTTAGGGTTTCAGCTTCCTGGTTGGTGTTCCATGCTATTTTACCCGCCTTATTGGGACGTGGGTGGCGCTGTGGGTTAAACCACAGAGCCTAGGGCTTGCTGATCAGAAGGTCGGCGGTTCAAATCCCTGCGACGGGGTGAGCTCCCGTTGCTCAGTCCCTGCTCCTGCCAACCTAGCAGTTCGAAAGCACATCAAAGTGCAAGTAGATAAATAGGTACCACTCCGGCGGGAAGGTAAACAGCGTTTCCGTGCGCTGCTCTGGTTCGCCAGAAGCGGCTTAGTCATGCTGGCCACATGACCCGGAAGCTGTACGCCGGCTCCCTTGGCCAATAAAGCGAGATGAGCCCCGCAACCCCAGAGTCGTCCACGACTGGACCTAATGGTCAGGTGTCCCTTTACCCTTTACCTTTACCCGCCTTTCCACCCCCAAGTACCTGATCACTGGGTGGGTTGTTTGAGTACTTCAAGACTAACCTAAAAATTAGTTTGGAAAGTGGGTAGGGGCAGCAGGATAGCCTTCAGTTTAGGTGGGGCGAGGGCAACACTTGACTTTGCATGTGGGGGATTCGTTGTGATTATGGACGATGTTCAGGATGAGGTTGTTGTTGTTGTTGTTCAGTCGTTCAGTCGTGTCATTGTTGTTGTTGTTGTTCAGTCGTTCAGTCGTGTCCGACTCTTCGTGACCCCATGGACCAGAGCACGCCAGGCACACCTATCCTTCACTGCCTCCCGCAGTTTGGCCAAACTCATGCCAGTCGCTTCGAGAACACTGTCCAACCATCTCATCCTCTGTCGTCCCCTTCTCCTTGTGCCCTCCATCTTTCCCAACATCCCAGTAAATGAATATGGTCTGCTGTCTGTCTGACACCTTAATCCAGTCCAGTCCATTTCAGGGGGAATGAGACATCCCCAGCCCCCCATCTATGCACCGAAAACATCTCATACCACCAAGGAAGGCTATTTGCCATGTGCAAGTCTTTCAGATACAGTAGATGCGCCCCCTTTGACTTGAGCCAGGAGGCTTTTCTGCTGAACTCCACAAAAAAGGCACTTCTTTGTTCTCCTCTGTGCATCTGCCACCTCAGATGTGCTGATGACACAACCTTGATGGCAGAAAGTGAGGAGGAATTAAAGAACCTTTTAATGAGGTGAAAGAGGAGAGCGCAAAATATGGTCTGAAGCTCAACATCAAAAAAACTAAGATCATGGCCACTGGTCCCATCACCTCCTGGCAAATAGAAGGGGAAGAAATGGAGGCAGTGAGAGATTTTACTTTCTTGGGCTCCATGATCACTGCAGATGGTGACAGCAGTCACGAAATTAAAAGACGCCTGCTTCTTGGGAGAAAAGCAATGACAAACCTAGACAGCATCTTAAAAAGCAGAGACATCACCTTGCCGACAAAGGTCCGTATAGTTAAAGCTATGGTTTTCCCAGTAGTAATGTACGGAAGTGAGAGCTGGACCATAAAGAAGGCTGATCGCCGAAGAATTGATGCTTTTGAATTATGGTGCTGGAGGAGACTCTTGAGAGTCCCATGGACTGCAAAAAGATCAAAATTTGTTGTTGTTCAGTCGTTCAGTCGTGTCCGACTCTTCGTGACCCCATGGACCAGAGCACGCCAGGCACGCCTATCCTTCACTGCCTCCCGCAGTTTGGCCAAACTCATGTTAGTCGCTTCGAGAACACTGTCCAACCATCTCATCCTCTGTCGTCCCCTTCTCCTTGTGCCCTCCATCTTTCCCAACATCAGGGTCTTTTCCAGGGAGTCTTCTCTTCTCATGAGGTGGCCAAAGTAATGTATGGAAGTGAGAGCTGGACCATAAAGAAGGCTGATCGCGAAGAATTGATGCTTTTGAATTATGGTGCTGGAGGAGACTCTTGAGAGTCCCATGGACTGCAAAAAGATCAAACTTATCCATCCTTAAAGAAATCAGCCCTGAGTGCTCACTGGAAGGACAGATCCTGAAGTTGAGGCTCCAGTACTTTGGCCACCTCATGAGAAGAGAAGACTCCCTGGAAAAGACCCTGATGTTGGGAAAGATGGAGGGCACAAGGAGAAGGGGACGACAGAGGATGAGATGGTTGGACAGTGTTCTCGAAGCGACTGGCATGAGTTTGGCCAAACTGCGGGAGGCAGTGGAGGATAGGGGTGCCTGGCGTGCTCTGGTCCATGGGGTCACGAAGAGTCGGACACGACTGAACGACTGAACAACAACAACAAGTGCATCTGCCTCCCTTGCATCCCTTAGCCAAGAGATCTCACGATCCCGGATCCCTCCCCAATCTTCAGAGCGCCTTTCTCAATGCCAGGCCGTGGGCATCGCTGAGACACTTCGGGTTCCCATTCGCAGGCGGCCAGCGCGAAGGAAACAGCTGTTGCTCCTCCTCCCTCTCCGCGCTGGTTTGAATGGGAGCCGGAAGTGAAGGCGGCTCGGCGTTCCTTCCCTGTCCCTATGGTCCATTGTGAAGGCGCTCAGGGAGGTGGACCTCCTCGCGAGTTTTCCTCCAGAAGAGGAGCTGGGCCAACACAGAGAGAAGAGTTCAGGGTGCAATGCAAGAAAGGTCCGGGAGAGCATGCCCGATCTTGCCTTCTTTGCATTGCACGACGCTCCTGCAAGGCAGGCCAGCGGGGATGCTCTGGGGAGGCGCTCCTCTGGGGTGCAAAGCGGTTGATGGGGGTGAAGGAGTGCAGCTTTACACGCACCAGAGTTTTTTGGGGGGGCGAGCGGGTGGGAAGAGGACGAATCGGGGAATCTCCTTTTCCTGTCTCCTAGGCATGCTGGGAAATCCGAGGGATTGCTTTAATTAATTCAAAATTTGTTGCATTTATACCCCCATCTGTCCCTCCAGGGAGTCTGCGTATTTCTCCTCCTCCTCCTTTAATTCCCCTGCACAACAACCCTGAGAAGTAGGCTGCGGCTGAGAGAGCCCCGGGTCACCCACTGAGCTTCATCATGGCTGGACAGGGGTTCGAACCCGGGTCTCTCGGGTCCTAGTCTGATACTTTAACCGTGACACACCACATTTGTGGAGTCGTAGAGTTGGAAGGGACCCCCCCAAGGATCATCTAGTCCAACCCTCTGCAATGCAGGAATATATGTGATTGACCCATACGAAGGTCCAACCTGCAACCTTGGCGTTATTCGCTCTGCCTGTGAGTCGACCAGCCTCCCCACAATGCAACTTTTTCTTCCAGGACCTGGTGACCTTTGAGGAGGTGGCTGTGCATTTCACCCAGGAGGAATGGGCTCTGCTGGATCCGGGCCAAAGAGCTCTGCACAGGGAGGTCATGGAGGAGAATTATGAGGCGGTGACTTCTCTGGGTAAGGATGCAACCCTGCCTCCAGACACGTCCACGGTATGGATTTCCCTCTCCCCAAAAAACAAGTTTCTCTCTCCCCCACTGTATATATATATATATAACTGAATCGTAAACTGGAAAGTAAAATAAGACTGAAGCCCGAAGCATTCTTAGGCTATCAAAATCAACAGGGCATTCATCAAAGAAGCATGTTCAGGATGGGAGCATTAATGTGAAATTATTTCTCTTTCGCGAAATATGATGTGGGAGAAAGCACACACACCACCCCCAAATGCGCTTTGTCCTTTGACAGTTAGGGAGCTGGGTATGTTTAGCCTGGAGAAGAGAAGGTTAAGGGGTGATATGATAGCCATGTTCAAATATATAAAAGGATGTCATATAGAGGAGGGAGAAAGGTTGTTTTCTGCTGCTCCAGAGAAGCGGACACGGAGCAATGGATTCAAACTACAAGAAAGAAGATTCCACCTAAACATTAGGAAGAACTTCCTGACAGTAAGAGCTGTTCGGACAGTGGAATTTGCTGCCAAGGAGTGTGGTGGAGTCTCCTGGAGGTCTTTAAGCGGAGGCTTGACAGCCATCTGTCAGGAATGCTTTGATGGTGTTTCCTGCTTGGCAGGGGGTTGGACTGGATGGCCCTTGTGGTCTCTTCCAACTCTAGGATTCTATGATTCTATGATTCTATGAATGTGCTTGCCTGAACTGCCCTGTGTCGGATAAAATAGTATATCAATTATAAAAATAATTTTTAAAAGGTTTAAAAAAAGAACCGCTGGGTGGTTAATTCTAGTGGATCTCGCTTTCAGGCCCTTGAGATCTCTGGCCAGCAGGACTAAACTGTTTCTGGCGCAACGGAACACTGTGATGGAAACCAAAGCGCACGGAAACACCATTTACCTTCCCGCTGCAGTGGTACCTATTTATCTACTTGCACTGGTGTGCTTTTGAACTGCTAGGTTGGCAGGAGCTGGGACAGAACAACGGGAGCTCACCCCGTCGCGGGCATTCGAACTGCCAACCTGCCAGACGGCAAGCCCAAGAAGCTCGGTGGTTTAAACCACAGTGCCACCCACCTTATTAAAAATAACCAAGGCACTTCAGTGTAGTTGGAACATTTCCAGCAACAATACATTGCAGTAGCTTGAATCTTGAATCTCCATGGGGGGAAATATTCCCTTCAGAATTGCAAATTTGAAGTGCAGTTTTGGAGGAGGGAAGGAGGACTGATTCCTAAGCCTATTCTTTTCTATTTTCTTTTCTTTTTGCACTGTGTGCAATGTAATGTTTTGGCCCATATGAAAATTCAAGCAGCTGTCTGTGCTAAGGTCCACAGTGTCATCTCCTAGAGAATCTTGTAATCATAAAATTGGAAGGGAACCCTAGAGTCATCTAGTCCAACCCCCTTCAGTCCAGGAATAGGCATGCAATTGAGAGTTATGCCTAACAAGGGGATGTTCACAAGTGCCAGGCCGATCCTTCTGGGACCACACAAACTTCTCCTGCCTGCCTCTTGCAGGAGAGGTAATATCAGAATCACTCAGGGGTGGCCAACTCTCAAGAGACTGCAATCTACTCACAGAGTTAAAAACTAGCAGTGATCTACCCCCTTTTTGGGGGTTCAGGTCAAAGTTGTTGAGTTTTTTCAGGGAGGAGGTAAAATGTTGAGCTTTTTTTAGGGGAGCCACAGTTGTTCAGCTTCTTTGGGGGGAGCCAATGATCTACCAGTGATCTACCGCAGACGTCCAGTGATCTACTGGTAGATCACGATCTACCTGTTGGACATGCCTGGCTGAGAGGTCCTAGAAAAGGCTGGGTTCGGAATGGCTGAATATTTTGTGATCGGAAGCATCTGTTTTTGTCTCCTCGAAAGAATCAGATGTTAGCTCCTGCTGGGAAGAAGGAGAGGACCCTTTTACCCAGGATCCGAAAGAAGAAGAGACATCAGCAGGTAGGCGTCAGCTTTTGGTCTGGGAATAGAATAAATTCCCATTTCCGGTGTGGTATCATTTCAGACAGATTAACCCAGTGGTTCCCAAACGTTTGGGGGGCTCTCGCTCCCTTGGGTTACATCAAACTCGTCCCCAGTGCCCCCTACCCTATGAAAAGCATTATTCAGAATAGCGGCTTGCAATGCATTGTTTTGAATTTTATTGTGATATTGGGTTCCTTCACATTTATTCAAAATCCAATTAGGAATAGGAATAGGAATAGGAATAATTTATTATTGGCCAAGTACATTTTCCAACATACTTGGAATTTGTTTCGGCTACATTGCAATGTAAACATACAGACACTGTTCCTCTCACAATACAAAGAAGCAAAGAAACCCCACCCATATTTTACCTCCCCTTCAGCTATACAACTACGAATTTAACAATTTAATGGCACAAGGGAAAAAACTATTCTTGTGCCTGGCCGATTTTGTATATGAAGTCCTGTAGCGACGTCCAGATGGAAGTAAATCAAGCAGATGATGACCGGGATGTAAAGGATCTGCTACAATTCTCTCTGCTCTCTTCCTAACTCGGGTAGCATAAATTGTCTCTATTGAAGGCAAGCTAACACCAATTACCCTTTCTGCAATTCTTACAGCTCGTTGGAGCCTTTTCTTGTCTCTCTTGGAGGCTGTACCGTACCAAGCTGTTATAGAATTACAGAGAACAGTTTCAATGATGCCTCTGTAGAATTGGATCAACACTTCCTGGGACAATTTAAATCCTTAAAACTACTGTATTCAGCTTAACTAATTCAACAAGATTGATGGGTACCAGCTTTTTGAAGCCTGATAGGCGTTTACACTTCCACTGTCCGTCCGTCCGCCCCCCGCCTCTTTTCGCCTCCCCAGGTAACCCTACCGCCGCACCACCACCAGGGGGCAGTAATATCGCCCGCTTTGGGAACTGCTGGGTTAACCTCTCAGGCTATGAGTTCTTCCGGTGGGGAGATGGATAAGGTTAAACAAATTGATGGAAGGCAAAGCTCTCACTACTAATCACGATGACTTTGTGGCCCCTCGAGCACCAGCAGCTGAAGGGGGCCATTGCCTTTACCTCCACCTTGTGGGATTCCCATATGGATCCAGTTGGCCTTTGTAGGGATGCTACAAAAGCAGAACAGATGGATTCGTGAAAGAGGAAAGCTCTCGGTGACTGCAAGAGGACAGCGCTTGAGGTTGTTGCCTTATGTCTTTCGGGCTTCCTGGGGAATGCTGAACGAGGCAGGCTTTTGGTGTGATGCAAAGAACTCTCCTCACAAAGAGGAGAAGAAGAAGAAGAAGAGGAGGAGGAGGAGTTTGGATTTGATATCCCGCTTTATCACTACCCGAAGGAGTCTCAAAGCGGCTAACATTCTCCTTTCCCTTCCTCCCCCACAACAAACACTCTGTGAGGTGAGTGGGGCTGAGAGACTTCAGAGAAGTGTGACTAGCCCAAGGTCACCCAGCAGCTGCATGTGGAGGAGCGGAGACGCGAACCCGGTTCACCAGATTACGAGTCCACCGCTCTTAACCACTACACCACACTGGCTATTCTGATGGGAGACCACATGGTCAAATGTACCAAACACCAGCTTTCCTGTAACTTTAGGCTGCGGGTGCCCAAACTGTTCCTCCCACCTGCCAAATTTTATCTCCTCTCCCCCCACACCACTGCCTCTGTTGCTGAGAGGCAAAGAGCCCTGTAAACATTCCCCTTTAACTAGGCATTTGGCTGGTTAACATCCTGTATCCTTTTAAATTTGTTTGTGGGGGTATTGTTTTGTTCTGTTCTTGTTTTTATTTTTATTTTGTATTTTGTGTTTTTTATCACCTTGTATTTTTATGCTGTGAACCGCCCTGAGATCTTCAGATGAAGGGTGGTATACAAAATAAAAATGATAATAATAATAATAATAATAATAATAATAATAATAATGGCAGCCATGTGAATCCTGATGGATCCTTTCATTCAGCTGGAGATCAATGCATTTTCCTCTGGGCTTTTTGGGAGGAGACTCTAGCAGTGGGTGAACATGGAATATATTTTGTCCTCAGAAGCAACTAGCCTGTTTGTTTCTTTGAAAGAAATCCCCAAACCGGACTTGATGTCTTGGCTGAAAGAAGAAGACCCGATTAGGTGGGGCTCAGAGGAAGTGACGAGATGGGCAGGTACCGATTTTAAGAGACATCTTGGGAAAGGTTATGATGTTAACAAAAGCTGTGGGACGATATGAAAAAATGGTCAAAGGCCTGGAAACGATGCCTTATGAGGAACGGCTTAGGGGCTGGGTATGTTTAGCCTGGAGAAGAGAAGGTTAAGGGGTGATATGATAGCCAGTTCAAATATATAAAAGGATGTCATATAGAGGAGGGAGAAAGGTTGTTTTCTGCTGCTCCAGAGAAGCGGACACGGGGCAGGATTCAAACTACAAGAAAGAAGATTCCACCTAAACATTAGGAAGACTTCCTGACATAAGAGCTGTTCGACAGTGAATTTGCTGCCAAGGAGTGTGGTGGGTCTCCTTCTTTGGAGGTCTTTAAGCGGAGGCTTGACAGCCATCTGTCAGGAATGCTTTGATGGTGTTTCCTGCTTGGCAGGGGGTTGGACTGGATGGCCCTTGTGGTCTCTTCCAACTCTATGATTCTATGATATGTGGGCTTGTAAGAGTAAACCCAAATATTGGCAGTGGCAAAGGCTGCATACACCCCATAACTTGATTGAACCTCCCGGCAAAAGTCCCTGTCTGTCTTGTGTTTACTGAGGTCCGGGTGGTGTTGCGATGGGTTTGGTGGGGTGAAGTTGCTCAGCCAATACCGGGACACAAATATCAACAGCCGTCGATACCGGGAATCCCAACAGAATCCCCTGATCACTTTCTCCGGTCAGGGAAAGGTGGAGAAAGAAGAAGGTTTGTCTCAACAGAGATTATTCTTGCTCCGTCTTACAGAGACCCAGAAAGGCCAGACTATCGACTGCAAGGTTGTCGAGGAGGAAGGCACTGCCCACGACGCGCTGCTGGCGAGACCGTCAACCTCCGCCAAACCGCTGCCGTGGCTCGGCTTTGAGTGCGCCTTTTGTTTTGTGTCGCAGAAGGGCAAAAACGTGACGGTGCAGTGCAAGTTCTGCTTGCCAAAAGTGAAAACGGTGAGCGCCGCCACAACCTCCACGTCCAACTTGAAACGGCATCTGCAGGTAGGTGCCTATTGGAGACACCTGAGGCTGAGTCTTAATGTCTGGTTGGCCACTGCCAGGAGAGGGAATAGTGTGTGTGTGTGTGTGTGTGTGTATAAAATTAAATTTCTGTTTTACATTTTATAATATTCACTTAAACAACCTTAAAATATCAATGACTTCCCTTCCTCTCTTTCCATGGTTCATTTTGCACAACATAAATCCCTGCATATTTTATATAAACTAAACCATTCAGTATTCCATTATTACATCCATCAAAACTTATTTACATTGTTGAATTTATCTTAATGCTGCCCACGTTTTCTTTTTTTCTTTTTTTATAAGATTTTTTATTCTTTTCCAATAAAACAAACAATAAAAACACAATACATAATAAACAATGAACAAAATCAACAATAATAACGATAACGATAAGAAAAAACATAAGAAAAAACATATACATACCTTAACATACACTTATCTTTGTACTTTTCTTGTTTCTATCTTCTCTATTTGGGGACTTCCCCCGTTCCCTCCACTGCATTCAAAATTAATATATAATTTGGGTAGGTTTGTATCTTTTTCCACAAATCTTTACCATATCTCTCAATAAACTTTTAAATTAATTGAACAAATATAGTTTCTCACTTAAACTCAATATCTTTAGATACTCTTTAAGCATTTATAGCATTCACATCTAAACTTCTTCTACAATATTTTATCAAACATAAGCAAGCTAAAGCCAATTCTACTAGCTAATTCTGCTCAAATATTCAATTTTACACTTTTAACTAAATAATCCTTAAATTTCTTCCAATCCTGCGACACCTTCTCCTCCCTCTGGTCTCGGATTCTCGCGGTCAGTTCGGCGAGTTCCATAAAGTCCATTAGCTTCATCTGCCATTCTTCCACTGTCGGAATCTCTTCGCCTTTCCAGTTTCTTGCCAATAAAATTCTAGCAGCTGTTGTGGCATACATAAAAAATACTCTATCCTGACTGGGTATCTCTTCGTTGGTCATGCTCAAAAGAAATGCCTCTGGTTTCTTACTAAAGGTAATTTTCATTACCTTCTTAAGTTCATTATAAATCTTATCCCAGAAAGCATTTACCCCTGGACATGACCACCACATATGATAAAAGGTACCTTCGTAGATTTACATTTCCAACACACATTAGTCATTGTAGGATTCATCTTAGCTATCTTAACTGGTGTCAGATACCATCTATAAAGCATTTTCATAATATTTTCTCTTAAACTATTACAAGCTGTAAATTTGATACCTTTCTTCCACAATCTCTCCCAGTCATCCATCATAATGTTATGACCCACATCTTTCGCCCAATCTATCATTGTCGATTTAACCAATTCATCTTTCGTATGCCACTCTAGCAACAAATTATACATCTTGGAAAGGTTTTTAGAGTTCGATTCAATCATTCTGTTTCCAGTTTTGATTTTTCCATTTGAAAACCAATTTTCTTGTCTGCTTTAAATATCTCATAAATCTGATGATATTGCAGCCAGTCGGTGACTTCACTTTTTACTTGATCATAACTTTTCAACTTAATCGACTCACCTTCTCGCTGCAATATATCTGCATATCTTAACCAACTTGCAGACATATTAGGTCTCTTGTAGGCCTTGGCCTCCACAGGTGAAATCCATCTAGGAGTCTTTCTCTCTAACAAGTCTTTATATCTCATCCAAACCTGATACAAGGCTTTTCTAACTATATGGTTCTTAAAAGTCTTGTGGACTTTTACCTTATCATACCAAAGATAAGCATGCCATCCAAACATATTGTCGAAGCCTTCCAAGTCCAACACATCAACATTTTCTAATTTAAACCAATCTTTTAACCAGCAAAAGGCCGCTGCTTCAAAATAAATCTTTAAATCTGGCAGGGCAAAGCCTCCTCTCTCTTTAGAGTCTGTTAAAATCTTAAATTTAATTCTAGGCTTTTTTCCCTGCCATATGAATTTCGATAGGTCCCTTTGCCATATTTTAAAACAATCCATTTTGTCCACGATTGGAATGGCCTGAAATAGAAACAACATCCTTGGTAGCACATTCATTTTAATGGCAGCTATTCTGCCCATCAATGAGAGTTTCAGTCTTGTCCAAATCTCTAAGTCCTTCTTTATCTCTGTCCACAATTTTTCATAATTGTCCTTGTACAGGTTCAGATTTTTTGCTGAAAGATTGATACCTAGATATTTTACATTCTTAACAAAATTGAGGCCAGTACAGTCTTGTAGTTTTTGTATCTGCTCTGAGTTCATGTTTTTAGTCAATACTTTGGTTTTCTGTTTATTTAGTTTGAAGCCGGCTACACGTCCAAACAATTCAATTAATTCCAAAGCTTTGGGGACACTGCTTTCAGGTTCCTGTAGGGATAACATCAAATCATCCGCAAAGGCACGTAGTTTGTATTCCTTCTCCCCCACCCTTATTCCTTTTATCTGTTTCTCCGTTCGTATCATGTTTAACGTTTTCAAATAAACACAATTTTCCTCCATATATTCAACAAACATTTTCCAATCTTCTTTAAATGTATGTTCTTCTTGTTCTCTTATTCTATATGTTAGGTCCGCAAGCTGCACATATTCCATCAGTTTAAGTTGCCATTCTTCTTTAGTCGGGACTTCGCTCATTTTCCATTTTGGGTAATAATAATAATAATAATAATAATAATAATAATAATAATAATATAATATTTATCCCCCGCCCACCTGGCTGGGTTTCCCCATCCACTCTGGGCGGCTTCCAACAAAAAAGTAAAAATACATGAAAACATCAGTCATTAACAAAATGCGAGCCACAGTAGTGGCATCCATAAATAACATTTTCTGACAATTTTTTTTAAAAACAACAACAATGAACGGTCAGATGAGAAGAGGATCCTTTACTAGAAGTTCCCTCTTTATCCTGACCCAGAAAGCTTTTGTATGTTTGGGTTTTTTTTAAAAAAATAATAATTTACTGGTATCCTTTTCAATTTTGATACATTTATATAAATTACAGAATTTAAAACATACAAATATTTTTGACTTCCCTCCCCCACCTTCTGTGGTTCATTTCATTTTCCCTTTACTGATGCCTACTCTAATTAGACCTTATTTTTCCTTTCCTAACTTTCCCTTCCAGTTATACATCTGCTATTCAGTTTGTCAGGGAACTGTCCCCGGCTCAGCGCAGGGTGGTGGAAGGGGTCTCCGGACGCTACAGAGAGCCTCAGTGCCACCTTGACCAGTAGCACCTCCTTCGTCCAGCGGAGGGAGCAGCGAGGTCTCCAGTGTTTAGGGGCAGGCAGCTCAGGAGCTGGAGAGCTTTTCGAGGCTCTGGGGATGTTGGAGAGACCCTGCACTCCTCTCGCTCAGCGGGCGAGGAGGGAGACACGCTATTTCCGTCGCCCCAAGTACGCAGAGGGGTGAAACGAAAAGAGGGGAGGCGGAGATTTCGTATACCGAAACTCTTATGTTGGGGTCAGAACCGGAAGGGGCCACTCCCGGATTCTGCAGACGGTTGATACAGACATGAACTTTTAAGCTCTGCACTGTACATAGTATGCACAATAAAACTACCTAAAGAAACAACTGGAGTTTTGCTTGGTTTCTCATGAGCAACCATCCAAGGACCTGACACAATTGATTCTAGTTCTGCTAACATTTTAAGTTGTTTGCAGTAGTTTTTTTCAAAAAAAATCCCATTCTTTTTTAAAAGTTATTTCTTCCTGATCCCTTATTCCAGTTAAACTAGCCATTTCTACATATTCCCTCAATTTCATCTGCTAGTCTTCCTTTGCTGGTCTCGTGTCTTCCTTCCATCTGTGAGCGTGGTCTCTTTTCTTTTCCAGAAGCAGCACCCAGAGCAGCTCAGAGTCCTCGAGGCTGCGAAACGGAAGAATACAAAGAAGCACGACTTCTCCGAGGCGGAAGACGCGAGCGGCTTGAGACCTCCCAAGATGCCGGCAACCCTGGAGAGGTGGGGGTCCAGCAGGGAGCCTGTCAGCCAGAAACTGCTGGATAAGAAACTGCTGGATTTCATTGTGGAGGAGACGGTGCCCCTCCAGCTGGTGGACAAGCCATCGTTCATCGAGTTTGCTCGCCTTGGCCTCGGCAAGGAGCTGTCCATCATGTCTTCCAAGACTCTGAAAGAGAGGATAGAAAAGAAGGCGTACCACATGCGGGAGGAGGCGGCCATGAAAATGACACGGGTGCAGCACGTGGCTACCACTGCAGACTGCTGGACGCATGGAAGGAAGACGTACCTGGGGGTTACGGCCCACTGGATCAACCCGGAGAGCCTAACTCGGGAGTGTTGCGCCCTGGCCTGCCGACGCCTGAAAGGACACCACGCCTACGATCTCGCCACGACTCTGCACAACATCCACGTGGAGTACAAAATCCACCACAAAGTGGTGTGCACCACCACGGACAACGGCTGTAACCTGGTCAAAGCCTTCAGAGCTTTCTACACAGACAAGGAGGCGGTGGATGTCATGGACCAAGCAGACGAAGGGGACAACGACCACCAGGAAGTGGAGTTTGTGGATGTCTGTAACATTCTGGACACGGGTGAATACAGAGCTGCTGAAGAAGAAATGTGCTTGCCCCCACACCAAAGGTGCGCAAGCTACACGCTGAACTTGGTGGCCACCCAAGACATCGAGAGAGTCCTCAACTCTAAGAATTCTCCTCTGGGCGGTTTCAAGAAACACTTTTGCTCCTTGCTGGGGAAGTGTTCTAAGCTGTGGTCCAAACAAAAGCAATCGGCGATTACCGCAGAGTACATCAAAGACCAGTGCGGCGTCTTGCTCAGGGTCCCCAATAAGACCAGGTGGAGTACCACCTACGATGCTCTGAAGCAGCTAAGGGATCTACTGTCCACTGCACCGCAGAAGATGGATTCCATCCTGGACTTCTGCTCCTTGCAGAGGATCACAGCTCCCGAGGCCCAGGTTGTCCAAGAATATTGCGAGATCCTCGCTCCTGTGGCCCAAGCCCTCGATATCCTTCAAAAGGAAAACGGCATGTTTATGGGTTATCTGCTCCCAACTCTCTATGCTCTGGACCATAAGTTGGAGGTGCTGGAGAAGAAGCCTGCAAATTGCACCTACTGCCGTCCTCTGGTGAAGATTGTGCGGGAAGGGATAAGGAAAAGATTTGAGCCGATTTGGAAGGAGAGGAAGCTGTTGGTGGCTGCATGCTTGCACCCTCGGTTCAAGGTGGACTGGTTGGATCTGTGCAACACTGAGATCGGCAAAAGTACCATGGAAGCTTTGCTGAGAGCCGAGATTCAGAGGGTGGTCACAGAGCAGGTAAAGAGCTCTTTGGAGAGGCAATGTGCCGTTGACTGCGACGACGAGTTTTTCGGCATACAGTCCCGAAGCAAGAAGTCGGCATCGGACTCGGCCGAAGAGGAGGTCTCCAGGTACCTGAAGTTCCCCAACAGTGAGCTGTCTTCACTGCATGCCTTCCCACAGATTTTGAAAAGTTTCCTTGCATACAACACGGGCCTGCCTTCAAGCGCCGCTGCTGAGCGCCTCTTTGGCGCAGGTGGGAACGTAATGACCGTGAAAAGACATTCTCTGGCGGATGACATGTTTGAGCACCTGGTGCTTCTAAAGCAGAACAAAGGCACGGTTTGAGGATCTCGCTCATGCCTACGGAGATGGCACTGGATACCAGTTGAATTTTCATATGCTGCCAAGGGGGCCTCGCCATTGTGCTGGAGGGGGGTATGGTGAAAGATGATTGGTGTTTCATTTGGGGTGGGGTTGCCCCAGGGCTTCCCCCCCCCTGCGCTGGGACTCACTGGAACTCAATTCCAGCCCCTCTCAGGTGGGCGTCATTTCCATTACAGTCATACTTTGGAAGTCAAACATAATTCGTTCTGGAAGTCCATTTGACTTCCAAAATGTTCGAAAACTGTAAAGCACAGTTTCTGATTGGCTGCAAGAAGCTCCTGCAGCCAATTGGAAGCCGCAGAAGTTTGCAAACTGGAACACTCACTTCCTGGTTTGCAGCGTTCGGGAGCCAAAACGTTCAGGAACTAAGCTGTTTGAAAACCAAGGTATGATTGTATAATGCAATTCTAGCCCTGTTCTCAGTTGGAACAGGTAGCGATCCCAGAGTCCAGCACAAAGACCTGCTAGCAATGTTACCAGCTGCCAGCGATGTCAGCGGAAGCGGGTCTCTTTGCCCACAAAGGGTGGGTGGTGCTGTAAAATTTGGGGGCACAGCTTTATGTGAACATTTGACCCAGCACAGAAGAGTTGTTGCAGGATACTGGCTCTCCCAGATCTCCAGTCACCCTTCTGGCAATGTGGAGCGTTAGCTCCACCGAATGGGAGGACACCAGTCGAACTCAACTTTTTAAAAATTCTGTCATCTCCTGCTCCTCTGCAGACTTGTTTCCCCTCTCTCTGTTCTTTGTTGCTCTTGTAGTTATGTCAGTAATTGTTCTCCAATGCTCAACTGCCGTTTTCTACATATAATTATGAATACCAACTTAAAAAAAAAAAAATACAGACGTGCCATTTACAATGAATATTTGAATACTTTTTCTTGGTTTTCTTAGCTTCATAGGTCCCTTGACTGTACAAGTTACGGTACTTTTCAAGCCCGTATGTCTAAGCCTGGCACACTGTTTAGAGACTCTGTGCCTTGTGAGTTTGGTGGGGGCAAATGAACAATCCATATCCCGCTAGATGTATATTTTGAGGTTTTCTTTGTTCTCTGAACTGTGTTTTTTACCCTTTTCTTTTCTACATCTGCCACACACTGGGTCACCATCTTCCATCACGGTCTCCTCCCTAGTCAGTTATCATCAGTTCTGACCCCATGAGCATATGTGTGAAATTACTGCCACTCACTCCTGTTGAAGAGGTCCTGAACAATTTAGTATTGTCAGCAAACTTGGCCACTGCATTCATTGGTCTTCTGATGATGTATTTCATATACAGTGGTACCTTAGTTCTCAAACTTAATCCGTTCCAGAAGTCCGTTCCAAAGCCAAAGCATTCCAAAACCAAGGCGCGCTTTCCCATTGAAAGTAATGAAAAATGGATTAATCCGTTCCAGACTTTTAAAAGCAACCCCTAAAACTGCAATTTAACATTAATTTTACTATCTAACGAGACCATTGATCCATAAAATGAAAGCAATAAACAATGTACTGCAGTCACACAATCAATCAGTAGCTGAAACTAAAATAAAAAATACTTTCAAGTAGCACCTTAGAGACCAACTAAGTTTGTTCTTGGTATGAGCTTTCGTGTGCATGCACACTTCTTCACATACCAATCCATATCCTGTATATTTTTTGTTTTGACTATGGCAGACCAACACAGCTACCCACCTGTAATCAGTAGCTGAACTGGGTTCCACACAGTCACAAAAACAAAACAAAAAAGAGCTACAAAAACGTAAAATAAATAGCAAAAACACAGAGACCTCAGCATAACACTCAAAACGGAAATGTGGCACTCAAAACGGAGCACATTTGGCTTCCGAAAAATGTTCGCAAACCAGAACACTTCTGGGTTTGCAGTTTTTGGGTTCCAAGTTCTTTGAGTGCCAAAGCGTTTGAGAACCAAGCTACCACTGTAAATCTTGGGCCCTGTTTGCTCTTGACAATTTTGTGGGTACATCCTAGGGCATTCCATCAGCTCAGCCCAGCCAAAGGCTAATAAGGAGCCAGCCAGGCACCAGCCAAACATTGCCAATTTCATTTAAACTATACTTGTGACCACTGACAATGTAGATTTCTTTCGATTCCATCTGAGGAACCAGGGAGTGAGGTGGAACCACAGCAAGCGAAACGCTATAGGTAAAGGCAAGGCCAGTGGAAAAGACAGGCAACCTAAGACATAAACATTTGTACCTTTTAGCTGCAAATATTTGGCGTGCTTCATAACATCAGCTTCAGAACACAATCAGGCCAAGCCCGTTCCTCAACAAGAGATGTTCCTCAGTATCTAAGCCATGTTGCCAGTTGGGGGACTGGATGCTGATGCAGCAATGGGGTTGCAGGATCAGATTCCCCTGGTGTGTTCTAGCATATTGCTCTGCTTTCCTTTGAAGCAAATTGGTGAGGCCAAGAGGAAGATCATAGAATCAGAGTTGGAAGAGACCCCAAGGGCCATCCAGTCCAACCCCCTGCCAAGCAGGAAACACCATCAAAGCATTCCTGACAGATGGCTGTCAAGCCTCCGCTTAAAGACCTCCAAAGAAGGAGACTCCACCACACTCCTTGGCAGCAAATTCCACTGCCGAACAGCTCTCACTGTCAGGAAGTTCTTCCTAATGTTTAGGTGGAATCTTCTTTCTTGTAGTTTGAATCCATTGCTCCGTGTCCGCTTCTCTGGAGCAGCAGAAAACAACCTTTCTCCCTCCTCTATATGACATCCTTTTATATATTTGAACATGGCTATCATATCACCCCTTAACCTTCTCTTCTCCAGGCTAAACATACCCAGCTCCCTAAGCCGTTCCTCATAAGGCATCGTTTCCAGGCCTTTGACCATTTTGGTTGCCCTCCTCTGGACACGTTCCAGCTTGTCAGTATCCTTCTTGAACTGTGGTGCCCAGAACTGGACACAGTATTCCAGGTGAGGTCTGACCAGAGCGGAATACAGTGGTACTATTACTTCCCTTGATCTAGATGCTATACTCCTATTGATGCAGCTTAGAATTGCATTGGCGTCTTTAGCTGCTGCATCACACTGTTGACTCATGTCAAGTTTATGGTCTACCAAGACTCCTAGATCCTAACTGTTATGTCTATGCTCTTTCTCCACATTTGAATAGCAATCCTAAATACTGTTATGGGGAACTGTAGGAAGGGAAGGGAAATAATTTCTTGTGCTTGTGTCCTGCTTGCTGGTTTCTCACAGGCATCTGGTTGGCAACTGTGAGAACAGGATGCTGGACTAGACTGGCCATTCTTAGGTTTTTATGAATATTACCCTCCTAATGCTTCTTACAGTGATTCCCTAAGCTGTGATATTCCTTCTCCAGATATTTATCTTGTACCTTCCCTGTACAGTTTTGGGCAAATGCTGAAGATGCACCTTTTTACCCTGGCCTTTTGACACTTGAGATGTGTATTTTCAGCACCAATCTTATTCCTGCAACTGTAATTTAACTTAGTTTTTAATGCTGATTTTTAACTTGTTGTGCCCCTCCCTTGGACCTGCTGGCGCAGGGCAGGTAATAAATTTAGTAGTGTAGTCAGACCCGTCTCTACCCTGTGGCGCAAGTGGCGCATTGCACCAGGGCGCCAAGCTCCGGAGGGCGCCTGGTTGGGAGTCGGGGCTGAGTTCGAGTAGACCGGGACTCCAGGGAAGAGCCGAGCTGAACAGAGCTCGGAAAGAGCCCTGCAGTGCCCGAAGCTGCCACTGGGGGCGCAGGGAGTCCTCCGCCGGTGAGCGGGGCTCTTGCTCAGCCCCAGCATAAAATCCTGTCAGGCGGTTTTCATTCCCACAGCAGCAGGGGTTCACAACAACATCCTGCTGAGGTTCAGGATTCCACCCGGAATCGGACCCCTTTAACGCGTAATATTCCCATAAATTCTTATAACACTTTTGGAAAGAGGGCTAGTGCAAAGTTGGTGTGTCTTTTTTATTATTATTCTCCGCGCTAAGCGTGCATCATTTATTTATTTATTTATTTTTGAAGCCGAGAGCTGGGGTCATTCATCGGTTTGGAGGAGGAGGAAGTGTGGGGGGGGGAGCCTGCTTGGCCGCCCTGTGGCTCGCTCCCCTAGCAAAGAAAGGTTCTGGAAACAGACTTTGATGAAAAGAGAGAAATCGGGGTCTGCATGAGCCATTCCTCCAATACCAAAAGTCAATATTGCAAGCCGTTTCTTCCAGGTTTCTTTTTCTTTGAAGGATGGATTTGTGTTTTTTTTTATGTTGCATTGGGGCTTGACCCCTGGGAAGCAAGCCATTGGCAGTTTTTTTTAAATGGCTAAGTGTACATTTTCCAAGCTACCTCTCAGGATCTCTCAAAATAAGAACAGTTATTGCCACCATCACTTGTTTTTGAAGCTCTGCTTGTTCCTTTGTGGCCCTTTGGAGAAGGCTCAGCCATGTTGAGAATCCCCAAAGTTGGGCTTCCTGCCCCTGGACAGGCCCCCTCTGCTCTTGGACAAACCCCCCCCCAGCGGCAAAAGAGAGTCATGCCTGTGATCACTTCTGCAGAACTGGTGGTCTCCAACTTCAGCAACCCCCAGATGTGAGCTCTCCCAGTCCCAGCCACCTATTTCACTCAGGTGTACCCTCAGACTGCTGACCCCCCCCATGGACCCGAGATCAAAACCATGTGATCCGCTTCCACTGGAAAACTGCCAGTAATACTGTTGTGTCGTGGGTTCTGATAGCAAGAAGTCCAGCAACACTTCTTAGTGAAAACAGCTCTTTATTGTAAGGGATAAGACAAGACTGGGGATAGGGGGTAGGGAAAGCTCTATTTATAGACACATTGGGACTGAGGGAAAAGATACATTTTAGCGGGAACCAATAATATTCAAACTTTCCGGCGGGACCCAATCAGGCTGTGGATTGTGATAGAACACTTCAAATTGACCAATAACAATACTTTACCCTGCTGCCAGAATATCTTATTTAATACACAACACTCCCCCGCACCTAGTTGAGACTATACACGTAATCTTTCAAGTATTGCGGAGGTCTTCGAGTCCTACCGGATCGCCTAACCCCCGGTGTGTCACTCCTTGGACTATCCGTGGTCAGACTTCTCTCTCCAATAACCTCGGGTACCTCAGCTGGAGCTGTGTCACTAGCTGACTCTCTAGGCTGACTAGTTGTTTCCGGGTTAGGTTCATCAGTGGTGATCTCGGTTTCCTGACTCTCGGAGCCCTCCACCCCCTGTGGCCCGGAGTCATCCTGACTAGACTGCTGCGATTCACCGGACGCCGGCAGAGTTGTGCGCGGCTCCTCCCCCCTCGGGCTTACCCTGCTTGGGAACCGGCGCCTTAGCTGGTCAATGTGGCGGCGCATTACTCTGCCATCCTCTAACGTCACAAAATATGACACTGGCCCACTGGGTCGGGTGACCACCCCCGGCACCCATGCGGGTCCCCTTGCATAGTTCCGGACCCAAACCAAATCCTCTGTTGTCAGGTATCGGGTTCTGTCACCCTCGGCAGCCGGTGGTTCTCTTGTATCGCGGCCCGGCACCTTGTCAGGGTGGACATAGTCTAGGATTGTGGCTAACCTCCTTCCCATTAATAATTCAGCTGGGGACTTGCCTGTGGATGCACACGGCGTTGTGTGCTGCAGGAACAACATCCTTGCAATGCGAGCAGACCAATCCCCTTCCAAGAGGCGCGCTATTGCACCCTTGGCTGTGCGCACCATCCGTTCGGCTTGTCCGTTCGAGGATGGATGAAAGGGAGCAGAAGTGACCCCTCTAATGAAATTATCGGCCAGGAATGCCCTGAACTCTTGGGACACAAAAGCCGCCCCGTTGTCTGATACTATGGTCTCGGGTAACCCATGCGTTGCAAACAAAATGCGAAGGGCCCTGATTACAGCAGCTGAGGACATGTTTGGAACAATTGAGACCTCCAGCCATTTCGAGTAGGCGTCTACTACAATTAAGAACACCTTTCCCTGAAACGGCCCTGCAAAATCTACATGGAGCCGGCTCCACGGGTTCTTAGCCCGCTCCCACCAATGCACTGGTGCCCTGGGCATTTCTGGGTGCACCTCCTGGCACGCTCGACAGGTGCGCACCCATTGTTCAATGTCCTTGTCCATGCCAGGCCACCACACATAGCACCTGGCTAAAGATTTCATCCGAACCATGCCCGGATGACCCATGTGTAATGTGTCCAACACCTCATTCTGTAGAGACCTTGGAATAACCACCCTATCGCCCCACAATATGCAACCCTTATGGAGGGACAGCTCATTTTGTCTTGCCATGAAAGGTCTAAATTTCTCTTCCTGAGTCCCACTTGGCCATCCCCTCCCCACCCACACAAGGACACGGGCGAGGACGGGGTCCCTTTTAGTTCTTGCGGCGATGTCGACGGCCGTCACGGGTGGTCCGGGAAGTGTCTCCATCATCATGACGTGCTCGGCCGGGGCTGGGTCGTCGTCGGCTGCTCCAGGTAGTGGTAGACGACTCAGCGCGTCCGCATGGCACAACAGCTTACCCTTCACATGACACAGTTCGTATTGAAATCCATTCAAAAAGATGGACCATCGGAGCATGCGTGGGGACAAGATTTGAGGCGTTTGTTTATGTGGGCTGAACAAACCCAGCAAAGGCTTGTGGTCCGTTTGAATTGTGAAAGGGCGGCCGTACACGTAGTCATGGAACTTCTTGATTCCTGTGACTATAGCCAGTGCCTCCTTATCAATCTGGGCATAGTTCCGCTCTGTGGGGCTCAAGGTTCTGGAATAGAATGAGATTGGACGCTCCGACCCATCCGCCTCCCGGTGACTCAAGACAGCCCCCACGCCATATTGTGAGGCATCACACGCCAGCACCAGTGGTTTAGCAGCATCATAGTGGGCAAGTGTACTTTCCTTTGACAGCACGCCCCGCAGCGTTTCAAAAGCTCTCTGTTGCGGTTGCCCCCAACGCCATGCACACTTCTTTTGGAGTAGCCGATGCAGTGGTTCGGCTATCGATGCCTTGTGTGGCACAAAGGCGTGATAGAAATTGACGAGGCCCAAGAAGGACTGCAGCTCAGCCTTGTTACTAGGTGTCGGTGCTGCGGCGATAGCCTTAACCTTGTCTTCCATGGGGTGGATGCCAGCAGCATCAATTCTGTACCCTAAGAAGTTCACAGCTGCTACCCCAAAACTACATTTCTCTTTCTTTAGTTTCAACCCCGCATCCCGGAATTTGCATAGGACTGTCTGGATGCGTCCCAGTAGTTCTTGAGCATCCTTGCCCGCAATTAACACATCATCAAAATACGGCAGGACACCTGGCAGGCCCCGTAACAGGCGCTCCATAAGACTTTGAAATATGCCAGGTGCCACGCAGACTCCAAACTGCAGCCTATTCACCTTAAAGGCGCCCTTGTGCGTTACAATTGTCTGGATTTCAGCGGACGCTGGAGTCACTGGAAGCTGCTGGTATGCCTGTGCCAAGTCAATCTTTGCAAACACCTTGCCCCCAGCCAGCTTCGCTAATAGTTGGGACACTACTGGAATTGGATACGAGTTGCCCCTGATGGCCTTATTAATCGTACATTTGTAATCCGCACAAATTCGTATTTCCCCATTAGCCTTCAGGGGTGTGACAATGGGTGTTTCCCATTTAGCAGAGTCCACTGGTGAAAGCACCCCTTGCTGTATTAGCTTCTCCAATTCAGCCTCTATTTTAGGCTGTAGCGCAAATGGAACCCGCCTGGGTTTGAGGCGCATTGGCGCAACCCCCGGGTCCAGTTCTAAGTCAATTGGAGGCCCCTTATAACATCCTAACTCTCCATTAAATAGCTCCCCAAATTCCGTGTACAGGGTGTTAAATGTCTCCGAAGCTATCTGGACCGTGTTGAGCCCTGAGATTCCCAACCCTAAGGCCGGGAACCAGTCCGTGCCCAGCAGGCTAGTGCGCTTCCCTTTTGCGATCACAAGCTTTAATACGGCCTCCCTCTCGCGGAACTGTACGTTCACTGCGCACATTCCCAAAATGTCTATGCGGCCAGCGGAATAGGATTGCAGAGTAGCCGGGAAGGGCTCCAATCTCGGAAGCTTACCTCTAGGAAATAACGATCTGGCCGTGTCCTCCGATACGATGGAGAATCCGGATCCGGAGTCCACCTCCATGTTACACGGCTTCCCTTCGATTAGGACCCGCACAGCTGGTTTCCCTTGGGCTGGAAATGGCACAGTTCTGCCCTCGATTTGCGTGAGGTAGTTGCAATCGTCGAGTTGGTGCGTCGCTGTGGATGTCCTCTGACCTCTTGATTTCGCGGACCCCGACGTGCCACTCGACTTGCAGACCCTGGCTATGTGCCCCGTTTTCCCACAAGCATGACACGTAGCTTCTCGGAACCGGCACTTCCTTCTCTCATGTGATCCGCCGCAGCCAGGGCAGACTCCCTGCCGACCTTTATTTGCTGTGCTCTCCTGTCGCACCATCTCTATTCCCCGCACAGGGCTTTGGTTGGGGCTGACATCCTGGTCGTCCACGGTGTGGGTTGACGCTCCAGCTCTCTTTTCGGCTCGCTGGTCCGGGTCTTGCTCCTCTCTCTCAGCGCTTTCTGTCGCAATGGCCTCACGGAGCGCTGTCGACAGATCCATATCTTGTTTTGCCGCAATCCGCCTGCGGCCCTTGCTGCTGCGAAGGCCGCACACAAACCGATCCAGCAGGGCCTCCTCCAAGTTGGCGAATTTGCAGTGTCTCGCCAGCTTCCTCAGTTCGGTGAGGAAAACTGCTACCGTCTCTCCAGGTCGTTGTTGCCTCTTGTGGAATTCGATGCGCCATGTCATCTTCGACGCTGTCGGATTAAGGTGATTGGAGAGGTGTTCCGTAATGCTCGCGAACGACGCCTCCCGCAGTGTCGTGGGGGCCAGAATTGCCCGAGCCAACTCAAAGGTCTCTGCCCCGCAGCAACTCAGGAACAACGCCTTTTTCCTTTCCTCGTCAGTGACCCCTTTTGCTGCCACGCTGAATTCAAAGCGCTCGAGGTAAGCATCCCAGGCCTCAGTTGCTCCGGGATGAAATGGTTCCATGAACCGTGACGCAGCCATCTTAGTGGACTGATCTGTCCTGTCAGTCACAGGGAGTCTTGTCGCCAGAATCAGGTCGCTAGGGTCAGCAGCCCTCAGCCGGCCTAATTCAATCCCACCTTCGTCGCCAGTATGTTGTGTCGTGGGTTCTGATAGCAAGAAGTCCAGCAACACTTCTTAGTGAAAACAGCTCTTTATTGTAAGGGATAAGACAAGACTGGGGATAGGGGGTAGGGAAAGCTCTATTTATAGACACATTGGGACTGAGGGAAAAGATACATTTTAGCGGGAACCAATAATATTCAAACTTTCCGGCGGGACCCAATCAGGCTGTGGATTGTGATAGAACACTTCAAATTGACCAATAACAATACTTTACCCTGCTGCCAGAATATCTTATTTAATACACAACAAATACCGCTTTCCTTTTTCTCTTACTTTTTCTGCCGGTTTCTTTACCAGTGCATTGGCTTCTGACACCACTGTTGTACCTTTATATGGACGCAACAATGTGGGTAGGATTGGGGGGGGCAGGCGGTTGGCACTAGGTTGCACCTGGCTGTGCAGACCCAAGGAACACGGTGTACTTTTGCCAATAGCTCCAAAGCCAAGGCTACCTTAAGAAAACCTTGATTGCTGGGTGGGCTTTGTTGGGTTATGCTGTATGGGGGTGTGCAGATGGAGGTGTCCTTTGGGCTAATGCCCAAAGATACATGAATCTCAATACATTGTGGCTCATGCCATTTCTTAACTTCCCTGTACTTTGCCCTCGTCTGCCTCCGTCATGCCGTGCCGCCACGCCTGGGGGTGGGGGGCGCCGGAGGGATCCTTGCACCACGGCGCCAGATAAGCTTAAGACGGCCCTGAGTGTAGTAGTAACATTGTGTGGTTTTGATTTTTCCTATTGTGGATGGTGATTATGCATTTCGTAAGCTGAAATGCATTTACCGGACTTCTGCTGACATGGTTAAAATCAGGGGCGTTCCTAGCCCCTTGGCTGCCCGGGGCGGGAAGCCAAGGGGCACCCCTGGGGGGCGGGGCATCGCGGCGCGTGCGTGCGTCATGACGTCATGACGCACGCACGCGCGGCGACGGCCCGGCATCCCCGGGGCGGGGCATCGCTGCGTGTGCGTCATGACGCGCGCGCAGCGACACCCCCGCCCCTGGGGTATGCCGGGCGGGGGCTTGGGGGCATCGGCGGGCTACAAAGAGCCCCGAAGCCGCAGCCATAGCGCAAAGGGCTGCCAGGCTGCGGCTTCGGGGCTCTTTCCAGCCCACCGAGGCTCCGGAAAGCGGCGGCCCGGCATCCCCGGGGGCGGGGCATCGCTGCGTGTGCGTCATGACGCACGCGCAGCGACGCCCCCGCCCCTGGGGTATGCCGGGCCGCCACTTCGGGAGCCTCGTCCGTGCAGCGCTGCTGCTCCCGGGGTGACGGAGGGAGCGGCGGCGCATGGGAGTGGTGGGACGCGCCGCCGCTCCCTCCGTCACCCCGGGAGCAGCAGCACCGCACACACCCGCCTAGGGGCGGCACGAGGGGCGGCCCGCCCCCACTGCCCCCACCCTACGACACCCCTGGTTAAAATAAATATTACAAATTGATTTCAGCCTCTGGTCACAACCCTGTGGGGCAAATTTAGGACCTCACTTTCATCTAGTACTGAAAGCAATGTTCTGTACATTTTACTGGGAAATATTAGCATTGAACCTTTCCGAGAAGCACAACATCCTGTCCATGTTCACTGTCAAAATGCTGCCCTGCTTTCCTGTCTCCCTCCTCTGAAAACCCATTTACAGGTTACCTTATAATGATCTGGCTCAGTGACCCTCTTATTAGTGATGAAGAAGCAGGGAACGCTGATCTAATCAGACGGGCACTGGAGAGAGCCAATGGAATAGAGCGCTGAGAGGAGAGAGCCAATCAGGAAGCAGGGCCCCGAAGGCCCGTCCTCCGTGCTCTGAGGAGAAATTTTGGAGGGAAAATCCTGAGGGAAGGGTTTGGTTCTCCCTAAACTGAGCTGGGCCTGGGCTAAAGGAACTGACTTCAACAGACAACACCTGTGTATTTTAGGGTGAAATACCAACACTGTGTATTAGTCCATAATACAAGAACTTGAAAAGAATGTCTTTTAAGATCTTGAAAGAACGTCTCCAGTGATCGTAACACAAGGAGATCGTGTAGAAATAGCCTGCCCCACCCCCACACGGACCAACTGTTTCAATGTCTCTATGCCATGTCTGCTATTTGCACTCTAGGGTCCATGTCCAATTCGACAGGACTCACTCTGGATTAGGCTGACAGAGGGAGTTGAGGGGGGAAGGCAGCTATGGAAAAGGTTAGCCCCTGGAATATGGTGGGTCTGGATGCTTTTGTGGCTGCTCTGGGGAGGGGGGTTCATTTCTCACTTCAGCAGGTATCACTTACTGCCACATGAAAGTATGGGAATCTGTCCCATAAAAATGGACATATAAACAGTGTTTCTGGGGTCCGAAAATGTTTGGCACGGGGCTTCCGGTCCCACCTGCCTTAATGGAGGCAGCCCCCATGACAGCGGGCGATTGTCGGTGAATGAAAAACAAGGAGGGCAAATCATCTTTGCAGATTCCTTCCAGGGAGGGGAGAACAGGCTTCACTCGCAGTTCGTCCTGGTACCTGGCTCTCACTCTGGCATGGAATTTGGCTATTATTGGGGGTATATTGGAAAAGTAATTTAATTTAAAAAAAAAAAAAATCTTCACTTTGATTTTGTTGTTTAAGAACGCAGAACCCAACCAATTCCCCGCACCCCAGGCTATAAATGGCTGTGGAAAATACAATAAAACAGGAATACATGCACAGCTCCATGAGTGAAGGTTCACTGGAAATGCAGCTATTCCCTCTGGAAATGGTGGTCTTATATATATAATACGGTCAAAGACCAGCAAGGTCTTTAATACGGTCAAAGACCAGCAAGGTCTTGTATTTTTATAGTGAATGAGCCATTGATCTCTAAACCTACATTTTAATTCCTGTGTCCAGTGCTTTTTTTGGGGGGGGACGACATGATATTTAACCCATATTTTAGGGCTCCTCAAATATGAGGCATATGTCACTGAAATTATTGATTTGTTATTATGGAAGGAGTGACCTTTCAGGAGAATCTCTTGTATTAACACTTCAAGAAGGCATGTGATATTCTTTTGTTTTGCTTCAAACTTACAAGTGATTGTAGAATTGTAGCGTTGGAAGGGACCCTGAGGGTCATCTAGTCCAGCCCCTTGCAAAGCAGGAATATGCATGTGTCCCGTACGGGGATCGAACCCACAACCTTGCCGTTATGAACACCACGCTCTAAGCAACTGATCTGGGAAGAAATCCAGAAGGGAGGTTGGCATCAGTGAAGGGGTCAGCAGTGAATGGGCTTAGCAAGCGCTGTTGCAAATTGGACCTTTTTCTTACCTTTCTGGACCAAAATAGAAATTCCTTTCTTCAGAGCAGGCTACCAAAAGCTGTGTTTAGGAGGGGTGCTTCGTAACTCGCATTAAATGAAGTGTGACGGGTTTTTGTTTTTATTTGAATGCATGATTTTGGATTTACACTAAAATAAATATAATTAAGAACTCTGGCCGGAAGTTTCAACCAAAACGATGCGTTTACTCATGAGTAAATACAAATATAGTATCCATCCTGTTAAGTATTATAGTCTTAAGTAAAGAAATAGTTTCACATTGAAAAATCCCTTGAAAGTCTTTTAGAAGTTGATGTGAAGGCTTCTACGATGTGTGTCAGATGTATAATGAGACAACTGGAGACCAGGACAGGGCCCCGTTTCGGCGTAGACGCCTTCCTCAGCTCGTTTTTTTTTAAAGAAGTGTATAAAATATATATGGTTTCTATTTCTTTGATTCTTGAGAAGATGTAGCGTCTTAGAGAAAGTTTTCCTGTGTTTTCTATGCGTATTTGTATTTACTCACGAGTAAACGCATCGTTTTGGTTGAAACTTCCGGCCAGAGTTCTTAATTATATTAATTATATTTATTTTACTGTATTTTGTAATAAGAACTCCAACTTTATTTATGATTTTGGATTTATGCAAGCCTGAATTGTTTTGTCACATTCTGGAGCACCTAGTAAACCACTGGCAACACTATCAGCAAAGACTTCAAGATTCAAATGTGAGTGGCAGTTGGAATTACCATTCACCATACAAAGTGATGAGCAGACTGTTTTTGTTTGTATGTACTTGATTGCACAAGTGGAGCTTCCAGCAAAAAGGTTGCAGTATAGTGCTCCTGTTCCTGGTTCCAGACAGCCATGCCCCTTTCCAGTATGCTCCATTCCATTTCCCCTCCCATCTTCCCAATTACCCTAAACCACTAGTGTTCTGTGGGCAGCAAGTGCATTTCCCTGGCCCCACTTAGGACCTACTACTTCTCCTTGGTGTGTTTTACCCGCAGAAAGATCACTTCTTGCCAAGAGTTCCCTTGCTATGCTGCATATTTTAAGGACCCACCTTATTTCTGTTATTTTAAGTTGTTTCAAACTGTTTTTAATATTGTGTAATACTGAACCAGTACAGTAGAACCTTGGTTCTCGAACCTATTTCGTTCCGGAAGTCCATTCGACTCCCAAAACCGTTTGAAAAGCAAGGCACGGCTTCCAATTGGCTGCAGGAGCTTCCTGCAGTCAAGCGGAAGCCGGCATCAGACGTTCAGCTTCCAAAAAACATGTTCAAAAACTGAAACACTTCCGGGTTTTTGGCATTCGGGTTCGTCAACTAAGCCGTTCGAGAACCAAGGTGCCACTGTACCAGTGTGGTTTTAATCGATGTTGCCTGCCCAGGGACCGTAGGGTGAAGGACAGGTTAAATAAACTGCAACAACACAAGAAAAGATTACCTGTGATAGCAAACTTTTAAGGAAAACATTTTGCAACAGTGGCTTCACCATCTCGTTTTCTAGAAGTGGTATGTGCCAGAACCTTGTTGTGGATGAAACATGTGTAAACTGAAATGACCATCTTTGCAGAGTTGAAAGGATTGCTGTTCCACAACCTCTGGCAAACAGGATTTATTGAAATCTGGAGAGTAGCTACTTGCCTTCTCCTACTACCTTTGTTACATGCAACCAGATGCGTCCTGCAGAGTAGCAGTATTGGCTTTAAAATATTTGTCCATCCTATATGGCCAGCTTGGGCGAGTCTCATCATGATAGCAGATTAATCTGCACTTGAGATAATCATTATGGAGTCCATTATGGAGTGTCGCAAGAAAAGGGAAAAGTTGACAATATGGACACTCTGGCACCCTATTTACAAAATTTATCAGTTCCAAAATACAGGTGCGCTTTCACTTCCACAAGATTAAACATACAGCCTTCAGCTGTACTTGAGGGTCGATTGCAAAAAAAATCTGCTGGAAAAAGCTATGTCCATGTGGAGATGGCAGTATTGAGTCAGTGGCTCATGTGCTTCTGGCTTGCACTCTTTATAAAGATTTGAGGAGTGAGGTTATTACCCCTCTATTATTGTCCATGCCATTGCTGCCGTGTGCTTTTAGCAGATCAAGATGATCAGGTGACAGCAAAAACTGCAAGGATTTTAGCAGGAGCAATTAGAATAAGATCTATTATTTGATTATTGATGTAAACCCCCAAAATGTATTTTCTATAGTTAAGCTTTTACCTCTGTCTTCAGTACATTTTATTTTATTGCTATGGCTAGTGGCTGATGCAAATAAAGATTCTTCTTCTGAGATAGAACAATTAGTCTTACCTGCGAAGGCAATTATCTGTGTGCATGGATGTCTGCTGTCATACTTCTCCCATTTTAATTTTTACAGGTCTGCCTACAGGTCCATTGTTAGGCCACACACAGTTCTTGTCATCTGAGTCTGTCATAGCTTTCCCCCCTGACTTTCCCTTCTCTGTGTCGTGTATTCCTTTAATGTCTTGACGTGCAATCGAAAGAAGTCCTCATGGGAGAGTGTGGCAAAAACCTTCATGTCTCAACATGTCTCAAATGCTGCAGAGTGTTCGCAACAGAGGATGGTGGCTAGAGAGAAATTTCGGGACCAGCTAATGGAATGGGGTGGGGGAAGCCATTTGCAAGATTCTGTCATGCAGGAAGCCACCACAGATACAAGACGACCTTTTGTGTTGTGACCCTTCCGTTACCTATTAGACAGGTACCGTCTCTGTTGCCTTCCCGGCATCTACCAAACACTTTCCATTGTAAACAAACCTTTTAAATTGGAGATTTTTTTTTATTCCCAGTCTGCCCCTGTATTGCAACTTTTAAAACTCTTTTCAATATATATTTATTTATTTTATTTACATCTCGCCTTTCTCCCAACACAGGACCCAAGGCGTCTCACAGCAGAAATTGAAACAGATACAACAAAAAGCACACTATATGGATATTTAAAAAGCAATTCAGTAAGTGACCCTATTAAAAACAGCGATGAAAACCATTTAAAAGCATTGCTTTCCCCCCAAAGGTCTGTTTCGTCTTAAAATATGGAATTGGTTAATTGTTTTATATATAACGTTTTTACACTTTTCATGTTTGATAGTTGAAAACTTTTATTTTATAATGGTCTGTTTTATTGTTGTAATTATTGTTTTGTTGTTATTTTCTGTAACCCTGCCTGGGAGCTTATGGTAAAAGGTAGGTAAGAAATCTAACGAATAAACAAATGAAACAAAGCCCCTCCCCCAACCTTGCAGAAGAAACCCCGTTATGTCCAAGAGGAGCTTTTTGCCACGCTCCAGGTATTTACATCATTTGTCCTTTGCAGGCTCTTTGATGTGAAGCTCTTTTCATATTCTAGGCAATTTCAATCCCGACGTGAAATCCAGAGGTGGATTCTTTCATGGGAAGGAAGGTTGCAACTCCAGGATTTTTTCCACACTCCGTGCACTAAAAATGGCTTCTGCCCTGTGTGCCTTCTTTGATGTACTGTAAGGCAGTCATTTACAGTACAACTCACGCTGAAGCTTTCCCCCCACACTAAATACATTTAAAAATGGTTTCACCCCTTTGTGAGTTCTTTGATGTACATTAAGGGAGGTGGTGCAGCTGAAGCTATTCTTGGGGTTGGTTCAGAGGATGCAGCCAACTTCAAGGTGTTGGTACTAACATATAAGACCCTATACAATTCGGGACCAGGTTACTCAAGAGACCGCCTTATCCCTTACAAACCCCGCAGATTGCCGTGGTCTGCAGGAGTTTCTCCTGTTGAGTCCCAACAAATCTCAGAAGCCTGCTCTGCAATAACTCAAGAGATGGGCTTTTAGTGGGGCTGCCCCCGTCCTGTGGAATAGCATTCCTGTTGAGATATGACAGGCGCCCATGGTCTGCACTTTCTGGAAACAGCTGAAGACACTTTTGCTCCAATAGGCTTTTGCCAGCTGGATAAATGGGGTCCTTGCCACGACTGTCCAGTTGGTAAAGGTTTTAGTCTTGTCTTAAATGTATTTGGTTTTGGTTTTGTTTTTTTGGTGGTTTTAACTGTTTGCCATTATCTTATGTGTAAATTGCCTCGAGACGGTGGTTTAGAAAGCGATTAATAAATCAACAGTGGCAGTAGTAATAATAATGTAAGAATAACAAGAATAAGCGTAATTAAATGCTTTCTCCCCTGTGTGGATTCTTAGATGGCCAGTAAGGCCACCACTCTGGCTGAAGCTTTTTCGCTCTCCATGCATTTAAATGGTTTCTCTCCCGTGTGGGTTCTTTGATGTACTGTAAGGCTGCTGCGCACACTGAAGCTCTTCCCACACTCCATGCACTTGAAGGGCTTCTCCCCTGTGTGGGTTCTTCGGTGTTTAGTAAGGTGATGACTCCTCCTGAAGTTCTTCCCGCACTCCAGGCATTTGAACGGTTTCTCCCCTGTGTGAGTTCTTTGATGAGAGGCAAGGTTACCACACTGGCTAAAACACATCCCGCACTCCATACACTTGAACGGCTTCTCCCCTGTGTGAGTTCTCCGATGAGCAGTAAGGTTGCCGCTTTGACTGAAGGTCTTCCCGCATTCCATGCATTTAAAGGGCTTCTTGCCGGTGTGTGTCCTTTCGTGCAAAGCAAGGCTGCTGCTCACTCTAAACCCCTTCCCACATTGCATGCATTTAAAGGATTTCTCCCCACTGTGCGTTCTTTGATGTAAACCCTGAGAAGTGGAGGGCTTCTTCATTCCGTGCTTTGTCAGATTTCTTTCCGGCGTTTTTGGCCCCTCACTTTCCCCACACATCTCTTTTTCCGCTTCGCACTTGATAGTTGCTGCCATCTGTTGTTCCCTGTAAATTTCATTGGCCTGCCCGCCATCTGCTGGGGGTGGGAAGGGGAAGGGAAACACATTTGAAAAGCAAAGGATCTCATCATTGATCAAGTCCAATTAGATGTTTCTTAAGATTTTTTGCATCTCTACAATTTCCCCTCTTTTTCTTCTCTTCCCCTGCTGAAATCAAGGCTGCTTTCCTTATATGCTACAGTCTCAGACAACCACCTCAATTCCTTTCTGATCCACAGATTACTTGGTGTCACTAATCTGCCTGCCCTCGACCCCTTCTGCACTGCAGGAGTGGTATACCGATACTCGGGTTTTTGTGTAGTCCGGCAAGGCCAAATTTCAAACCCTCATAACTCAAAAATGGGATGAGGTAAAATAATAAAATTTCAGATTTAAACTTAGTTTTGATCATTCAACAAGTGTACAAAGTATTAAGAAAACTGGATGACATGGGGTAAAAAAATTGGATCACTTGATATTCATATAAAACATACAATTGTACATAGGTAAAGGGACTCCTGACCGTTAGGTCCAGTCACGGACAACTCTGGGGTTGTGGCGCTCATCGCGCTTTAATGGCTGAGGGAGCTGGCGTACAGCTTCCGGGTCATGTGGCCAGCATGACTAAGTTGCTTTCTGGCGAACCAGAGCAGCGCACGGAAACGCGGTTTACCTTCCCGCTGGAGCAGCACCTATTTATCTACTTGCACTTTGACGTGCTTTCGAACTGCTAGGTTGGCAGGAGCTGGGACTGAGCAACGGGAGCCCACCCTGTCAAACTGCCGACCTTCTGATCGGCAAGCCCCAGGCTCCGTGGTTTAACCCATAGCGCCACCCGCGTCCCTACAATTGTACATAAAATTGTACATAAAACTGGGCAATTAAAAAGAAATAAAGAAGTTAAAAACAAACATCAATTAACCATTTTGCGAAGATGTATTCTTAACCACTTGCCTAGGCCTGGTTTTCAGCAAGCATTTAAAAGCTGAAACAGAAGGCATGTGCTGAATCTCTATTGGCAGAGTATTCCACAATGAAGGCTCAGTTTCTTTTTGTTGTCATGTGACCCTTGCCAATTTGAGGAACGACCAATGACACTTTGATGATGATCTCAGTGATCAAGGTGAGATACAAGGGTTCAAGTGGTCCCTGAGGTAACTGGGACTTCCAAGTTGCTTTTGGCTTTGTAAAATAATACAAGGACCTTGAACCTGGCTCAGCAGCAGATGGGCAGCCACTGCGGATGTTTTAACCATGGTGCCACATGTTCTTGGCCACATGCCTCCATCAACAGTCTGCCTGCCTCATTCTGCACCAGCCGGAGCTTCTAAACCAGTCTCAAAGCAAGCTCCATATAGGGCACATTGTAGTAATCCAGCCTTGAGGCTATCTAAGCACAGACCACAGTGGTCAGGCTACCCCTGTCCAAGTATGGCTGTAGTTGGCAAACCGGACGGATCTGGTGAAAGGCACGCCTAGCCACAAAGGGGACTTGGGCCTGTAGCGACAGAAATGCAATAAGAAGAGGGCTTGAGGGGAAATATGAAGTGCAGCAGGGCTGTGGAAGAGGCCATAGCGGGCACAGCTCACGACTCCGTGGTTCCTATAAATTTCGGCTGCTTTCAAAACACCTGGCTGGATACAAATAAAGGAACGCAGGAAGCTGACTTGCACGGAACTCAGTACTGGCTACCCCGACTGGCAGCTGCTCTGAAGGGTTTCAGACAAACACCCTACTTGAAGATTATAGGGATTAATCCTAGGAACATCTTCATGCAAATCAAGTGCTTTACCACTGAGCTATGGCCTTGCCCCCATAGCAAGGATGGTCCAAGACGAACACTGTGCAGATTTACATTGTTGCTCCAAGCCAGGCATAGGCAAACTCGGCCCTCCAGATGTTTTGGGACTACAACTCCCATCATCCCTAGCTAACAGGACCAGTGGTCAGGGATGATGGGAACTGTAGTCCCAAAACATCTGGAGGGCAGAGTTTGCCTATGCCTGCTCTAAACTATTTGGGGAATTCCTCACCAGTTAACCAACAGCTGGCTTTGCATTTCACTGGCAACCTTTGAACTTAGCCACAGATATGGAATCATGGTTTTGCTCCTAAGATATCTCCTGTTTTCAAAATCCGTACCTGCAGACCTCTCCCCTTCATTAGAGCCCCGTCCAAGTGGATCTCGTCCTTGCAGCCAGGAGATGAAGTGCGGCTTGGAAATTTCTTTAAAATAAACAGACAGGCTTGTTGGTCCATCCCACACTTCTAACAGGTGCTCCCTATACACCCACGGCACTGTGGAAGCCAATCTAGCTAGTTTAATTTCGGGAATATCCCAGAAGATGGAGGAGAAACTTCAGCCTGGAGACTACCCCTTCTCTTTTATCCAAAGAGCCCTGCTGGATTAGACCAAAGGCCTATAGCCCAGCTTCCTCATCACCCCTCTGTAACTTTTGCTCCCTTGATTCCAAAGACAGCGTAGAGCCATCATGGCACCCTGGGAGAAAGGATGGGATTGAAATTTAAAAAATGAACGGTAGCCGCCATTGAGAACTTCGTTCTTAAACCCCTTTTAAAGCCATCAACTAAGAGAACACACAGCCTGATGGGAAAATCTCTCCTAGATTATCATTACTCAGGAATGAAGCAAATGCTTCAATTCCCAGACCAGAAAAAGGGAATTGCACAGCTAAGTATCTACCTGCTGGTGTCTCCCTGTTTTTGGGTTCCTGGATAAATGGATATTCTCCTCCTCCCCAACAGGAAGTGAAGTTTTGTTCTACCAAGGAAACAGACAAGACTAGTTAGTTTGGTTCGCACTCAGCCATTCCAGATCGAGCCTTCTGAAGGTTAAGAAGTTATAATTCTTCACCGCCTGAATTGAAGAGGCCTGTATGGTCCCAGCAGCACCGGTCAGGCACGGACTGTCTCAAGACAGACGGATGCCAACAAAATCACACTAGGATTAAATCACAGAGTATTGTTATGTTATCTCGGACCAATCGGGCATGAATCAACAGCACCACCAGTTTAGAGGGGTCACTCAAATTCTGCGAGCTGAGATGATAACCGAAAAGAGAGCACAGCGATGAATGGGACCAATAGTAAATTCATACCTTCGCCATCAAGGGTTCAAGAGGGGAAATGGTGCCCTTACCTAGAGAGGCCACCGTCTCATAATTCCTCTCCATGACTTCCCTCTGCAGAGCTCTTTGGCTGGGATCCATCATGGCCCATTCCCCCACCGTGAAGCACACAGCCACCTCCCTGAAGGTCGCCAGACCCTGGAGGAAGAGGAGAAAACGTACAACATTTGTCAAAGTGCACAATTCTCCCGATTCAAATGGGGAATTGCTTAATCAGGAGCTTGGAAGGGGCTGCGGCTCATTAGAAACCTGCAGTTCCCCAAACCAAGAGCAGGCATGGAAACTGGGCTCCTGGCAGATGGAGGAATTTTACTGGTTATTGGGGTGGGGTGGGGGTGGAATTGACAAACACCTGGAAAAAGAAGGCACCTTTTATCATATGTGGTGGAAGTGTAAGGTAATAAAATAATTTTGGGAAATGATATATGATGAGTTGAAAAAATGTTTAAAATAACCTTTTCTTTAAAAATAATAATAATGAAGCCTTCCTTTTAGGTGCCAAAATCCCAAGGGAGCAGAAAAGACTATTTATGTATGCGACACAGCTGCCCAGATGTTATTGCCCCAGAGGTGGAAAGAAGGTAAATTCCCTACCAGAGAAGAATGGGCAGATCAAGTTGATGGATTATGCTGAAATGGCTAAAATGACCGGAAGAATCAGAAATCAGGAAGACCAAAATTTTAATAAGGAATGGGGGAAATTTATAATTTATCTTAAAAACCATTGTAAACAGTTAAAATCGTTAGTAGGATTGGAATAACACTTGTAGTTTAATGGTGAATTTTGGACACATGGAGGGGTAAAAGATTTGGATTATTAAAAAATGTGCAGGAGGAAAGGACTAACAATAAGACCCACAAAGGGGAGGAGGGAAGCCCAGGAGATGCTCTGGAATCTTGTTTCTATGTTGAATGTAAAATTTTAATCTGAAAAACCAAATAAATATCTGAAGAAGTGTGCATGCACACGAAAGCTCTGAAAAACCAAATAAATATCTGAAGAAGTGTGCATGCACACGAAAGCTCATACCAGGAACAAACTCAGTTGGTCTCTAAGGTGCTACTGGAAAGAATTTTCGATTTTGTTTCAAATAAATAAATTTATACGTAAAAAAAAAAATTAAAATTACAGGCCAGTAATACTAGTAACATTGCGAGAAATTATTGCTGAAGACAGCTAGCAAGGATTTGTTGTGACTGTAAAATTTTAATCTGAAAAACCAAATAAATAAATAAATCGACAAACAGCCTTCTCACAGCGCACATTTAAAAGTATGGAAGTTACTCCCCCAGGAGACAGAGATGGCTACCAACTTGGACATCTTTAAAAGAGGATTAGATAAATCCATGGAGGTTAAAGTAGATACTAGTCATGATGGCTCTGCTCTGCTCCCATCAAGGGAAGCAGTAATGTTCTGAATAGCATTTGCTGAAAGCTGCAGGAGGGGAAAGAGAATGCTTTTAGGAAGGCGTCCTGCTTTCAGGTTTCCCACAGGCATCTGGCTGGCCACTGTGAGAAGAGGTTGCCGGACTAGAGGGGCCACTGGCCAGATCCACCAGGGATCCTGGAAACTTACAGGTTAGATATTTCAAAACTCTGAAGGTGGGACTCAAAAGAGAAAACATCTTCTTGTGCTTAAGACATGTCTTTTATAGGTTCAAAACTCTTTTAGATCCAGCCTCTATACTGCCAAGCTTTTAGGCTTTGTGATTATTATTATTATTTGAATTTATATACCACCCTATACCAGGGGGGTCTCAGGGCAGTTCAAAGAATAAAATCCATATCTATGAAGTCATGTAAACCAGTGTTTTTCAACCTTTTTTGGGCAAAGGCACACTTGTTTCATGAAAAAAATCACGAGGCACACCACCATTAGAAAATGTTAAAAAAATTAACTCTGTGCCTATATTGACTATATATAAAGTAATTCTCTTGAATTTTTCAATTTTTCCCACGGCACACCAGGCAACATCTCGCGGCACACTAGTGTGCCGCGGAACAGTGGTTGAAAAACACTGATGTAAACCCTCATTTCTCTTGATCTCAGCTAAGTCCATGTCTCCTAGATCCTACTCCTGCTCTGAAACTAGTTCTCTGACACCTGAATTTAATTTTTAACCTATTTTACCTTATTCATCCCAGGAGGGAGATTTGTTCTGAACTAGACCCACCACAGCTCCTCTTCGACTCCAACCTCTTCACCACCTGTTTGAAACATAGCTGTCAACCCTCCCTGCTGTTCCCCACTGCTATAGCTGTCAACCCTCCTTGCTGTTTCCCAATGCTATAATAAGGGAATTTCCCGCAAAAAAGGGGAAAGGTTGACAGCTATGGTTTGAAAGCCACCTTTTTATTTTAAGTGCCAACCATCTGGTTCCGTCCCGGTTCAAGTGGATAGTGCGTCTTTTATGAAAACTGCTTAGAGGCTTTTGCACAGCAATTCCATTTAATAAAATAAAATGGAATTGTTTTACTGACCCCCTCCCTCCACCAGCACCTTTTCCTTCACAACGTCCATAAATGGGCTCAGATCACCGACAGATCTATTGCCAAGCAGGGACACATACATTTAAGAGGCCCTCTTCCTAAACATTAGGAAGAACTTCCTGACCGTAAGAGCTGTTGGACAGTGGAATTTGCTGCCAAGGAGTGGTGGAGTCTCCTTCTTTGGAGGTCTTTAAGCAGAGGCTTGACAGCCATCTGTCAGGAATGCTTTGATGGTGTTTCCTGCTTGGCAGGGGGTTGGACTGGATGGCCCTTGGGGTCTCTTCCAACTCTAGGATTCTATGATTCAAACATGGATATGCCCAAAGGAGAGGCTGGCAGTGCCAGCAGAGAAAGACCCTCAGCACCCCTCTGCTGGGCCAATCCTGCGAGAATAAGCCGAGGTCCACCCTGTGGCTTTGATCCCCCACCCCAAACAAATACCATACTTGACACCTAGAAAAAAAAGCCCCTTCCCTCCACCAAATCCAGCTGAGGAGGAGGCATTTCATAGATCACAGAATCACACGGCCGCAAAGGAAACCAAGGGTCATCTGATGTTGGAGGAGGGTACGGTAGGACATCCCTGTTCTCATCGGAAAAATGTTGGAGCAGTTCTTGCTGTCAGAAAGTCCTTCCCAATGTTCCAGTTACAGGTTGGTCTGCCATAGTCAAAACAAAATAAAATTTAAAAAAATTCCTTCCAGTAGCACCTTAGAGACCAACTAAGTTTGTTCTTGGTATGAGCTTTCGTGTGCATGCACACGAAAGCTCATACCAAGAACAAACTTAGTTGGTCACTAAGGTGCTACTGGAAGGAATTTTTTTATCTTCCCAATGTTATTTATCCACTTCCTCCAGCCTCCGCTGGGAAGAGCTAGTTTCAAATCCCCTCCGCCCAAGGCAGAGGGAAACGGACCAGGCAATTTTTCAGCTCTGGGGGGAGGGGGGGAGGAACCCGGAAGGCACCTCCCCCCCCACCCTCCCCTCTTCTCTTTGGGGTGCAAACAAACCCAGCGCTGCCCTTCCCCGCAACCTGCCCACCTCCTGAAAGGCTGTTTCCCTAGGAAAACAGGAAGCTGCTTTATGGATCGTGGGTCCCTTTTTGCCCAGTGCTGTCAGCGGCAGCCCCGGGTTTCAGGAAGGGAGTCTCCCCCACCCCCAGGGATGGAAGTAGGGGCTTCCTGGAAGCAAAAGTCTTGGCTCCCCAGCCTCCCCTCTTCCTTACCCTTTGAGGAATCTGGCGCCGCCGACTTCCTTCCCCAGCTGCCTACCCTATCCTAACCTCCCCCGCCTTATTTTAGCAACCTCCTTCCTCTCCTTAGGAGCCCATAGGCGTCTTGCCTCGGCAGCTCGCAAAACCAGCACAGCAACACGCACGCACTATGCACAACCCCACCCACCGCAAAGCTGCTTCCTCTGCACCAAGAGCTTCCCCGCCCCCCCCCAAAAATCAAAAATAAAATAAAATAGCCCCAGCTGCACGTCCCCTTGTTTTAACCTGCAAGGGGGGAAGCTTGCAAAAGCGCTTTTTTTTTTTTTTTTGCAACCCTGCCAGATGCGCTTTTGCAACGGGATCAACGCCGCGGATCCTGGCCTGCGGATTCCCGGTGAGGAGGAAGCGGGCAGGGCGGATCTCTTCCTCTCCTCGACGGCCCCCGCACCCAAAAGCAAACCCCCACCCGCAGCAAGATCACCCCCCTAAGATTTTGCACCTCTTTGTCCTCCCGGCTCTCCAGGACTATTTCTCTTCCCGGAATATGCAAGGGAAATGGGGGTGCCTTCTTCTTCCCCCCCTTCGAGGCTGCCTCTCCTCCTCCTCCTTTTTTATATAAAAAAAATAATTTAAAAAAATTCCCAACTTCCTGCCTCTCTAGGAAGCAAAGCGCGAGTCGTTTTTACCATTGGGAGGACTGAGTGGCAGAAGGCGCCTCCCCCACTCCTCTCTCTCCACCCGCCCCAGCCAGTTCTTGCAAGGGAAGAGGGTGCCCAGAAGTTTCTTTCTCCGCACCCCATTGTTAAACGCATAGAATCACAGAATTGGAAGGGTTCCCTGAGGATCATCTGGTCCAACCCCCTGCAATGCAAAAAGATGCAGCTTTCTCATATGGAGATCGAACCCGGGACCCTGGTGTTGTCAGCACGAAGCTCTAACCAACCTGAGCTATCCAGCAGGCACCCTTATCTGTGCTGCTGCTGTTGTTTTGTTTTGTTTTGTTTTGTTTTTTTAAAGTAATTCGATTTTGCAAACTGCAGTAGAGGACATAAAAAACAAGCCTTCCCATATCTCTCGTGTGTCCTTGTTAAAAGTACAGGTGAAACTCGAAAAATTAGAATATCATGGAAAAGTCCATTTATGTAAGCAATTGTTTTCATTAGCTACTGGAGTTTAATATATGAGATAGACTCATGACATGCAAAGCGAGATATGTCAAGCCTTTGTTTGTTATAATTGTGATGATTATGGCGTACAGCTGATGAAAACCCCAAAGTTGAAATTGTTAATTTGGGGTTCTCATCAGCTGTACGCCATAATCATCACAATTATAACAAATAAAGGCTTGACATATCTCACTTTGCATGTCATGAGTCTATCTCATATATTAGTTTCACCTTTTAAGTTGAATTACTGAAAGAAACAAACCTTTTCACAATATTCTAATTTTTTGAGTTTCACCTGTATGGTTGGAAAGAAGGGATCTGTAGCTCAGCAGTGTCGGGTACCTTGCATGATGAAAGTCTCAGGCTGAATGCTCGACTGCATCCCCAATAAGGGCTGGGAAAGACCCCGCTGCCTAAAAGACCCCCCCCCCCGCCTGAAGTCCTGCTGAGCTGCTGCCAGTCAGGCCTCATCCAGACTTGTCCTTGTCCTGTGCCAAGGGGGTTCTCAGTTTGTCCCACGATTGCTAGGCATGGGTCCGGGTAGCTTTGCCCTTCCGCTTTCCCCAGGAAAACCTGCTCTTTAGTGGTAAATCGGAACAAATATCAATCATGATTGACATCGGCTCCTGATTCAGCGGTAAAGATTAGGTTTCCCCAGGGGAAAGGCAAGTCTGGAGGTGAGTTCTTAGTGTAACCAGGGTTTCCCCAACTTGGCCCTCCAGCTGTTTTCGGGCTACAATTCCCACCATCCCTGACCACTGGTCCTGCTAGCTAGGGATGATGGGAGTTGTAGTCCAAAAAGCAGCAGAAGTGTAAAAATACTGAGCTAGATGGACCAAAGTTATAAGGCAGCTCCCTATGTTTGTTGAAGTCAGATAAACAATAAATAAAGCAATTATATAATATTTGTTGTTGTTCAGTCGTTCAGTCGTGTCCGACTCTTCGTGACCCCATGGACCAGAGCACGCCAGGCACGCCTATCCTTCACTGCCTCTCGCAGTTTGGCCAAACTCATGTTAGTAGCTTCGAGAACACTGTCCAACCATCTCATCCTCTGTCGTCCCCTTCTCCTTGTGCCCTCCATCTTTCCCAACATCAGGGTCTTTTCTAGGGAGTCTTCTCTTCTCATGAGGTGGCCAAAGTACTGGAGCCTCAACTTCAGGATCTGTCCTTCTAGTGAGCACTCAGGGCTGATTTCCTTTGAGAATGGATAGGTTTGATCTTCTTGCAGTCCATGGGACTCTCAAGAGTCTCCTCCAGCACCATAATTCAAATCCATATAATATGGATCCTCCCAAAACCCAGCATGGGTAGTTGGGAGGCTGCGAACTGAGCAGATGTAATGTGGCTCCTCACTTTCCACATACTGTGCATTATTTTATTTTCTGCATGACAAGCATCATTTCTGCATGACAAGCATCATTTCCGGCGCACTTCTGGCGCGGCACTGGAAATAGCTTGTGCGCGTGCGCATGGGCCTCCGCAAACCTGGAAGTGCGCCGGAAATGACGCTTGCGCATGCGCAAAAGCTATTTCCGCACCGCGCCGCATCAGAAGTACACTGGAAATGACACTTGCGCATGCGTGCAAGCTATTTCCGGTGCTGCGCCAACCCAGAGATGGGCAGCCGCGCCAGTAAGAGCGGCCGGCGGGAGTCGTCGGGGGCCGAATAACTGGCTTGCGTGGGCTGTAACCAGCCCACGGACCTTAGTTTGGGAACCCCTGAACTAAGGGGTCTACTTTTGGGAACGATGCAGTTAGTTATTTACATTTAAATTTGCGTAACACCCCTTCATCCGCAGATCTCGGGGCAGTTCTCAGCGTGAAAATACACAGCATAAACCACAAAATACAAGAACAAACCAATAATCCCACCCCACCCCACCATTTTAGAAACGCAATAAAGATCAAATCCCAAACGCTAGAGACGTGTGGAAGTGGGAACATCGTTCTGAGCTACTCTTTGGGACCTCTGGGAAGCTGGGGTGTGTGTGCAAATTTGGCCGTACCTGACCAGTTGGGCATTTCCAGCTTTTCCTGTTCTGGGGGTGCCCTGTGCAAACCCCTTTCCCTGGGGAAACAGGGGCTCTGGCAGGAGGATCCTAAGAAGAGCCTCCTTGATCATGGCCCATCTTGTCTAGCATCCTGTTCTCACAGCTGTCAACCAGATGCCCCAATGGGAATCCCATGGCATGCTATGTCTCCTCCTGCGGTTTCCAGCAACTGGAATCGGGAAGCATGAGTATCATCAAGGTTGGCAGCCATTGACAGGCCTGTCCTCCATGCAGGGGCGTCGCTAGGGGGGTGCGGTGGGGGCGGTACGCCCCCGGGCGACAGGGGCGAGAAGCGGCGGGTGGGGGCGGCAAGAGGCAGCCCCTCCCACCATTCCCACGCGCTGCCGCTCCCTCCGTCACCCTGGGAGCGGCAGCGCATCGGATCGCCGCTTCTACAGCCTCCTTTTGAGCCGGAGAGCTTAAAAGCGAGCTCTTCGGCTTAAAAGAAGGCTGCAGAAGCGGCGCCGGCACCCCCGGAACCGCCCTGGGGGCGGAGCGTCATGACGTCACAATGTGATGTCACGACGTCCCGCCCCCGGGGCGTTTCCTTTGCCGCCCCAGGTACCGCGGAGCCTTACTCCGCCACTGCCTCCATGCATCTCTCCAATCCTCTTTGAAAGCTCACCAGGACTGGTAGCCTGGCTGTTTTCACCTCCTGAGGAAGCGAGTTCCATAGTTTAAACCACGCACTGCGTGAAAAACAGTCCTTTATTTATTTTTTAATCTGTGTTCAATCTCCCAACATCCAGCTTCGTTGGAGGTCCGCGAATCATGGAACAGGAAGGGACCATACGGGTCCTCTAGTCCAACCCCCCGCAACCGCAGGAATCTTTTGCCCGACATGAGGCTCGAACCCACGACCCTGAGATTAAAAGTCTCCTCATATATTTCCCCCCCAAAAAACCTCAATCTTTCCGCATTGCCACCACATATGGATCATATCTCCATTGTTCATTCCGCATCTCCAACTACACTTTTATACATTTTAGACAATCTTCTAGAAGGTGTGAGATACCAACGGTGGGCTATTTCTAAAATGTTTTCTCTTATGTTGTAGTTTGCCGTGAATTTCAAATTCACCTTGCATAACTTTTCCCAGTCTTTAAACATAATTGAATGTCCCACGTCCTGTGCCCACTGTATCATTGAGACTTTAACTGTCTCATCAATTACTTTGTAATCCTGACAAAATAAAATAAAAAATTCCTTCCAGTAGCACCTTAGAGACCAACTAAGTTTGTTCTTGGTATGAGCTTTCGTGTGCATGCACACTTCTTCAGATACACTGAAACGGAAGTCACCAGACCCTTAAATATAGTGAGGGAGTGGGGAGGGGTATTACTCAGAAGGGTGGTGGGAATGGGTGATCAGCTGATAGGTGTGGAAAACCTGTTAACGACTGCAATTTTTACAGGGTCTTACAGGGAAAGGCAAGGGGTGAGATGGCTAAAGATAGCTTTAGTTACAGGTGGGTAGCCGTGTTGGTCTGCCATAGTCGAAACAAAATAGAAAATTCTTTCCAGTAGCACCTTAGAGACCAACTGAGTTTGTTCTTGGTATGAGCTTTCGTGTGGTATCTGAAGAAGTGTGCATGCACACGAAAGCTCATACCAAGAACAAACTCAGTTGGTCTCTAAGGTGCTACTGGAAAGAATTTTCTATTTTGTTTAAAGATAGCTTTGTCATGTATAATGAGATAAGAATCCAATGTCTTTGTTCAGACCAGGTTTCTCCATGGTTTTAAGTTTGGTGATTAGTTGCAATTCAGCCACTTCTCTTTCCAAGTCTATTTCTGAAATGCCTTTGTATTAAGACAGCTACTTTGAGATAGACAGCTACTTGTATAGAATGTCCTCCCCTTCATGGATCACTGCCTTGTCGTGGCGAAGGGGCTTGAATTACTCAGGGAAGCTATGGACAGGTCAAGATGGACAGGTCATAGTGGAGAGTTTGGACCTGGAGAAGGAACTGGCAAGCCGCTCCAGTATAATGTATGGAAGTGAGAGCTGGACCATAAAGAAGGCTGATCGCCGAAGAATTGATGCTTTTGAATTATGGTGCTGGAGGAGACTCTTGAGAGTCCCATGGACTGCAAGAAGATCAAACCTATCCATTCTCAAAGAAATCAGCCCTGAGTGCTCACTAGAAGGACAGATCCTGAAGTTGAGGCTCCAGTACTTTGGCCACCTCATGAGAAGAGAAGACTCCCTGGAAAAGACCCTGATGTTGGGAAAGATGGAGGGCACAAGGAGAAGGGGACGACAGAGGATGAGATGGTTGGACAGTGTTCTCGAAGCTACTAACATGAGTTTGGCCAAACTGTGAGAGGCAGTGAAGGATAGGCGTGCCTGGCGTGCTCTGGTCCATGGGGTCACGAAGAGTCGGACACGACTGAACGACTGAACAACAACAACAAATAGAATGTCCTGGGAGATTGAAGTGTTCTCCTACTGGTTTCTCTGTCTTGTGATTCCTGATATCAGATTTTCCACACCTATCAGCTGATCACCCATTCCCACCACCCTTCTGAGTAATACCCCTCCCCACTCCCTCACTATATATAAGGGTCTGGTGACTTCTGTTTCAGTGTATCTGAAGAAGTGTGCATGCACACGAAAGCTCATACCAAGAACAAACTTAGTTGGTCTCTAAGGTGCTACTGGAAGGAATTTTTTATTTTATTTTGTTTTGACTATGGCAGACCAACACGGCTACCTACCTGTAACTTGAACCTTAATCTGAGATTAAGTCTCCTCTTGACACGCGGAGCTCTCTGGTGTTATGAAGAATAGAATCATAGAATCATAGAGTTGGAAGAGACCACAAGGGCCATCCAGTCCAACCCCCTGCCAAGCAGGAAACACCATCAAAGCATTCCTGACAGATGGCTGTCAAGCCTCTGCTTAAAGACCTCCAAAGAAGGAGACTCCACCACTCCTTGGTAGCAAATTCCACTTTGGCGGCAGGGAAACTGCGCTGCGCCTTGCACCCATTTTCCCCGTGCCACGACGCGTGATTCTGCAAGTTTCCACCTGGTCACCTCTTAACTCACCTTTCCTCTGAACTTAAAAAGTCCCAAGCGCTGCAAACCTTTCTTCGCAGGGGAGTTCCTTGCGCGTCTGCAAAAGCCTGACCTCCGCGCAGCGGTTGGGGGCGAGGGAGAGAGGGGGTCCCCTCCTTGCAGAAGGGAAGGGAATAAAGAGGGTGGGAATCCGGGAGACCCCACAAATTCCGCACCCCTCCTCCAAGCAGAGGACCAAGCGGAGGGAAAGCTTGCAAAAGGAGGAGGAGGAGGAGGAGGAGGAGGAGGAGGAGGAGGAGGAGGAGGAAACCTTCAGGCTTGCAGAGAGCGGAGGCACACCTCCTGCCACTCAGTCCTCCGGGGTGAGGGGTGGGGTGGGGGCAAAGGAACCGAGCCCTGGTTCCTAGAGAGGCAGGAAGCTGTCATCAAAGTAAGGGAGGGTGGCATTCCCTCCATATCCCCCGGAAGAGATAGGCAATAGGCAAGGAGAGGAGGAGGCTGGACCGGGCAGAGGTCAAAGAGGTGACTACAGGGTGGGGTGGGTATGCAAAGGATAGGGGGAAAGATTTTCGGGGGGGGGAAACAGGATCGAGAGGGGAAAGTCCCCCGCCTCCTGGTCCAAAATAGGATGCTGGATCCACATCTATATTGGTCCTGTTCCAACCTCTTTTCCTTAATGGCTCCTCCTCCTCCTGCTGCTGCTCAGGCCGCACAGAAAAAGCAATTTGGCTCCAGGAAATTCATTCCGGTTGTGCAGATAAAATATAACTGATAGAATTCTACAAGATGGGGTGTTTGTGTGTGAAAACAGTAATAATAATAATAATAATAATAATAATAATAATAATAATAATAATATAAATAAAACTGACAACTGGACATGTCCAGAAGAGGGCAACCAAAATGGTCAAAGGCCTGGAAACGATGCCTTATGAGGAACGGCTTAGGGAGCTGGGTATGTTTAGCCTGGAGAAGAGAAGGTTAAGGGGTGATATGATAGCCATGTTCAAATATATAAAAGGATGTCATATAGAGGAGGGAGAAAGGTTGTTTTCTGCTGCTCCAGAGAAGCGGACACGGAGCAATGGATTCAAACTACAAGAAAGAAGATTCCACCTAAACATTAGGAAGAACTTCCTGACAGTGAGAGCTGTTCGGACAGTGGAATTTGCTGCCAAGGAGTGTGGTGGAGTCTCCTTCTTTGGAGGTCTTTAAAGAGGCTTGACAGCCATCTGTCAAAATGCTTTGATGGTGTTTCCTGCTTGGCAGCGGGTTGGACTGGATGGCCCTTGTGGTCTCTTCCAACTCTATGATTCTATGATTATTTGTACCCCGCCCATCTGGCTGGGCTTCCCCAGCCACTCTGGGCGGCTCCCAAACGAATGTTAAAACAATACAGCGTTAGATATTAAAAACGTCCCTAAACAGGGCTGCCTTCAGATGTCTCTTAAAAATAGGACAGCTGCTTATTTCTTTGACATCTGATGGAAGTGTGTTCCACAATACAGATTCAATGATTCCAAGTGTGGTGTAGTGGTTAAGAGCAGTAGACTCGTAATCTGGGGAACCTGGGTTCGCGTCTCCGCTCCTCCACATGCAGCTGCTGGGTGACCTTGGGCTAGTCACACTTCTCTGAAGTCTCTCAGCCCCACTCACCTCACAGAGTGTTTGTTGTGGGGGAGGAAGGGAAAGGAGAATGTTAGCCGCTTTGAGACTCCTTCGGGTAGTGATAAAGCGGGATATCAAATCCAAACTCTTTCTTCTCTTCTTCCCAGATGGTGGAGATGTCAGGCGCCATCCTGGCACCAAAGCATCTTCACTTTGTGCCATCCTTGGTGCCAGGATGGTACCTGACATCTGCACTTGGTCGCAAGTGGTTGAAAGCCAGGTGCAAAGTGGGCCTGGAAGGGGCGGCCTCTCCTCCCCTGCCTCTTGTACAGTACACTGTTTTCCAGATCCCCCAGAGCGGATTTGGGAAGAGCACGAGGAGAAGACGAGAGAAGCCCCCTTGCGCTTCTGCTGGATTCCACTAGCGCAATTGGGCAATAGATTGCCTCCCAGATTTTTTAAAACTTATGTCCTAGACTTGACGAAAAGGGTTCACTTAACCAAGCCTGAAATTGTTGACAAGCTGCAGGAGAAGGAAAAGCTTTGTGGAAGCAGGAAGTGGAGATGAGATGGAAGGGGAATTGAGATGGTTGGACTGAGTGCTGGGTTGGCGAAGAAGGAAGGACCTTCACAAGAATGCAGGGCAGTCTAGAACTGCTGTTTGATCGCGGGCCGTCCCTGGTCGATCTTAGGACCCTTAGCGATCTCTAAGCAAAAATTAAAATAAAATAAAGCTCAAGAACCCTGGCTCCCTAAAAAAAGCCCAACAACTCTGGTCAATCGAGTTGGACATGACTAGTCTAGAAAAAAAACAGGGGAGGGGGTATGAAAGAGATTTAGGTCGTAGATGTTAAGGGAGGCCAAGCACCCTGAAGTCACAATGCCATCTATTTATTTAAAGCAGTGACCCCAAAATTGAGGCAGGTTGCCTCCCAGTAAAAAGGAATGGTTTTGTAAGACTATAGAATATATTGAATTGGCAGTTCTTTCTGAAAAAATAAAGGACAACCCTAGAGGTAAAGTTGTAGAAGAATGGGATAGCTTTTTAGGTTATTTAAAGAAGAGGTGTGACATGGAACAGGTTACTCGCCTTGTAATACCTCTTGTAGAAAAAGCATGAAAAGTATGGGAAAACCTATCTTTAAGCTTAAGGGTATTATCTGAGTGGATATTTAATATTGGTCTCAGTGTAAAAAATGGGGTATTTGGGATATTTTATACTTCAATGTGGATACGGTGGAGAGCAGGTGTAGGGAAGTCAATAATTGTATAAAAGACTGTATGAAACAATGTACAAAATTTTGTACACAAATTATTGTTTTGTTTGCTTTGCTTTGTGTTTTGTCCTGTTGGTGTTGTCGTTGTGAGTTTGTTTGTAAAATATAAAATGTATAGATATTTTTTTAAAAAAGAAGAAGAAGAAGATTGAGGCAGGTTTTGATATTTAAACTCCTGGAACCCCAAACTGAACGAATTCTTCCCATGCCCTTTCTGTCCTTTGCAGGCAGTGCAGTGACCCCGCTTGAGAGCTAACAGCTGGTTTCAAGTGCATTGTGAGAACCCCAGAAGTGGCTGAGTTTACATTTCCTTGTTCCGAAGTCGGCACAATGGCCTCAGAGGCAATACCTGGGTCTCCTGTTCTCTTGGGTGGAGTAGAAACAGCTGCCTGGCATCTGCCTCAAGTAAGGGGCGGAGAATCGGTCTGCATACTTCCCTCTCTGTTGAGTGATTATCTGTTTTGCATTTGGCCCTGCAAGTTGTCGAGATCACCTAATAAATGATACCACACATATGACTACCCTGCTATTCCATTTTCAAACTGGGAGAATCACACATTTTGGAGAAATTTTATTTTCTTCTTCTTCCAGGATCTGTTGACCGTCCAGGCTCTCTTGACCTTAAAGGGAGTGGCTGTGGATTTCACGGAGGAGGAGTGGGCCCTGCTGGATCCCAGCCAAAGAGCTCTGCACAGGGAAGTCATGGAGGAAAATTATGAGACCGTCACCTCTCTTGGTAAGGACATATTTGTTTGACTGATAAATGTCAAAGGTATGAATTTAGTGCAGGTGACACCCCAATTCTATGGGGGTTATATTCCCTGGTACCACGCATATACAGTGGTACCTCTGGTTACGAACAGGATCCATTCCGGAGCCCTGTTCGCAACCTGAAAGGTCCGTATCCTGAAGCGCCGTATCTGCGCATGCTCGCAGCGCGATTCAGCGCTTCTGCGCATGCGCACGGTGTAACTTTGCATGTCTGCGCATGTGCGAACCGCCGAACTTTGAAGTAACCAGTTCCGGTACTTCCGGGTTCGGCGCGTTCGTATCCCGTGACGAACGCAACACGCAGCGTTCGCAACACGATGTACGACTGCATGCGAAATCGCGTATACCGTTGGGTTCAAGAAATAAAGAAAAGAGACTTCGATTTGGAATAGAAATGTTTTATTGAATATATGTTAGCTGATCGTATACATTTACAATTAGCAGGATTGAAGTAAAAACGCAGTGAGTTAAGCTGTATAGAATTATAAGGGTAAATAATAAACAGGTTTAACTTGGAGATGTGGTAGGAAAAAGATATAACATATGCATAGCTGTCAACATTTCCCTTTTTTGCGGGAAATTCCCTTATTATAGCATTGGGAAACAGCAGGGAGGATTGACAGCTATGCATATGTAACCTCAGAAAAGAGGGGAAGGAAGTTGATGTGGGGAGGCAAGCTCTTTTCCTTTTGATTGTATAATATAAAATTTGGTAGGCTGATATAAAATGTAAGTTGAAAAATCAAAATTAAAACAAGGGGGGGACTCCCAGAATCCCACCCTTATTCCTCCCCGTTTGTTTGTTTGTTTGTTTGCCAAGCACATAAATCTGAACGCAGAGAAGTTGGGGGGGTGTGCCTGTATTTGCAAATTTAATCCTGTGCTGTTTGGATGTTATGATAGAAATGGGTGTGTGGACCATATCAGAGCTCTGCTTTGCAAGCAGAAGATTCTTGGTTCAATCCATGACGTCTCCAGAAGGGGGTGTTCATTTTTTGTTTCCCCAAATTGTGATGGAAAAGCACAAAACAGTATATTTTCTAAAATATACTGCATAGCAGTATTCCTGCCCTGGGCAGTTTGCAGTTACACGCATAAGAACACTTTGCACAATTTTTGCAGCTAATCGGTCAGTTTAACTTTTTGTGTGCCATGTCACCCTGCTTTCCATTTTTACTGGGGCAGAGTTCAGTATCTTCAATCCTCAGTCCTAAACGAAACCTTTGGATTTCTCTGACATGTATGACATTTAAGTCATGCGCACATGTGATGCATCGAATCCACTTAAAAGTGTCGTGTGTTGGCCAGGGAATTTTCCAGATACACACATATGTTACAGTGGCTTAATCTTCATGAATGATTATTTCCCCCAGAATTTTTAAATGGAAATACAGTCCCAGATAACTTTTGGAGGTGGAAAGGCCACTCCCAGGCTGCTTTTTACTTTTGGTGTGATAAAATGATGATGCCCAAATCAAAACAGCTAGTTTTGCTACATTCTGCAGTATAACCTCCTTGGGACCCCAGCTGTCTCCTTTTTCTCTGGGAGAATGTTCAAGCCAAGCTCCATATCCAAAGTCCATTTATGTAAGCAATTGTTTTCATTAGCTACTGGAGTTTAATATATGAGATAGACTCATGACATGCAAAGCGAGATATGTCAAGCCTTTGTTTGTTATAATTGTGATGATTATGGCGTACAGCTGATGAAAACCCCAAAGTTGAAATTGTTAATTTGGGGTTCTCATCAGCTGTACGCCATAATCATCACAATTATAACAAATAAAGGCTTGACATATCTCGCTTTGCATGTCATGAGTCTATCTCATATATTAGTTTCACCTTTTAAGTTGAATTACTGAAAGAAATGAACCTTTCCACAATATTCTAATTTTTCGAGTTTCACCTGTAAAATCAGAACGACTCTACTCGTTAACCTGTCTGAAGTGGCTGAATATTTTGTGGTCAAAAGTAACCAGGCTTGTCTGTTTCCTTCAAAGAATCAGCCCTGAATTACTGTTCACAAAATCCCAAAGAAGCAGAAAGTGCAGCAGGTAAATGCTTAGCTGTGTTGTGGAGCTTCTTTTGGTCTGGGAGTAGTAAGAGTTTGTCCATTCCTGTGTAAAATCATCTGGGGCAAGGAGTGGGTGGGATTTGACCCATCAGGATGCAAGTTCTCCTGGTTGACATCTTCAAGGGTTTATAAAAGAGAATGGACCAATTCATGTAAAATCTGAATGCAAGTACAGTGGTACCGTGGTTCTCAAACTTACCATATTTTTCGCTCCATAAGACACACTTTTTTCCTCCTAAAAAGTAAGGGGAAATATCTGTGCGTCTTATGGAGCGAATGGTGGTCCCTGGAGCTGAATTGCCCAGGGGCCAAAAGAGGATCATGCTTTTTATTTTACAAAGAGAAAAGGGGGTGTTGAAAGGACCCCGCTCAGCAGCTGATCAGCAAGAGATCGGGAGAGAGATAAGAGTCCCCGGCTCCCTTTCAGCCCCGCCCTCCTTTGTTGAATGTGCTGCAGAGGGAGGTTGTTTGTTTCCCCAGCTACATGTGACTGGCTGATTAGATTATCTGTCTGGAAACTGTAGAAAAGGCTCCCTTTCCTTTAGAAGCTGCAGAAATGTGAGTTGAACCCCATAAAAACAGAGCTTTTCCTCTTTGCTTTTCCCCCTTTGCAAAAAAAGCTGCAAAACTTTTAGCTGATCCTCAAAAAAACAGGGCTTTTAGAGGAGGAAAACCAGAAAAATTTTTTTTCTTGTTTCCTCCTCTAAAAATGAGGTGCGCCCTATGGTCCGGTGCGCCCTATGGAGTGAAAAATACGGTAATCCGTTCCGGAAGTCTGTTCCAAAACCAAAGCGTTCCAAAACCAAGGCGCTTTCCCATAGAAAGTAATGCAAAATGGATTAATCCGTTCCAGACTTTTAAAAACAACCCCTAAAACAGCAATTTAACATGAATTTTACTATCTAACAAGACCATTGATCCATAAAATGAAAGCAATAAACAATGTACTGCAGTCACACATCAATCAATCAATCAATCAATCAGTAGCTGAACTGGGTTCCACACAGTCACAAAAACAAAACAAAAAAGAGCTGCAAAAACAAAAACGCAAAATAAATAGCAAAAACAGACAGACCTCAGCATAACACTCAAAACAGAAGTGTGGCACTCAAATTGGAAGCGTAACATTTACAGTAAATCGTCAGTGTAACACTCAAATCATCAGCATAACACTCAAATGACTGCTCCTACATCAAATGGGGGGTGCCTTTTGCATGGTCGCATGCAGCCCCCTGGATCCCAGTGTGGCTCATGATAGTTCGGGCTGGCTTCATCCTCCCCAGGCTGGATACCTGCAGGTCTCCGCCTACCTCAGCCAATTGCCCAATCCTGCCTGGGGAGGCATTGCCAGGAGATTGGCCAGGTAAGGGGAGGGACCACCCTGCCCACACAACAGAAGGTGACTCTTACCTGTGAAGCAGCAGTCAGTTCCAGAGCTTCTGAATAAAGTTTGCAAACCGGAACACTTACTTCCGGGTTTGCAGTGTTTGGGTTCCAAGCTGTTTGAGTACCAAGGTGTTTGAGAAACAAGGTACCACTGTGGTTCTGGTTGACATCTTCAGGAGTTTATAAAAGAGATTGGACAAAATCATGTAAGATCTTAATGCCTATTAGTTATTATGACTATGCACTAAGCTCTGGAATCAAGGGAGCAGGAGAAAAAGTCGTCTGCTGGCATTATGTTCTGCTAGCAGGGTAGGCTACTGTGGGGATCCTGGACTAAATAGACATTTTTGGTCTGATCCAGATGAGCTTTTGTTAAAAAGAGGAGGGGTGGCTTCCACGTTCAACGTTTCCCTAAATTAAAATAGCTCACTAGGCATCCAAAGTGCCACTGAACTTGACTTAATATACATTGACTTCATGATTTTCTTCTCCCTCCCCTCTACCAGATGATGAGCAGAACACTGGGAATTATAGAGTACCATCTGCGGTGTTGTTGGAAACATCTGTGCGTGAAGCAGGAAAAGAAATGTTTGGGAAGCTAAGAGGACAGAAAAGGGACGAAGGAAAACAATCAAAGAATGGGAAGAAGAAATCTGCGGGTTCTCGGGGTATTGATGTCTGTGAATTGCTGATCCTACAAAAAGATCCCAAAGGAAACAACACAGGGGGAAATAGACATAAATCAACATTAAAGACATGTAGCAGGACCCACACAGGGGAGAAACCATTTAAATGCATGAAGTGTGGAAAGGGCTTCAGTAGGAGCTATAGCCTTACTTTGCATCAAAGAACCCACACAGGGGAGAAGCCCTTTAAATGCGAGGAGTGTGGAAAGAGTTTCAGTCAGAGCAGTAGCTTTAGTACACATCAGAGAACACACACAGGGGAGAAACCATTCAAATGCATGGAATGTGGAAAGAGCTTCAGTGTTAGCAATAGGCTTTCTTTGCATCAAAGAACACACACAGGGGAGAAGCCATATACATGCAAGGAGTGCGGAAAGAGCTTCAGTGACAGCTGTAGCCTTAGTAGACACCAGAGAACACACACAGGGGAGAAACCATTCAAATGCATGGAATGTGGAAAGAGTTTCAGTGATAGCAATAGTCTTTCCTCACATCAAAGAACACACACAGGAGATAAACCATTTAAATGCAAGGAGTGTGGAAAGAGCTTCAGTGAGAACAGGACTCTTATTGTGCATGAAAGAATACACACGGGGGAGAAACCACTTAAATGCAAGGAGTGTGGAAAGTGCTTCCGGTCTCACAGTAACCTTGCTGTACATCGAAGAACCCACATGTGAGAGAAGCCGTTCTGGATATAGCCTCCACAAAAGCTCCACAACGCCCTTTTTTGGTGCGATTTTGCAAAAAACTTTGGCCAAAAAAAAAAAAAAAGGAAAAAAAGAGGAAAGCTCAACATTGCCCCCAAAAAAATCTCAACAACTTTTCTGTTCAGATTTTCACTGTTTGAAATATGGCAACCCTATAGCAGCACATATGTCAGAGAAAGAAATCATTTAAATGTATTCAATGTGGAAAGAGTTTTAATGTGAAGTGGTAACTACATTTAATTGCAGCTTCAAAGAAAAGCTTGATTAATGCATGGAGTTTGGAATGAGCTTCTGTTACAGTGGACTACTTACTGAATTGCAAATAACTCACACAAGGCAATTTGAGGGATGATGTTAGAGTGGGCTTTAGGGTGCCACTTGAAGGTGGAGAGAGATCTGCGGGCAGGAGGCAATGTACTCAGGGAAAGGAGGGATAGTGAGAACAAGTGTATTACAGGCATGTTAGATTAACATCTGTTTCATAAAAACTGGTAGAAAACATTGTTAATGACAGAATTCCCTAATGTGTGGAAGAACAAGTCTTGCTGAAGCAGAACCAGCATGGTTCTGCAGCAGTAAGTCCCCTCTCAGTAACCTTACAGGGTTCTTTGAATGCTTCAATAAACAAATGCAGGTAATAGAATCCCTGGAAGTTAGAAATGAAAAGCAAACTGCATTGATGTTTATAGATGCAGAAAAAGCATTCGATAATGTTTCTTGGGACTTTATGAAAAAAGTCCTTGAAGAAATGGAATGTGGAGAAAAATTCAATAAGGGAATCCAATCTGTATACTCAGAACAGAATGCAAAATTAATCACCAACCAGGTGATAACAAATCAGTATAAAATACAAAAAGGAACCAGACAAGGATGTCTGTTATCACTACTTTTGTTCGTCCTGGTCTTGGAGGTTTTAGCAAGAAATATCAGAGTTGACAAAGAGGTGGCAGGAACAAGAATAAAGCAAATTGGAGGTGTAAAGAAGGGGAAGGTACATTTTATCATATGTGGTGGGATTGCAAGATTATTTTTTAAAAAATGGGAAATGATATACAATGAACTGAAAAAATGTTTAAAAGAACATTTGTTTAAAAACAACAACCAGAAGCTTTTTTGTTAGGTATTTTAGGACGAGAGCTGCTGAAAGAAAAGCGAACATGATGTATGCTACAACAGCAGCAAGAATTCTAATAGCACAAAATTGGAAGAGTGGAGAAGTACCATCTAAAGAACAATGGCAAGAAAAACTGATGAACTATGCAGAGTTGCAAAGTTAACAGATAAACTGCAAGAAAAGGACAATAGGGACTTTGAAAAAGAATGGGAACCTTTTACAATATATTTGCAGAAACAAAACAAAAAAAATATGGACTCGTTGCCAGGATTTAAATAAACATTTACAACTTTATTTACACAGAACAAGAAATATAACAATGTGATAACGTAGTATTATATACAAACAGCATAATGTATAATTTGATGTAATAAACCAGAAATGGAAGCTGAGGGAAGTCAACAGGGAGGGGGTGAATTGAAAAATGAATGTTTTGTATTGATATTGGAAATTTATTTTGAAAATGTAAAATCAATTTTAAAAATAACAAAAAAAAAAATAAAAATAAACAAATGGAGGCAATTCAGTGTCTTGCATCCTGAACACCATTCTGATGTCTGCTAACCTGCATCTAAGCCCACCGAAGCCTGTTCCCTGGAATGATACAGTTAGGACAGCCAGAAATGTAGGAAGCTTTAACTAAAGGTTTTGTGGAGTTTGGGGGAGCCAATCAAGGACTTAGCAATGGGAAAATATTGTACTTATTTTTAATCTTCGTATGTAATTGGGTCCTTGCCAGATATTTTCATGTAGTTTCACAATTTATTTTCCCATACAATCAATAAATCCCAATCTTATTTATGTATAAAGTGATTTTGATTTTCCTTTTCAAATTCTCTGCGGATTATGCCTTCATCTTCAATAACTTTAAATGAGTTCACTGTCTTCAGCTCCTGCATTTGAAATAAATGATCGAAATAGGCTTCAGACTCCAGTCATATCTAGTCACAACCTTCTTGCTCCTCTAGGGCAAATTGAGGACCACGTTTACATCTGGTAGTCAGGCAGGAGGGGAATGAGAACCGGGTTTTGCTAGCAGTCAGATAGCAAGTCTGGCTTCTCCAGGAAGCAGAGGGGTTTGGGGGGAAAGAGGCAGGACCTTTGGGGAGTCACAAGGCAAACAAAAGAACTTTCCTAACTGCCCCTCACCAGAAGTAAGGAGGTGTGACCTGGTCAAGTCTAGGAACAACAACTTACTCTATGGTCTTAACCCCTTCATGCATTAACTAGAGCTACTCATGCTAGTTATATGAGACTGCATTTCCCACAGTGCCGTCTTTAGTTTTTGTAGAGAGGTGTTCCTTTGTATTCAGATCAGGCCTCAGTACAATAATGTAGCATTTGGGGATGAAGATGCAGCCCAGAAGCCCAGCACTGGAGGCCAAGATGGAGAAGACCTGCACAGCTACCATGTATTTCCCCTTGGTGCTCAGGTAGGTGGGCACAAAGGACACCCAAACACTGCAGAAGACCAGCATGCTGAAGGTGATCAACTTGGCTTCATTGAAGGCCCCAGGCAGCTTCCTGGCTAGGAAAGCCACCGTGAGGCAGATGGCAGCCAGGAAGCCCATGTAGCCCAGGGCACCATAAAACATGGCCACAGACCCTTCATTGCATCGCAGGATGATTTCTCCAGGATCAACATGCATGTTAAGGTCTGGGAATGGTGGAGAGATCAACAACCAGGCAGTGCAGAGGAGAACTTGGACACTAGAGCAGGAAAGGACAATGGAGTTGGCCAGACTCCTCCCTAGCCATCTGCTCACCCTGTTCCCTGGCTTTGTGGCCAGGAAGGCCAGCACCACAGTGATGGTTTTTGCCAAGACGGAAGAGACGGCAACTGAGAAGATGATGCTGAATGATGTTCGTTGGAGAAGGCAAGTCGCTTTCCTTGGCCGGCCAATGAACAGGAAGGAGCACAAAAAGGAGAACAGGAGAGAGAGAAGGAGCATGTAGGAGAGATCACGGTTGTTGGCTTTGACTATTGGAGTTTTCAGGAATTTGATGAAAAGTCCTAACACAAAGCATGTGGTTAAAGACAAGAAGAGGGCAAAGGAAGCCAGGAGGATCCCCAGGGGTTCTTCATAAGCGAGGAAGGTAATAATCTTGGGGACACATTTGTCTCTGGCCTCATTTGGATGCTGATCTTCTGGGCATCTGGTGCAATAGTTTGCATCTGAGAAGGAGTATGGTGTTAGTATCATTCACAATAGCCTCACACCTATAACTGTCCATATCCCAATATATTAGGGAAAATATGGGAGAGGTCAAAGGCAAGGAGGTATGGAGAGAGGAAAAAGTTCATCGGAAGAGGTCATGCTTTGCATGCAGAAGCTTACATCCTACAGAGACTTAGGCACAATTACGTCCCTCTGAAATTCTGTACCCTGAACTTTGCATTGTCTGATTTTCTGCCCAGGAACCTACACACATCTGTCACAGAATCGCAGCATATTACAGAGGAGTCTCTTGTATCATGAGGATTAGCACATGCCTTTGAAAGCAGGCACATGCGAAGGAAGAGCATGGAGCATGGAGAACATGATATAAGCCACAGAAAGGGGTGGATTGTGGACAGAACATGCAAAGCCCTCCCCCTGCTCTCTGCAAGGTACCCCAAAGATTGCTTCCCCAAGGTCATTTATTTCAAATCAAAATAAATCAAGTTAATGATTTTTGTTGTTCAGTCGTTCAGTCGTGACCCCATGGACCAGAGCACGCCAGGCACGCCTCCCGCAGTTTGGTCAAACTCATGCCAGTCGCTTCGAGAACACTGTCCAACCATCTCATCCTCTGTCGTCCCCTTCTCCTTGTGCCCTCCATCTTTCCCAACATCAGGGTCTTTTCCAGGGAGTCTTCTCTTCTCATGAGGTGGCCAAAGTACTGGAGCCTCAGCTTCAGGATCTGCCCTTCCAGTGAGCACTCAGGGCTGATTTCTTTAAGGATGGATAAGTTTGATCTTTTTGCAGTCCATGGGACTCTCAAGAGTCTCCTCCAGCACCATAATTCAAAAGCATCAATTCTTCGGCGATCAGTCTTCTTTATGGTCCAGCTCTCACTTCCATACATTACTACTGGGAAAACCATAGCTTTAACTATACAGACCTTTGTCGGCAAGGTGATGTCTCTGCTTTTTAAGATGCTGTCTAGGTTTGTCATTGCTTTCCTCCCAAGAAGCAGGCGTCTTCTAATTTCGTGACTGCTGTCACCATCTGCAGTGATCATGACGATTAGCACATGCTTTTGAAAGCAGGCATATGTGAAGGAAGAGCATTGAGAACATGATATAAGCCACAGAAAGGGATGGATTGTGGACAGAACATGCAAAGCCCTCCCCCTGAAAGTGAAATCTCTCACTGCCTCCATTTCTTCCCCTTCTATTTGCCAGGAGGTGATGGGAATACAGAAGCCAAGTTAAAAAAACTATATTTGCAGTTACAGGTAGGTAGCTGTGTTGGTCTGCCATAGTCAAAACAAAATAAAATGAAAAAAATTCCTTCCAGTAGCACCTTAGAGACCAACTAAGTTTGTTCTTGGTATGAGCTTTCTCTTCTTCAGATACATTCTTTGCAGTAAGTGTCGGAATGAAAATTTCATTGATTTAAATCCTTTAAAAAAAAAACTTCCCTATCAATAAAACTGCCAGGGCAACATAGAAAACAAAATAAATGTAAAAAAAAAACTCCAATGAGAAGAAGACACAGAGAAGTATAATCAACATTCAGGAGAGTCAATAAACCATCGTGAAAACGAGGTTGCTGATTTGGTGCTGATCCAGACGAATGGTCCCCCCACCCCACCCCCAAAATTATTGCATGTAGAAAGTTTTTAAACTGTAACTTATTTTATATATTTTTTATTGTGATTTATCCAGAAGGCGATTGGGCTGGATCCGGCCCCCCAGGCCTTAGTTTGCCTTTATTATTATTTCTTTATTTGTTGGCATCCATCTGTCTCCTGAGACACTGGAGGAGAAGTCCTTTGGAGGTGAAGTCCAACTGTTGGAAGGTTCCAGCGCCCCCTGTGGTTGTAGAGACCAATAGGGGAGAGACATCTTTTGTTGCAGCTGGGGTAGAGGAAGGTGTGAGGTTGCGCTTGTGCAGATGCACCAGGGGGTTTCTTCTCTCCACGCTCCTCCCAGGGTCATTCCTCCTCTGGTTATTGCAATGGATACGTGACCTGACTGTCTGTTTCCAGGCACTATGTGGTAATCTAAAACAGATACCCACAGGGCAGTGTTGATGTTGCCAGCTTTCGTGTCACGTTTGAAGACATCTTTGTAACAGAGAATTGAGCCAGCTTCCCAGAGAGCACATCCTTGGGGACCCTGCCATCTTCCATGCTGTGGACATGACCAAGCCAGCGTAGACGTCGCTGAGACAGGAGTGCAAACTTACATTTCTATCCCACCTTTTTCTCCACCAGCTCAAGGTGGCATTACAAGAGTTCTCCCCCTCCTCATTTAATCCCCACAACAACCCTGTGAGGTAGGTTAAGAAGAGAGGCAGTGAATGGCCCATGGTCACCCAGTGAGCCTTATTTTTAGTGGGGATCTGAACCCTTGTGTCTCAGGTTCGAATCCAACATTCTAACCACTACACCACAAAGACTCTTCTTAAGAGTCACCCACCTTCCTGAGTAGAGATGGTCCCTTCTGTACATTGAGCACAAGTGTGACAGCAAACCGGCTGCCCTTCCTGGATCTCCTTGGCAAACCCAGGGTGGCAGCTTTCAGTGCACCTGGAAAGGGGCACAGTCTAAAGAGAGAGAGAAGGAGCATTAAGCGGGAAGCCTGAAGAGTATTTGTGTCCATAGGATTTGTTAATGTAGTTTAGAAAAGACCCTGAGGGGATCCCTCGTCCCACTGATCCCCGGCTCTTTTTTTCAGGAAATGACTTTTGATCCAAAACAGCATGGCAGCAGAACCTCTTTGATGTGTTCATTTGTTTCAGCATTTATATCCCTCCTAAATATACATAAGGTGTACTTTGGCCACCTCATGAGAAGAGAAGACTCCCTGGAAAAGACCCTGATGTTGGGAAAGATGGAGGGCACAAGGAGAAGGGGACGACAGAGGATGAGATGGTTGGACAGTGTTCTCGAAGCGACTGGCATGAGTTTGGCCAAACTTGGGAGGCAGTGGAGGATAGGGGTGCCTGGCATGCTCTGGTCCATGGGATCACGAAGAGTCGGACACAACTGAACGACTGAACAACAACAAATATACATAATACCAGGCGTGCCAACTCTATGGGGCTGAGGCCTCTACAGGGCCCTCCCCAATGTCTTCTGTGATGGGGCTCAGCACCTCCAATCTTGAAGGAGCAGAGGAGGCCTGGTGGCATGCCCTGAGGCCTGGCGGCATGCACGGCCGGGCAGGAAGTCGCCCCGGGCTGACAAGCGCAGCCACACATGCAAATGTCACATCAGAAAGATGCCAGACCCTCCAAGTGTCCCTATTTCCAGGGATGTCCCTGATTTTGAGAAGACATCCCAGCTTCTAATTTGATCCCGGAATGTCCTGCTTTTCCTTAGGACGTAGAATCATAGAATCCTAGAGTTGGAAGAGACCACAAGGGCCATCCAGTCCAACCCCCTGCCAAGCAGGAAACACCATCAAAGCATTCCTGACAGATGGCTGTCAAGCCTCTGCTTAAAGACCTCCAAAGAAGGAGACTCCACCACACTCCTTGGCAGCAAATTCCACTGTCCAACAGCTCTTACTGTCAGGAAGTTCTTCCTAATGTTTAGGTGGAATCTTCTTTCTTGTAGTTTGAATCCATTGCTCCCTGTTTTCATCGGAGAAACGTTGGAGGGTATGGAGTTATCAGACCCCTGAGCCATCTGAAGGTAATCCTGCATAGGGAAGTTTTAAAAAATGTTTAATGTTTATTATGTTTTTATATATGTTGGAAGCTGCCCAGAGTGGCTGGGGCAACCCAGTAAGATGTGTGGGGTATAAATAGTAAAATTAATCATTATGGAATGAGATGTCCCGATTCTCATTGGATAAATGTTGGAGGGTACGGGAGGACTCTCCCAATGGAACAGTCATCATGGCCAATGTGCATGACATCACACACGGCCCCCCAATGTTGGGCACAACTCTGCGTTTGTGTATAATACCGAAGGCAGAGTGCATGACTGAAAGAAACCAGACATGATAGCAAAAATAAGCAAAATTTCAATTCTAGAATAACAGTAATAACAAACAGTAACCGTGAAAAATCAACCGTGAAATGCACCGATGATCAGCAGAAATGAAACATGTCAGCAAAAAAACTCCCCTAAGGTTAAAGGTAAAGGTAAAGGATCCCTGGATGGTTAGGTCCAGTCAAAAGCAATGATGGGTTGCTGCGCTCATCTCGCTTCAAGGCGAGGGAGTCAGCATTTGGCCACAGACAGCTTTCCGGGTCATGTGGCCAGCATGACTAAACTGCTTCTGGTGCAATGAGACAGAAGCCACAGAGTGCACAGAAACTCCATTTACCTCCCCGCCGCAGTGGTACCTATTTATCTACTTGTGCCGGCGTGCTTTCGAACTGCCAGGTTGGCAGGAGCTGGGAGAGAGCAACAGGAGCTCACTCCGTCTCTGGGATTCAAACCGCCGACCTTCCAATTGGCAAGCCCAAGAAAGCTCAGCGGTTTAGACCACAGCGCCACCCGCGCCCCACCTATATATTGTGCTTTGTGGTGTCTGTGTGGTCTAAATGGAGAGGGCAAGGAAATGAGCAGTGTCAAAATCACTAAAGAGGAAGTGAGGGGCTCACCCACTAAAAGTTAGGGTTAGTAGGGGCCCAAAACTCAGAGAAAGGGAATTATCAGAGCTTAACCAAGTCACACCAAGGGAATGATGGCAAAGCATTTCCTGTAGCTCAGTGGAAGAGCAGGTGCTTTGCATGGAGAAGGTCACAGGTTCAATCCCTGCAGGAAGCTCCTGGTAGGGCTGGCAGCATGCATTGCTTGGAATTCTGCAGAGTCACTGCCAGTTAGTGTGGAATAGATAATACTGTGTTTGAGGGGCTTGACTCAGCATAAGGCAGGTTCTTAGGAAAGCTTCTGCCTTGTTAGACTCCCATGGAAGCATGGAAACGATTGTGGAATATGGATATAAAATTTACAGCATGCTATGGTTTAAAGAGAAATTATATAGAAAAAAATGTTATAATGTTGGTATCTAACACCAAATAAATTGGCAAAAATGCATAAATAAAAATCAAACAAGTGTTGGAAATGTAAAGAGAAAGAAGGTTCCTTTTTATCATATGTGGTGGTCTTGTAGTAAGGTTAAAGCTTACTGGGAAATGATATAGAATGAATTGAAAAAGATGTTTAAAATAATGTTTGTAAAAAAAACAAAACCCAGAAGCTTTCCTTTTGGGAATTATAGGGACAGAACTACCCAAACTGTATAGAAATTTATTCATGTATGCGACTACAGCAGCAAGAATGTTACTTGCCCAAAAATGGAAAGAAGAAGAACTCCCAGCGAAAGAAGAATGGATACAAAAACTACGGAATATGCAGAAATTGTGAAACTTGCCGGAAAAATAAAAAAAAACAAGATAACCAACTTTTAATAAAAGAATTGAAATGGCTTATTTAATAAACAGTAAACAGATAAGAACATGGGATGGATTATTGTAATAACCTGCAGTTTTATATGAGTTTATATTTACAGTAGATGAATAAATGAGCAAATTAAGTTAGAATATGCAGAAAATATAAAAAAATAGATTTAAGGAACAGCAGAAAGAGGGGAAAGGAAGTCGAGTTTCAAAATGTTAAGACGATTGTAAAATTATTGAAACGTATAAAACTGAAAATCCTTTTTTTTTTTAAAAAAATACCTTGTTAAACTGCAATGGCCACACAATGGCTTCTGGGTTGATGGTAAACTTGACATTGGAGGACGCCTGCCCCTCGACACTCCCAATTTTCACTCTGGCGCGAGTTTGATTGGGGAACAGGACCCAGTTCATGAGGTCGAAGTTGGCTGGCATCTCCCTGTTCTCAGCAAAATGAAACCCTCCCGTGGAAGAATTCGAAGGGTGAGTTTTTTGTAAGAAAGTGTGGAACTGGAACGGCAGAGAAAGCGCCAGCATTCAGAAAGCGTGACAACTCCATATGACAACGGTAGAATTGTGAGCAAACTTCCTAATAGTGCCTGTGCGTTGTGTATGTTTGGGCAAATTACACCCAAAGGGAGGATTGATGCATGCAGAGCAATGAGTCAAAGAAAAATTATTTGTTGTTTAGTCGTTTAATCGTGTCCGACTCTTCGTGACCCCACGTACCAGAGCGCACTCCTGTCTTCCACTGCCTCCCACAGTTTGAACAAAATCAAAAATTCTTTCCAGTAGCACCTTAGAGACCAACTGAGTTTGTTCTTGGTATGAGCTTTCGTGTGCATGCACACTTCTTCAGATACGGTATCTGAAGAAGTGTGCATGCACACGAAAGCTCATACCAAGAACAAACTCAGTTGGTCTCTAAGGTGCTACTGGAAAGAATTTTTGATTTTGTTTTGACTATGGCAGACCAACACGGCTTCCCACAGTTTGGTCAAACTCATATTTAAGAACACTGTCCAACCATCTCGTCCTCTGTCGTCCCCTTCTCCTTGTGCCCTCCATCTTTCCCAACATCAGGGTCTTTTCCAGGGAGTCTTCTCTTCTCATGAGGTGGCCAAAGTATTGGAGCCTCAGCTTCAGGATCTGTCCTTCTAGTGAGCACTCAGGGCTGATTTCCTTAAGAATGGATAGGTTTGATCTTCTTGCAGTCCATGGGACTCTCAAGAGTCTCCTCCAGCACCATAATTCAAAAGCATCAATTCTTCAGCGATCAGCCTTCTTTATGGTCCAGCTCTCACTTCCATACATCACTACTGGGAAAACCATAGCTTTAACTATATGGACCTTTGTTGGCAAGGTGATGTCTCTGCTTTTTAAGATGCTGTCTAGGTTTGTCATTGCTTTTCTCCCAAGAAGCAGGCGTCTTTTAATTTCGTGACTGCTGTCACCATCTGCAGTGATCATGGAGCCCAAGAAAGTAAAATCTCTCACTGCCTCCATTTCTTCCCCTTCTATTTGCCAGGAGGTGATGGGACCAGTGGCCATGATCTTAGTTGGTTAGAGTATGGTGCTAATAATGCCAGGGTTGCAGGTTCAGTCCCCGTATGGGACAGCTGCTTTGAAGAGGGGTTGGACTAGATGTTCCTCGGAGTCCCTTCCAACTCTGATTCTATGAAAAAAATGCTGTCTCTGGCAAGTTACTTTGATCCATGGTTGTCTTAGTGGGTCATTACCTCCAGAATATCACCTCAAGCAGGAGGCTGGTCTTGGATTAATCAGCTTTTCCCACATCACAGGAAGCACCAGCTCAGTTTAATTGGCTTTTGACACATGCTTTTGGCTTTTGGCACAGAGGATTAGAAGCATCTAATACAGAGCTGAAGTACACACAGGTCTAAGCACGATGTTAACACTCCAAGCTTTAATTAAATTACAACACCTACTAAACTCAGGAATTTAGGTGGGTAGAGCTGTGGTCTAAACCACTGAGCCTAGGGTTTGCCGATCAGAAGGTCGGCAGTTTGAATCCCTGGGACGGGGTGAGCTCCCATTGTTCGGTCCCAGCTCCTGCCCACCTAGCAGTTCGAAAGCATGTCAAAGTGCAAGTAGATAAATAGGTACCGCTCCAGCGGGAAGGTAAACGGTGTTTCCGTGCGCTGCTCTGGTTTGCCAGAAGCGGCTTAGTCATGCTGGCCACATGACCCGGAAGCTGTCTGCGGACAAACGCCGGCTCCCTCGGCCTATAGAGCGAGATGAGCACCGCAACCCCAGAGTCGTCCGTGACTGGACCTAATGGTCAGGGGTACCTACAAACCCATGGCAATATGAATACAAATCAGGAAAGAGAGGAGAGAAAGCACAACTATAATTCTGGATCAGGACTCCAGGACTGGACAGTGGATTGCAATTTGTGGCAAAAGGAGAGTGGAAATACCTGCCACGGTTGTAGCCTTTGAAGGCTCCACTTGTCTCCTCCACCAACCACCAACCGCTTGGATCTTGATGAATATGCAGTGTTTAAGGCCTGAGCCAAGGCTTTGACGCTGTAATAAATGCTGTAGCTCTCACGAGACACGGTTTCCTCGGGCTCCTTTTCGAGCAGAGTCTCCAGTTCCTCCTTCTCCGTGCATCTTGTCCAACCTCTCACAGGCAACTCATCTGTTGAACACGAACAGTTGAATGCTTTCTGCCAAAACCACAGAGAAGCAACTAAATCTGGATGATAGTACTTGTGTGTCCTCCTTTGTTTGGTCTTCATTACAAAGGACAAAGCACCATGGATGAGCAGGAAGTTCTGGGTATCAGAAAACAAGATTGAACTGATGCCCTGGATATCTGTTGTGATCCAGATTTTCGCCCCTGTGTACACCTTTCCAAGAATGTGCTGTATCATCAAGATGGGACCAAACTGGTGTTCGGCATCCCCATAGTAAACAAATACGTTGGCTTGTCTCCACACGGCAGGCGGTTCACTCTGTGACAACATTTCGGATAGGGTCACATGCAGGACTCTTTCCGAGAAGGCCACGCAAATCCCACTGCTGGTCATCAGTGGCCTGACGGCGTTCACGAAAGTCTCTCCGTTGTCGTTGTCTGGAGCGAAGAGGCCAACCCACGTCCATCCAAACTGCAGGAGCAACTTGACAATTCCCCAGTACTGAGTTTCCTCATTTGGGGCCATTCTGTAGACAAAAGGGAACTGGGTTTTGTCGCTAAGGACATGAGTGGCAAAGCCAGCACTGACCTAGTAAGAAAAGGATTTGTGTTTTATTTTCAGGAAAACATGTGGATCACTCGTTCAACTCTCATCTCTATCTCAGCTTGGATCCACATTCTCTCATTCTTCCTTTCTCACAGCACCTAAATCAGACTCATTTGCTAGGTGGGTAACAGTGGGATTAGATGAACACAGAGACGTCTTCTACACTAATCAGTTCTGGAGAAGAATTAGAGGAATAACTCCGGGAACAAATTTGGAATAAACTACCATTTGGATCCATCTCAGTTAGAAAATGGTTTATAGATAGCATAGCACAGTGCTGGTACATATGGCCAACCAGGTTCAGGGCCGTCTTAGCCACTGAGGCTAGTGGCGCAATGCACCAGGGCGCCAGGGCCTGGAGGGCACCTCTGCCCTCCAGCCCCACCAGCAGCCTCCGCTCCCCAGCCCCGCCGGCAGCGCCGCCCTCGCGGGGAGAGAAAAGGAGCTTGGAAAACCCGTCCTCTCTTCCCTTGGACTACCAGTACTTCAGGGGCGCTCCGGTATGAGAAAGAGGGAGCCCTCCTCTCTCCTTCCAAGTCCAGAAGAGCCCCTCTTTCTTTTGGAGGCGCGCACAAGGGCAGAGGCCAGCTCCCTCCCCCGCCTCCACCTCAGCTCCTCTGAGCTCGGCCCGCTACTGCCTTCACCCTGCCTGAATGCGCCCCTGCCGCGCCTCCACCTCCGGCTTCGCACTTTGCACCCGCTGCTGCTGCCTCCTCCTTCCCCGCCCCGATACTCCTTCCCCGCCCAGTCACCCTGGAGCAGCAATTCCCATTTCTCAGCCCTGGACCCGCCGTTCTCCAGGCAGCTCAGCCAATCCGGACCCAGCCGATAACGGTGTCGGTGCTGCACTGTGCGCCGGCTTCACTTGCGCACTCTTGCGCGCGGGCCCTGGCTGCCGTGCCGGCGGGAGGCTCACCGACGGCCTCCCCCCGTCTGCAGCCTGGCCCTGCCCGGCATCCCTGCCTGCTGTGCCGTGCCCTCCGGCTGCCCACCACACCTAGCCCTGCCCAGTGGGGCGTGAGGGGCACCGGAGGGATCTTCGCACCAGGGCGCCAGCTGGGCTTAAGACGGCCCTGACCAGGTTATATAGAATTTATCATAACAAAAGGAGAAAAGGGAAGAGGTCTTTTTCAAATCAGATCCAAATTGCTTTAAAGACTATTGCTGTCCATTGGTCTTTTTTTGGATGCCCCACCCGCCTTTTTTTTACTTGCCAGAAGCAACTACATTTTATTCAACTGAATTTTATTCAGCTGGCTTCCCATCACAAATCTACCTGTGGGATTTTGTAGATGCTCAACATGGTTGAAATCAGTTTGGAGTTTTCAGAATAAGCCGCTTCAACAACAGCCAGCAGGTTATTCCACCCTCTGCAATTGTAGTTCGGAATATGGCTCTCTCCACCAGCCAGCAGGTCAAGCGTGGCATCGGTGGTCATACTCTTGTTGAAATAGGTCTCGTAGATATTGTAGCCCAGGCTGACGTTGGGTAAGAGCCCAGGGTCCTGGTTGATCTCCTGGGTGGCAAACAAAAACGACAGGATCTGCCACAATTTCCAGCTGCAAGCAAAGAGTGGTCTGAGGCAGCCATTCTCCTTCCTCTTATTTCTAAGAGCGCAAGGCGAATTCTGCACCAGCAGTGCAGGTCAGTGGCCCATCAAGTTCAGCTTCCTGTTCTCACAGTCGGCAACCAGATGCCCCAAAGGGAAGCTCACAAGCACGCAGCCCCGCTGTCCCCACCTGTGATTCCCAGCAAATGGTATTAGAATCGTAGAGTTGGCAGGAACCCAAGGGTCATCTAAGTCCAACCCCCTGCAATGTAGCAATCTCAGCTAAAGCAACTATGACGGATGGCCATCCAACCTCTGCTTTAAAATCTCAAAGAAAGGAGAAGCCTACCGCCTCTCATGGCAGTTTGTTCCATTGCTGAACAGCTCTTACTGTCAGAATGTTTTTCCATATCTTTACTCATAATCTTCTTTATTGTAACTAGAAGCCATTGGTTTGAGTCCTACCACACAGCAGTGACTGTGGTCTCTCTCTTTCTCAAAACTCTCAGCTTCCCTCTGACTTTGTCCTCCTTACACTTCACTTTTTTATTCCAAAAATTAAAAGCCTTGATTCGATGATTTGAACACTTGTTGATTGCAAGGATTAGAGGATCCTTGATTGAATTCTAACACTTGGTGAATCTAAGGATTACAGGGATCTAGCACCCACAAGCTCATAACACTACCCCACCCCAGAACCAGAAACCTGTCCCCATATGTGCAATCAAACAGCAAAATGCAGCTTCCCTCTAGAAAGACAGACAAGACAGTGAAGTAGAACACAATTAGACTTTTAACCCAACCTAGTACAATAACAGCTTCAAGCAAATCCCAGTCCATCTCTTCAGGCCTTCCTCTTTCTCCTTGGCGAACACTCCCTAGCCACAGTTCTGCATCCCAGAGCAGCTTACCCAGTCACTCACACTGGGCAGCCCAAATATGATGAGTTTCTGACATGTTTCAGCCAGGATGCAAACCTCAGTACCTGAGCTGTGTTAACCAAAGGACTTGCTCATTCTTGTGCTCCTGCAGCACAGAGCAACTTTCAAACACACACACACACAGACACACATTTATCTGAACAGTTCCTAAAAATCATCAACCCATTCCCACAAACATGCAAAAAGCACAAATCAACAGCATTTCATACACCATGGCCAAAACTTGAAGGAAGGATCCCTGCAGAACAGTCACCAAAAGCACAAACCCCAACACCATGCAGTTAGTTAGTTAGTTAGTTGCATGGCTTTTTGTCTTTGGCATGTCACAGGATTCTCAGTTCAAGTAGATCAACAATGACTTCGGGGCTAAAATCATAGGTTCAGTCTTTTGGGAGCCCTTCAATATCCCTTTGGCCTGCCATGCGGTTGTGGGACAGAGGCGTCAAAATCACATTCCAGTCCCAGTGAGTCTCTCTGGCACACTGGTGGTCCCCTTCAGCTTTCCCCCTCTTGCTGCCCCAAAGCTAGTCCACTTCAGCCCCTGCCCCAAACTCCAAATCAAAGTACTTCCACAAGTCTTTATCTGGGGGGACCACCTTCAAGATCAGTTGGCCAAGTCCACCCAAGTTTTGTTGTTGTTCAGTCGTTCAGTCGTGTCCGACCCTTCGTGACCCCATGGACCAGAGCACGCCAGGCACGCCTATCCTTCACTGCCTCAGTTTCTCAGTTTCAGGCCAACCACTCAAATCACATCAGCAGTCCGGCCTACTCCTCACTGCCGACTCGCAGTTCTGGCCAAACTCATGCCATCTCTAGCTTCTAACACTGTCGTCCCCTTCTCCTCTGTCGTGCCCTTCTCCACTTGTCCCTCCTTCCCAACATCAGGGTCTTTTCTAGGGATGTCTTCTCTTCTCATGAGGTGGCCAAAGTACTGGAGCCTCAACTTCAGGATCTGTCCTCTCAGTGAGCACTCAGGGCTGATTTCCTTGAGAATGGATAGGTTTGATCTTCTTGCAGTCCATGGGAGTCTCATCAGGGCCAGTCTCCAAGTCACCATCCATTCAAAAGCCAATTCTTAATCAAAAGCATCAGCCTTCTTTCGGCGATGCCTTCACCTTCCAGCTCTCACTTCAGCTTCACATTACTACTGGGAAAACCATAGCTTTAACTATACGGACCTTTTTACTAGCCAGAAATTCCACTCTCGGCTTACTCCCAATGTCTCTTTGATGCTTCAAACAAAGGTAGATAATCTCCCCAATGGCTCTTGGACCCCAAACTTATGGGATCCTGGTTGACCCTGGCTGCTGGGGCTTGCTTAAGACCTGTACCCAGTACAGGGACTGGTCCTTACCCCACAAGGTCATCTTGGAGAATCCAAAGGGGGAAATCATTGAAAGGTTTTATCTCACCCAATTCAGCAGGAGCCAGCTGTTCCCCTGACCCCACCCACATGAAGAGATCTAGCAGCAGCAGCTCGTTCTCCAACCTGCTGTTTGCCCTCCACTGAGGCACTTTCCTCCTGCACCCCCTTTTCCACAGCAGGCTCCCAGGAGTTGGGAAATCAACCAGCAGAAGCTCCTCAGCTCCTGCCCGTCCGCCCTCCCTTTGCAGTTCAAGTCCCTCAGCTGCCCAACCACACACTGGATTTCTTTGGCCACCCCTACCATCTAGGTGCCTTGCAGCCGGGCTCCTGGCTCACGTCAAACCCCCTGTAGCTCATCTCATCTAGCAGGGCCCTTATGTTGCAGGGAGTCACGCTTTCCTCCCCACTGAGACTTCTTGCCCACTCCGCCAGCAGTGGGTCTGCTGTTAAGCTGCTGGCTTAGCCACAGCTCCAATTTTCTCAAGCTGCACAAGAAGTGTTGCTATTTTTCCCTCCATTTCGACCCCGGCACACCTCACTCACTGGCTCTCCTCTAGGAAACACAGATCCCACTTCTGATACCAGTGTTGCACACCACCCCAATCTCCCAGCTATGTGAGATTCCAGGGGTTACCCAGGGTTCGTGTTTCCTTTTGGGAATGAAGTACTGCAGAGACTGTGGTGTCTTTATGATATAGGGTTTATTTACACAAATATAGAACCTGAGCCTACGATGGAGGGCTTCACAGCATTAACACCCCAAGGCCACAGCCTCGGATTCAAGCAGAGATCCAACACAGCTCTCTTTCTCTCTCTGCTTGCTCCTGGGTCGCATTGCAGCCCCAAAACTCTCAGCTCTCCTCTGGCTTTTGGCTTTCTCACTATTGTTGCTGGAAACCACAGTAGGGGAGTGTGCTCTTGTGCCCCGATCCTGCCAGCATGGCCACTGTGAGATGAAGATGCTGGACTGGAGGGACCATTGGCCTGATCCAGTAGGCTCTTCTTAAGTTCTAAATCACCCTCCCAAAAGAGGGACAAAGGAAGGAGATGGGCATGTCACTTACCTCCCAATCTTAGTTGTGGGTGGCCAGGAAAGGACGTATGGTTCAAATTTAGCAATTCTCGGAGCGATGATGCCACCAATGAGGTGGTCTCCAGGCCTGTAATAATTCAGTGCATCCTTTTGCCTGAACACCTCCACTGGACATTTGGCTTTCAGCATCCCATTTGCTCCACCGGGCATTAGCAGCAGCAGGAGCAGCAGCAGCAAGGTCATCTTGGCTCTGCCTGCAAAAGTTGCCTCCTGACTGCAGTGATTTCAGCCCAGCAGCTGCTTCAAATGCAAGGATAACCATAAGTAGCCTCCCACTTCTTTCAGGCTTGTTACAAGAAGTAACCTCATCCCTGCCTGTGATTTTGATGTTTATGCTACTGGTCTCAGAGGCCATTTTGGGGGGGAATCCCTGGAGCACGTAAACAAATCACCATTATTTTGACATAATTATTGAGGTTAAGGAGGTCCACCTCCTCTGAAATCTCCTGGACGATCTGGGTGACTCAAGGGACAGAGCCGGAGAAAAACAGGTTTGCAATAACTGCCTGATCATAAGAATTGTAGAGTTGGACGGTCCCCCAAAGCTCATATAGTCCAACCCCCTGCAATGCAGGAATCTCAACTAAATAATCCCTGGCAGGTGGCCATATACAATCTCTGTTTAAAAACCTCTAGTGAAGTGCCTACCGCATTCTGAGGAAGTCTGTTCCACTGTCAAACATTTCTTACTGCCAGAAAGTTCTTACTAATGCTTAGTCAGAATCTCCTTCCTTGTAATTTGAACCCATTGCTTTGCGTCCTACTCTCCAAGGTATTTGAGCTTGTCGACATCCTCCTTAAATTGTGGTGCCCAGAACTGGACACAGTACTCCAGGTGTGGTCTGAGCAAGGCACACTAAAGGATACTATCACTTACCTTGATCCCTATCGAAATTCATTTTATTAGTTTGGGCCCAGTTCTCCAATCAGTTAAGGCCATTTACCGCTCCCACTTTGGTGTCATCGGAAATCTGATGAGCATTCCCTCCATTATTTCATCCAGGTCATTTATGAAGACGGTGAACAGCAAAAGGACCAAGGACAAAACCCTGTGGCACCCTACTTATCATTTTTTTCCAGGATGATGAGGAACCATTGATGAGCACTCTTTGGGTTCGGTCAGTCAGTTAGCTACAAATCCACCTAACAGTTACCTTGTCCAACCCACATTTTACCAACTTCCTCGCAAGAATATCATGGGGGACTTTGTCAAAAGCCTTACTGAAATCAAGACACGCTTTGTCCACAGCATTCCCCTGATCTACCAAGCTTGTAACTCTATAAAAAAAATAAAGAAATGAGATTGGAGAGAAAAGCATCTGGCATGCAAAGCTTTCTTAAAGCTTGAGAAATGTCTATGCTGAATGTTAGCTTTTGAATACTCTTTAAAAAAGATTTTATTAATTTTACAAATAAAAAATACATATAAACACACATCAATAAAGTAACACTATATGTGGAGATTCTCTGAATCTCGTGACTTTCCCCCATCCTGTCCCATGGAGTCTTGTTTTAAAATATCTACAGCTGCATATTAGTCTGTCTCCAGTTATCAAACCAAAATATAAAAAAAAAAAATCTTCCAGTAGCACCTTAGAGACCAAAAAGTTTGTTCTTGGTATGAGCTTTCATGTGCATGCACACGAAAGCTCATACCAAGAACAAACTTAGTTGGTCTCTAAGGTGCTACTGGAAGGATTTTTATTTTGTTTTGACTATGGCAGACCAACACGGCTACCTACCTGTAACATATTATCCACATTTTTCACACTACAAGTGTGTCAAAATCCTGCTCTTGTTTCCATCTGCTTACAGTGGTCTCCTAGATAACTGGTAAATTTTTCCCATTCTTTTATATGGTTTCTGAGTTTTCCAGGTACCAATATTCTGAAGGAGCAGAAAAGACTTTTTATTTATGGAACAGCCGCGTGGATGTTGTTGGCCCAGAGTTGGAAAGATGATAAAGTCCCTACCAGAGAAGAATAGCAAGCCAAGTTGATAGACTACACCGAGATGGCAAAGCTGACTGGAAAACAGAGCATCCTATTCTAAGTGCTCACTGACAGACTGTTGAATTATCTGTTCTAGGACTTTTCTGGGTACTGATGTCAAGCTGACTGCTCAGGCGCTACTTGGGTCTTCTCCCCACCCCTCTGAAGATGGGGACAAATTTTGCCCGTCTCCAGACTGCCCTCCAAATCTTTCTATGCTCTCCGAGTTAATACTCACCATGCCTTGCTTGGTGTCTACCACCACTCCCAGGTGCACTGTGATATGTGCTTGGGCCAGCCGGTTTGTTTCCATGCTCACCATGAAAATGCAACTCTGCAGACAGTCTAGGGCAGGCTTCCTCAAACTCGGCCCTCCAGATGTTTTTGGCCTACAACTCCCATGATCCCTAGCTAGCAAAACCAGTGGTCAGGGATGATGGTCTCAAAACATATGGAGGGCAGAGTTTGAGGAAGCCTGGTCTAGGGTCTCTGCTACGTTGCTCTTGGCCTATTGGAGAGAATCTGAGTGGATCAAGATGTGTTCCAGTTACGCAGGAATAGGTGAATGGCCTTCTTCCTTAGATGGACCACCACAGCTACCAACACATTTGAGAACATCCTGGGGTTTAGAGCCAATCCACAGGGGAGGCATTTGTACTGGAAAGGCCTGCCCTGGTATGCAAAACACAAATATGTGATGGGCTGGGTGAACTAGGATGTGGAGGGACGCCTCGGTCAGATCCACGGAGGCAAAGTTTTACAGGCCTGAGACCCTCTGGGATGGTCTTCAAGGAATCCATTTGGTTCAGGTACAAATTGGCAATCTTAGGACCTCGGATAGCCATCCATTTCCCCAACATTTGGAACCATCAAGAGAATAAGGTAGCAGCCAGATTTGCACTGTGGTTCTGGCCTGTTGCTGTTGTCTGCCTCTTGCCTCCCTTGTAGTTACTACCATGAGGCTGCTTGAAGAATTGGTCATGTTGTGCGGGTGCCTGATTATTGCCTTGCAAGGAACTACTCTATTCCGAACTTAAAAATGGAAAGTGTAATGCTGGTGGTCAACAAAAGAGGTTTAAAGACTCTCTCAAGGCAAATCTTAAAAATGTAGTATAAACACCGACAACTGGGAAACACTGGCCTGCGAGCGCTCCAATTGGAGAACAGCCTTTACCAAAGGTGTCATGGGCTTTGAAGACGCTCAAACTCAGGATGAAAGGGAGAAACGTGCTAAGAGGAAGGCACGCTTGGCAAACCCTCACTATGATCAACTCCTGCCTGGAAACCTATGTCCCCACTGTGGAAGGATGTGTGGATCCAGAATTGGCCTCCACAGTCACTTACGGACTCACTCCTAAAACTGTGTTCATGGAAGACATTATTACTCGGCTATGAGGGATCACCAAAGAAGAAGAGGCTGCTTGAAGGAGTTCCGGCTACACTTGTTTCTGTTTGAGAAACTCTGCCTCATTCCTAGGAGGGCTTATAGCCCTTTGAATCTGTTGTTGAAGGATCCTTGTAGGGATGAAAGGAGGAACAAGAGCCCCTTCTGACTCCTGCTTTCAATCCTTTTATGTAGGAACATCTTTTTGTCTCTGGTCTCTTTACCAGGAGGTCTTTCAGTCCCTCCTCGAATAGCTTGCCCTCTTTGAAAGGGTCACCGGTTGAGCTGGCTTTGGAACAAGTTAAATTTATTTCTGTTTCTTCAGAACTTGGGTGCTTAAAAAAAAGAATATTTTTTCCCTCAAGCTTCTTACAGGAAAATCTACAGAATGGGCAAATTTAACGGAATGTCTCTACAGCTTATCTTATTTATGCTTTTGCCATGTTATATCATTTTGAACCCTTGCTATGGGAGATCTTCTGGTTAATTTTCTAAATCTAAGCTAAATAAAATAAAAAATTCCTTCCAGTAGCACACATGAGCTCATACCAAAAACTTAGTTGGTCTCTAAGGTGCTACTGGAAGGATTTTTTTTTATTTTGTTTTGACTATGGCAGACCAACACGGCTACCTACCTGTAACTAAACTAAGCTGTAATAGTTGCTATGGAGCAAAGCCTTGTGCGAGTTACCTGCTCCCATTCATAGGCTCAAAAAAAAGTCTTTTGAAGAAAAAAACGGATTAAACACTTTTGAAACAGATTTATATATGTGAAAGGCAGGGCCAGTCTCATCTGAACAATAATTGCATTCCATCGTTGTGAAGCCGCTATGGAAAAAGCCCTGTTGTGTCCGTTTACCTGTCCAGTCATGTTTACTGATAGACCCCGAAACAGTCCCTGGAAGCTGGATTGCAAGTTGCAGGCAGGATTATGTGGGTGCAGATGATCTTTTGATAAATCTGGTCCCTCTGCCATGCTGGGCTTTATACAATGCTTGAGAATGTATTTGAACTGTTGGGAAACTTGGGGAATCATTTCCCCCACCCCCAGTATATAGAAACCCCTTCCTGGTGTAGGATATGGATGACCCCCGTTAGACTGACCTGCCAGTTAGCATAAGACCACCATGTGTGACTGTACAATGGAGGGTAACTGACAATCTGGCAAAATGGATTTGTTATCCCTAGAAATTCCGCACACTAGAAGTTGCCTTCCAGTGGGTCACACCATTTATATGTCTGGCCGAGGACTGTTTAACTCGGGTGATCCTGTGGTCGAAACCACTCTTGGGCTTGCCAATGAGAAGGTTGGTGGTTCAAATCCCCGCGACGGAGTGAGCTCCCGTTGCTCTGTCCAGCTCCTGCCAACCTAGCAGTTCGAAAGCAAACCAGTGCAAGTAGATAAATAGGTACCGCTGCAACGGGAAGGTAAACAGCATTTCTGTGTGCTCCGGTTTCCATCACGGTGTTCCGTTGCGCCAGAAGCGGTTTAGTCCTGGCCGGCCACATGACCTAGAAAGCTGTCTGTGGACAAATGCTGGCTCCTTCCCTTAAGCACATCATCATCAGACCAGTGAATGCATTTGTTTATGAAAGGAGCAAACATAGTCCATCAAGAATATCAATAGTAAATCAAAAGTGCACTGTACATAAAAAAAGTTAGACTACAACTCTATGAGTAAATAAACAATATTGCACACAAGGATTTTAGCATGCAAGTTTAAAAATGACGATAGACTTAACCATGCCTAATACCTACCTTGGTGCACCTACACTCAAAGACTTCCTGCTTTTCCAGCTGTCCTTAACAGTATCACATTCTAGGGAACAAGCTTCTACAGTTTAGAAGAAATCACATCCATTCTAGGATCCCAACCCAGTGTAAAAGCATGAAAAGCGTCAAGATGAAAAAAGCGGCTTTTTTTGCTCTCTTCAAAATCTCATTCCTTTCCCCATACAATATACTGACACCTTAGTCCTCCCTTTCTTAACACAGTCATGCTTCATGCTGCAGGATGCCAGTGGCTACCATAATGATGGGGTGCTAGGAAGGAGATGAAGTTCATCACTGATGGCTGCCAGTTCCCCTGCCCCCTCACCATCCCTTCATTGCAGCTCAGGCGGTCTTGCCCAGTCTTTAGCCCAAACTCTGCTGCCAACCACCAAATTAGGCCACAGCTCCTAACCCTATGCATCCACTTTCAAGGATCTATTAAGTCATGGGCAGGAAACCTATGGCTTTCCGACTGTCAAAATTCCCATCAGCCTCAGTCCTTATGGCCAATGGTTAGTCATCTGGTAATATCTGGTGAACCACACACTCCCCATGCTTGCCTTGGCTTAAGCAATGTGATAAATCAAATGAAACCATGAGGAATAGTCCTTTAAAAATGATCTGAGCGATCCGAGTCACGGCACCAAAAAAATGATATGAGCGGTGCTTATTGTCTCTGTGTTAAGCATTCCATTTGAGCTGTTGCTGCATTTGTACCACGTGTCAGCCACTACATGTATGATCACCCTCCACATGCTTGCAATTCTTTCATCACTGCAGAAGGGGCTGGAGGGCAGTGATGCACCACAGAAGATGTCTGGCAAAACTTTCCCATAACCCAGAAGTGTTAAACAACTATCCCCCAGTGGCATATATTGCTTGATATATCAGCTGAAGCTATTTTAATTGCCTCCCTGCCCTCACCCTGGTGTGTGTCCTATAATGTCTAGTAAGGTTGCTGCTCCGGCTGAAATTCTTTCCACACTCCATGCATTTGAATGGTTTCTCCCCTGTGTGGCTTCTCTGATGCTTAGTAAGGATACTCTTTGCACTGAAGCGCTTTCCACACTCTGTACATTTAAAGGGTTTCTCTCCTGTGTGTGTTCTTTGATGTGTACTAAGCTGACTGCTCTGACTGAAGCTCTTTCCACACTCCATGCAGGGAAATGGTTTCTCCCCAGAGTGTGTTCGAAGATGTCGGGTAAGGTGGCTGCTGGAGCTGAACCTCTTTCCACACTCCATGCACTGAAATGGTTTCTCCCCGGTGTGTGTTATCTTATGTGCATGAAGGCCAGCAAGGTGGCAAAAGCTCTTTCCACACTCCGTGCATCGAAATGGCTTCTCACCGGTGTGGATTCTTTTATGTGTAGCAAGGCTATTGCTGTGACTAAAACTCTTTCCACACTCCGTGCATTTCAGCGGTTTCTCCCCTGTGTGGGTTCTCAGATGTACAGTAAGGTTAATGCTCTCACTGAAGCTCTTTCCACACTCCATGCATTGAAATGGCTTCTCTCCAGTGTGGGTTCGATGATGTCGAGTAAGGTGACTGCTAAAACTGAAGCTCTTTCCACACTCTGCGCATTGGAATGGTTTCTCCCCCGAGTGGGTTCTCAGATGTTGAGTAAGGTGACTGCTGAAACAGAAACTCTTTCCACACTCCACACACTGAAATGGTTTCTCTCCTGTGTGTGTTCTTTGATGACGAATAAGTTGAGAATGCCGAGTAAAGGTACTGCCACACTCCATACATTTAAATGGTTTTTCTCTGGAGTGTGTTATCTGATGCCGAATAAGGTGACCACTCTGACTGAAGCTCTTTCCACACTCCACACATTTAAATGATTTCTGTCCTGTGTGGGTCCTTTCATGTAAAGTGAGGCAAGATCTCACAGTGAAGCGCTTTCCACACTCGGTACATTTAAATGGTTTCTCCCCTGTGTGAGCTCTCTGATGTAAAGTCAGGAGACTGCTCCAACGGAAATTCTTTCCACACACTACGCACTGAAAAGGCTTCTCCCCTGTGTGGGTTCTGTGATGTGCAGTAAGGTGACTGCTCTGACTGAATTTCTTTCCACACACCATGCAGTTAAACGGCTTCTCTCCAGAATGTGTTATCTGATGACGAATAAGGTTACTGCTCTGACTGAAGCTCTTTCCACACTCCATGCATTTGAATGATTTCTGCCCTGTGTGGCCTCTTTCATGTAAGGTGAGGCACGATCTCACAGCAAAGCTCTTCCCACACTCCATGCATTTAAATGGTTTCTCCCCTGTGTGTGTTCTGTGATGTAAAGTAAGGAGACTGCTCAATCGGAAGCTCTTCCCGCACTCCATGCATTTAAATGGCTTCTCCCCGGTATGTGTTCTGTGATGTGCAGTAAGGTGACTGCTCTGACTGAAGCACTTCCCACACTCTCTGCATTCAAATGGCTTCTCTCCTGAATGTGTCATTTGATGACGAATAAGGTTACCTCTCTGACTGAAGCTTTTTCCACACTCCATGCATTTAAATGCTTTGTCTCTTGTGTGGGTATTTTGATATTTTGGTAAGCTACTGGACCCAGTCTTTTCATACTCTGTTGGTTTAAATGTTTTCACCCCTGTGTGGATCTTGTAATGTATATTTAACTGTGATTCACATCGAAATATCTCTCCACATAGTGGACTTAATTTCCTGCTGTTTTCTTCGTGATCCTCCCGTGAGATCGGGGGTTCAAGGGTGTCAACGCCCACAGCAGTAGAGCATTTCTTTTCTTCGTTCTCCAACATGTTTCCTTCATCCTTTTTTAGTTCTCTAAGATATACAAACATCTCTTTTTGTGATTCACTCTTCGCTCTTCCCAACGGCACCTCAGAGAGCTCTGTATAATTCCAGTTGTTCTGCCTGTAATCTGTTTGTGTGGAGATAGACAAAAGAAAACAGCATTTGAATTTCAAGGCAGAAACAAAACACTTCCTTTGGGGTCAATGGCTTTTTAATGTGCAATGTTTCGTTATGTTTTCTATATACTGGAAGCTGCCCAGAGTGGCTGGGGCAACCCACCTGGGCAGGGTACAAATAATAAAATCATCACCACCATAATAAAAACCAAGTAGCTGCTTCTCCAATTTTAGCATCTTTACACATGGACAACCCCTCCTTTGAATATCCCCAGCTGAAACCGAGGTTGCCTTCCGAGTGTGTTAGTCTAAGGCAGGGATGTCCAACAGGTCGCTCACAATCTACCTGTCAATCCCTGGCATGTTTTGGTAGATCGTGGTTGATCGCGGGCTCCCTTTCATTTGGGGTGTCAAAAGAGCATCTGGCCCAGCCCCTGTGATGGCCTGGGAGTCAGACTCTGATGCTGAACCTGAGGGATCCCAGCCTGCACAGGATTCCCTGCCTCCAGAACCAGCTGAGCCGGGGCCAGGGCTTGAGCCTGAAGGATCCCCACCTGTGCTGGATCCCCAGGTGCAGGCATCAGCAGAGTCTGCTCTGGCTCCTGATGGGAGGGAGGACCCATTGCCTGCAGGTGCTCCACTCCCAGCCTCTTCAGAGGAAGCTGAGGCAGCCCCTGGGTCCAGTAACCCACCAGCCTCTCCTGAGCTGCAGAGGCTCAGGGCAGAGAGGCGAAGGGAGCTAAGTGCCTACAGGAGTGCTCGCCTCCAGGAGAGGCGAGTCTCCGGAGGATCGGGGCCGCCCTAAGCATAGGGCCAGATAAAAGCCAGCCAGACCCAGCCCAAGTTGCGTGAGCAACTTAGTTGCAAGCGTGTGCTCAACCTGCAACCTTGTGCCTGAACCTGCCTTGGACCTCGACCTGCTCCCTGACTGACCTCCTTTGGACCCCTAGACCCAGGACTGGACTCAGACCTCGCTTCACCCTTGGGGCCAGCACAGCCCCCTTGCCCCATCCTCCATTCACGCATGATTGCTATAACGGAAGATGACATTTTCACTGTGAGGCTGATTGTTTCCTCAGCGATCTTTTGGTGAGTGAATTTCCCCCTTTCCCCTTTATTAAAGTTCAACATTTTCAAATCCCCTCCATAAAAAAGCTCAACAACTTAGACCTGAACCCCCCCAAAAAAGTGGTACATCACTGCCAGTTTTTTATTCTGTGAGTAGAATAAAACTCTTGGGAGTTGGACATCTCTGGTCTAAGGCAATCACATAAAATTTCTTTTATGGTTCATATCCCACTTTCTGTCACCAGATACAGAAGTCTTTGTTTCCACTTTCCTTTCAATTTCCCATTCAGAAACTCAAGAGTAACAAAGGTGCCAACTTTACACTGGTACTTTAGCGCCAGCTTCTACTTCTGTCACTTTCTTCCAGGTCAATCACAGGCATATTATTCTCTACGTTTGTGATATTTATTTTAAGCTAGCAGAAAATGCTTGGGATTGCTACCAGTTGTTCTAGGGCTTTGGCTGAATCCTGTGCACAGCCCTATTACCGTATTTTTCGCTCCATAGGGCACACCGGACCATAGGGCGCACCTCGTTTTTAGAGGAGGAAACAAGAAAAAAATATTTTTCTGGTTTTCCTCCTCTAAAAGCCCTGTTTTTTTGAGGATCAGCTAAAAGTTTTGCAGCTTTTTTTGCAAAGGGGGAAAAGCAAAGCTCCTTTTGCAAAGGGGGAAAAGCAAAGAGGAAAAGCTCTGTTTTTATGGGGTTCAACTCACATTTCTGCAGCTTCTAAAGGAAAGGGAGCCTTTTCTACAGTTTCCAGACAGATAATCTAATCAGCCAGTCACATGTAGCTGGGGAAACAAACAACCTCCCTCTGCAGCACATTCAACAAAGGAGGGCGGGGCTGAAAGGGAGCCGGGACTCTTATCTCTCTCCCGATCTCTTGCTGATCAGCTGCTGAGCGGGGTCCTTTCAACACCCCCTTTTCTCTTTGTAAAATAAAAAGCATGATCCTCTTTTGGCCCCTGGGCAATTCAGCTCCAGGGACCACCATTCGCTCCATAAGACACACAGATATTTCCCCTTAATTTTCAGGAGGAAAAAAGTGTGTCTTATGGAGCGAAAAATACGGTATGTGGTTATAGTCATTGCAGTTTCGAAAGGTTCACCACACCATCTTGACTCATAATGATCCAGACAAAGTGATTGTAGACAAAACCCCAGTCCTTAGGCTTCAGCAACCAGCTTGCCACCAGTGCACTTTCAAAGGGTTCCGTACACCATATTGATTAAAAATGGCAAGCGACATTTTTCGTGATGGCCTGTAGAGACACTGGGGCTCCTTGAGAGGTGATGGGACCTGGGAAGAAGTTTCGAGGGCCATATGGCTTTCCCCATTTCAAGAAGTAGCACCTAGCAGACATAAGGTAAGTAACCACTGACAGTCATATCCTCAATGAATCTGTAAAATTCCCCTTGAAAGATGCCCAGGAGGAGGTCCCACAGCTTGACGGGTCAATTTGCCTGGGATATTACTCCAAAATGGGGAAATCCTTCAATTCCCAGACCAAAAAGGGCCCCACAACACATCTAAGCAAGAGCTACCTGTTGATGTCTCTCCTTCTTTGGGATCCTGTATAAATGGATATTCTCCCCAGCAGGAACGGAGGTCTGATTCTTTCAAGGGAACAGACAATACTAGTTACCTTTTTGATCGCAAAACATCCATCTTTATCTACTGGTTTCTTGCCTGCGCTTCATCATAACGTTGCAGGCTCAGTTACAACAATAGAATATGCATAAAAACAGACAGGCAGCTACAATTCTAAACTGAGCTCAACCACTCCAAATGGAACAGAACCACATCAGTTCATAAAGGGAGGGGGGTTCTACAAAAGACAAAGGGGGAAAACTCTACACTCAAGATGATAGATGCACGACTTGTGGGGAGAGCGTTCCACAACTGCCACAAAGAAAGTCTTCTTCCCACAATACCGATGGCAGCAGAAATACCAAGAGGACTCCCTCCGCAGAACCTAACACCTGACACGGTCCTTATGGAAGGACACCATCTTTCAAATATTTTAGGCTCAAGTTATTTAGGGCTTTAAACACTAAAGTGAGAACCTTGACCTGGGCCCCGGAAACGAACTGGCAACACCCAGTGCAGCTGCTTTGAAACAGGGATTATGCATGTTCCAAATGGAAGCCAGCCAATTAGAAATAGAAATACTTTATTGTGACTGTACCACATGTTTACAGTGAGATTAAATGAGCCCCCCTCTCCCCCACAATCTCTCAGTCCTTGTTACACTCTATGTGCTGTCGTACAACCTCCAACCCCGAACGTCAGCTGCAATTTTGCTGTCTTCCATTCAGCAGCCTCACGGCCCATGGGTAGAAACTGTTCTTTAACCTGTTGGTGCGGCTTATCATGCTTCTATATCTCCTGCCCGAGGCAGGAGATTAAAAAGGTGCTGGCCAGGGTGTGAGTCATCCCTGAGAATGTTCCTCGCTCTTCTGAGGCAACGGTCTCCTGCGATGACGTCTAGCGGACTCAGGGGACAGCCCATGATGTCTTGTGCTGTCTTCACCACCCTCTGTAGGGACTTTCTGTCCATGGCTGTCAAACCAGCGTACCACACCGTAATACAGTATGAGAGAACACTTTCTATCGTGGACCGATAGAAGGAAATCATCAGTTGTTGTCTAACATTGTTCTTTCGCAAGACCCTAAGGAAATGAAGTCTCTGTTGGGCCTTCCTGACCACCTGGGCTGTATTGACCTTCCAAGTAAGGTCTTCACTAAGATGGACTCCCAGGAATTTAAAGGAAGAGACTCTTTCCACACACCCCCCTGATATACAACGGGGCTAGCTCCCCTCTCTTCCTCCGAAAGTCCAACACCATCTCCTTTGTCTTGCCAATGTTTAGGTGCAGATTGTTTTCTGAGCACCATGTGGATACCTTTTGAACTTCCCCCTCGTCTCCACCTGTAATTAAACCCATTATGGTGGTGTCATCAGCAAACTTAATAATTGCAGTAGATGGGTCAGATGAAATGCAATCATATGTATACAACGAATACAGGTATGGATTTAGCACACATCCCTGTGGAGTGCCAGTGATGAGCTTCAGGGAGGTAGATGTTACAGGCCCAGTCCTCACTGTTTGTGATCAGTCTCTCAGAAAGTTTAATCCAATCACAGATGTTAGAAGAAAGGTCCAGGTCCCTTAACTTTCCAATGAGAATATCTGGAAGGATGGTATTGAAAGCTGAGCTATAATCAATAAACAGCATCCTGACATAATTCCCTGGTCTCTCCAGATGACTCACTGCAAGGTGAAAAGCTGTAGCAATGGCATCATCTGTTGACCTATTTCTCCTGTAGGCGAACTGATATTTATCAAAGTCTGGTGGAAAACATGTTCTAAGGTGTTGAAGGACCAATCTCTCGAAGCATTTCATCACTACAGATGTTAATTATTGGGTTGCTGCATTTTGGACAGGCTAAAGTATTTCAATGGTCTCATAACAGGCAGTCCCACGTAATGCACATTGAAATAATTCAATCTGGAGGCCACTAGAAAATGGAGCACAGCGAGAAATTCAGCTCTGTCAAAGAGGGACTGAAGCTGGCAAACCAGCCAAAGCTGTAAATATTTAGTTTTTAAACAAAATTAGCCTACAGTCGTACCTCGGCTCCTGAACGCCTTGGGAGTCGAACGTTCCGGCTCCTGAATGATCAAAAACCAGACGTGAGTGTTCCGGTTTTCGAATGTTCTTTTGGAAGCTGAATGTCTGACGGGGATTCCGTGGCTTCCAACTGGCTGCAGTAGCTTCCTGCAGCCAATCGGAAGCCATGCTTTGGAAGTCGAATAAATAACAGGGATAACTATCCGACATGGAGGGAGGCTGGCATAACACAACATTAGAGACAGTACAGTCAATGTTGGTTCTGCCCCACCCATTTTCCCATGCATCAGCTGAGCCTGCCCCGCTGCCCCTCTTGACTCATCCCAGAGGGACAGTGGGGCTTTGTTGAGCAGATCAGCTGACACGCGGGGACATCCTCTTTGGGCTCTGGGGTGGGTCTCCACGCAAGCCACTAGGACTCCCTATGGTGCTCACAATTTATGCAATTTCCCTAACACGTGTGGTGCCTTGGAACATAACACCTGCAGAAATGGGGAGTCACCTGTATCTTGGTTTTCGAACAGCTTAGTTCTCGAACATTTTGGCTCCCAAATGCCGCAAACCCAGAAGTGAGTGTTCCGGTTTGCGAACTAATTTTGGAAGTCGAACGTCCAACGGGTCCAACAGTTCAAGAAGAATACTGACAAGCTGGAACGTGTCCAGAAGAGGGCAACCAAAATGGTCAAAGGCCTGGAAACGATGCCTTATGAGGAACGGCTTAGGGAGCTGGGTATGTTTAGCCTGGAGAAGAGAAGGTTAAGGGGTGATATGATAGCCATGTTCAAATATATAAAAGGATGTCATATAGAGGAGGGAGAAAGGTTGTTTTCTGCTGCTCCAGAGAAGCGGACACGGGGCAATGGATTCAAACTACAAGAAAGAAGATTCCACCTAAACATTAGGAAGAACTTCCTGACAGTGAGAGCTGTTCGGCAGTGGAATTTGCTGCCAAGGAGTGTGGTGGAGTCTCCTTCTTTGGAGGTCTTTAAGCGGAGGCTTGACAGCCATCTGTCAGGAATGCTTTGATGGTGTTTCCTGCTTGGCAGGGGGTTGGACTGGATGGCCCTTGTGGTCTCTTCCAACTCTATGATTGGCTGCAGGAGATTCCTGCAGCCAACTGGAAGCCACGCTTTGGTTTCTGAACATTTTGGAAATCGAACGGACTTCCAGAACTGATTTGACTACAAATTACGACTGTATTAAGAATTCACTGTATAGTCAACTTACCGGTACACTTCCCACAGCATTCTCTCAAATTTTCAAATGTACGCACTGGCCCAAAAGGATGGCAACCCCTGCTATACAATATGGCAGTAGAGAAATACTTGCAGAGCTTCAAAAACAAACATAACACCAGAACAATTGTACAGAATACTACAAGTTTTTAGGAGGAAATCAATTGCAGCCAAAGCATTAGAGGTGGGAAACTTTTGCGGAGGCAAAAATGAACATGGGATATGAGGATAAACCAAGGTGAATGTCTGGAGGAGCCCAATGAATTCATACCTTCAACATCTATCCACGAAGGAAGTGCCCTTACCTAGAGATGCCACCATCTCATAATTCTCCACCATGACATCCCTGTGCAGAGCTCTTTGGCTGGGATTCAGGAGGGCCCACTCCTCCTCTGTGAAAAGCACAGCCACCTCCTCAAAGGTCAAGAGGGCCTAGAATAAAAATGAATCACAAATGAACAAAACTGCACAATTATCCCAGTTTGAAAAGAGGAAACAGTTAATGCTGCTCTATGTGTGGTTCCGCGGGTGACGCTGTGGGTTAAACCACAGAGCCTAGGGCTTGTTGATCAGAAGGTCGGCGGTTCAAATCCCCACGACGGGGTGAGCTCCCTTTGCTCAGTCCCTGCTCCTGCCAACTTAGCAGTTCGAAAGCACAAGTGCAAGTAGATAAACAGGTAAATAGGTACCGCTCCGGTGGGAAGGTAAACAACGTTTCCATGTGCTGCTCTGGTTCGCCAGAAGCAGCTTAGTCATGCTGGCCACATGACCGGAAGCTGTACGCCGGCTCCCTTGGCCAGTAAAGCGAGATGAGTGCCGCAACCCCAGAGTCATCCGCGACTGGACCTAATGGTCAGGGGTCCCTTTATCTTAACAGGTGACTTTGAGATTTTGCAGTGCAAACTTAGAGAGATAAAGGAGTATTAATTCAGAGTCCCCTTGTGAGGTTCTGGGGTTTTGTACATAATATTTTATGCACAGGCATTAATACTCATTAAGGTAAATGCAGAGGGAAGTACATTAATAATAATTATTATTTTATTGTTTATGCCACATCCATTGCGCTGGATTTCAGCAGGCACTCTGGGAGGCTTCCGGTACATTAGAGGAATCAAACAAAATGTTAGTGAGGTGTAATAATAATAATAATAATAATTTATTACTTATACCCCGCCCATCTGGCCGGGCCTCCAGCCACTCCCAACGGAATATTAAAAACACAATAAAACATCAAACATTAAAAACTTTCTAAACAGGTTGGGGAAGTGAGTGAGTTTGTAATATTGGTAGTGACTGGGAATTGGATATGAGTTTGAAA